>OV816027.1:50823171-51423171 GCA_929113105.1 Agrypnus murinus
TGCCGCCTAATGTGTATATATATATATATATATATATATATATATATATATATATATATATATATTGCTGTGGATTTTGGTGTCAAAATTTTGGTAATTTTGAAAATTATTGTAAAATTCTAAAATCGTTGTTAAATACTAACACTTTTGAAATATTTTTATCAACTTTTCCTGTTAAAAATAAATTTAAATTATTTTATGGTGTGTCATTGATTTTGAAATCAATGTGTATACTTTTTAATAAGGTTAAATAATACATGTTTCTATTTATTATCAAACAGCTTACTCACCGATTACTTAAGTATACGTAACATCCAGTTGTGCGCAAGTTATTGTTGTGATGTAATTCAATTATGTAATTGAATAATGAGTATATCGACGGGTTATGTGATTCTTTAAGGTTTTGTTTTTGTAAATAGTTCGTTATTATTGCGTAAAAGTACTGTATAATAACCTGTAATAGATGTGTCATTTTTATAAAGAATATTAATCTGCTATTATGTATTATATGAGTGTACAGTTTGTATTAGTTCGTAAGGTGACGTCAGATTGTGTAATATAATTATGTAAATAGTCAATTGTATATAAGCTTAGAAAATAATAATTTTAGGACTTCACTAAATAAAGCGACGAAGTAAAGTCGTATTAAAGACTATAGTAAAATGTAAAATAGTTCCTGAGATAAAGCGAAGGAGTAAGGTCATGTAAATAATATAGTTAAGTTGGTTGATGAATGAAATACGGCGAAAGTATTAAAAAGGTTGTAAATTGTAAAAGTGTATAAAGAACTACCTTTTAAAATTAATTTACTTGCTAAATAAGCAAGATAATAAATCTTCGATTAAAACCATCAATCGGTGTTTTATTTAATTAAACACAAGAAGCAAACACAAGTTCTTCGAAAAAGGGATATAGTACCCGTTATTAAAATAAAACAAAAGTGAGTTACCAAAACCAAGAGTGTGGATGGTGTTATGTGGGAAAGCCATGCAAAAGGAAGGAAGTCAACCGGAATTGGAAATCGGCACTGAGACAACATAAGTGACTTGCTCTGCCAATTGGTTTTGGAAAGAGGGCATTTATAGCAAAAGGAAGAAGCATCGCTATATAAGAAGGTAGGAAGTTATTTCCTTTTTGTAGTGGTATCTGATGAAGAAAAGACTATCGTTTGTGAGGTGTAATTAAGTGATTTGAACAATTTAGCCATTAAACTTAATTAAGATTTCAATTTTAAAAAGTGATTTCAATTTCAAGTTGTATATTTTTAAAACCTACAGGAATCCACATTCACCCTGAGATGAGTCTTTATTAAATTTAATTCTGTTAATTTAATTTATTTAACTGGCGCCCAACTCTCTTACGTAAACTTGAGTTAGTCAAGAACTAACGTAACATTAATTTTATATAACCATTGCATTATTAAATCTATTAAAAGGTATTTTTTTGAATCATATAAGAATTTATAAAAGAGGGAAGTTGAGAAGCATTTCCAAAGTACACAGTTTTTTTTTTAATTTAATTTATTTATAAATCAACTATTTACAAGCTAACAGCAATTATTCGTTATTTGTAAGTATTTAATAAGTGAATATAAAAACAATATTTTATTTTTAATTAGCCGAATTCAACGCATATATTTTTATTTTGCTAGCCGAGGTGGGGCAAAAGAAATCAAAATTATTCTGTTTATGCCAATTCATCGCATATAAATTTGTCGCTGTCAACGTGGGGCTTTTGAATATTAATAGGCTTTTGTAGGTTATAATAAATGATTTGGCATTTGATTATTAATAGGCTTTGATAGGTTATTTGGCTTTTATTAGCTTATTAGGTTTATATTAGAATTTTGTAGGCATATTACTGCGTATTATAGCAAATTTTTAACAAAAGCTTAGGCTTATAATAACATATTTAAAAGATATTAGAGTAAATTCTGTGAAGTGATTAATGTATGACGTCGGTTAAAAATATTTATTCTGCCGCGGAAAGTAATTTAGTATTGAAAAAGAAGTATACAGATAAAGAATTAGTTGTGTCTGAGAAGCAGAAAGCTTTAACCAGTTCAGTAATGGAGGGGAACGGCGAAGAAGGCAAGCCAGCGCAATCTGAACTTTCGCAAATGTTGGCACAAATGCAGGAAATGATGAACAAACAATCTGAAGAAAGAAGAAAAGAAAGGGAACAAGACAAAGAAGAACTGAATACAAAATTTGACAAACAGTCTGAAGACATAAAAGAAATGAAAGAAGACATGAAAACTAAATTTGACAAACAGTCTGAAGACATGAATACTAAATTTGACAAACAGTCTGAAGACATGAAAACTAAATTTGACAAACAGTCTGAAGACATGAATACTAAATTTGACAAACAGTCTGAAGACATGAATACTAAATTTGACAAACAGTCTGAAGACATGAAAGAAATGAAAGAAGACATGAAAACTAAATTTGACAAACAATCTGAAGAGATATCATGAAATAATATAAAAATGGATGAAATAACAAGCAGTATAATAAATCTAAAAGAGGCAATAATTAGCAAATTAGAATTTAGTAAAGAATATAAGAACGATGATGTAGTTCGACAGATTAATAATGATGAAATATGTTTGACAAACAAAGGGAAAGAACTCAATTCAACAGAATTAGAAAAATTAGATGTAGGAAATAATCATGATAAAACTGTAGAAGATGAGTCCGAAAAGATAGATGCAAATTGTAATATTAATGAAGATGAAATTTTAAAGAAGGGAAGTTTTGTCAAGGTAGATTATAGTAGAAGAAATGATAAAGATGTTATTATAGGTAAACTAATTAGGAATAAAAAAGTGAAATTAAAAGGCAAGCTAAAGAAAGACAGGAATAAAATTATATTGTGTAATTTCAAGACAGAAGGGAAAAATAGAAAGTTTGTTACAGGCAGTAGGGAAAAGATTAAAATAATAGATAAAATTTGGAAAAAACTAATTTTACCAATTAGTAATTTTCATCTATTAAATTATAAAAGCAAAAGAAAAAAAAAAGGTCTTTTTAGGAGAATTATTAAATTAGAATTATATAACCGATGAAGACAATAAACCGAAGTATGATAAATAAAACTGATTTAGACTTTTTATAACCGATATGACTTTATTTAATAAATAGGCTTATGGAATTTATACCCAATTAGGACTTATGTTTTTGTATGTGTTATTAAAAATATGAAAGGGAATAGTTTGAATATGATTGAAGAAAGATAATTGAAATATTTATTAAAATAGGGGAAAATGGGGTTTAAATTATGATAATTATATGATGAAATGATGAATGAAGATGAAAATAATGATAGGATATAAAAGTTTATTGAATAATGATTTTTAGATTAATTAAAGATAATTGGATAATGAGAAGATAAAAGATTAGGAAGTAAATGAAGGTGATTTGATTATGATTAGTATGTTTATTAAAAATGAAAATAAAATAGAATTGTGGTTAGAAGAAGTAGAGGGTTAGAAGTATTTTAGAAATGAATAATATTGAAAATTATGATGAACTATTGATATTGATGAGGAAAATATTAGTAAATTAGTTAAGAGTGCATTCATTAATGAAAATGAATATGAAAACTTGATGATATGAAGAAATAGGATTCTGAAATAATTAGATGAATAGGATTGGGACGAGGATTGATAAGATGTAATTATTATTGTAAATTTTGTAGATAGCTTGTTATGATAGATTAGACTAAGGAAATTTATTGGGGATAAAATATAAAAAAAAAATGAATTGGTGTTTAAGAATAAAATTATTTAACATTTGTTGTGTTTAAAAGTAAAATTGCATTTACAATTTTATTTCAAACAGGAGGGGATAAATGCTGTGGATTTTGGTGTCAAAATTTTGGTAATTTTGAAAATTATTGTAAAATTCTAAAATCGTTGTTAAATACTAACACTTTTGAAATATTTTTATCAACTTTTCCTGTTAAAAATAAATTTAAATTATTTTATGGTGTGTCATTGATTTTGAAATCAATGTGTATACTTTTTAATAAGGTTAAATAATACATGTTTCTATTTATTATCAAACAGCTTACTCACCGATTACTTAAGTATACGTAACATCCAGTTGTGCGCAAGTTATTGTTGTGATGTAATTCAATTATGTAATTGAATAATGAGTATATCGACGGGTTATGTGATTCTTTAAGGTTTTGTTTTTGTAAATAGTTCGTTATTATTGCGTAAAAGTACTGTATAATAACCTGTAATAGATGTGTCATTTTTATAAAGAATATTAATCTGCTATTATGTATTATATGAGTGTACAGTTTGTATTAGTTCGTAAGGTGACGTCAGATTGTGTAATATAATTATGTAAATAGTCAATTGTATATAAGCTTAGAAAATAATAATTTTAGGACTTCACTAAATAAAGCGACGAAGTAAAGTCGTATTAAAGACTATAGTAAAATGTAAAATAGTTCCTGAGATAAAGCGAAGGAGTAAGGTCATGTAAATAATATAGTTAAGTTGGTTGATGAATGAAATACGGCGAAAGTATTAAAAAGGTTGTAAATTGTAAAAGTGTATAAAGAACTACCTTTTAAAATTAATTTACTTGCTAAATAAGCAAGATAATAAATCTTCGATTAAAACCATCAATCGGTGTTTTATTTAATTAAACACAAGAAGCAAACACAAGTTCTTCGAAAAAGGGATATAGTACCCGTTATTAAAATAAAACAAAAGTGAGTTACCAAAACCAAGAGTGTGGATGGTGTTATGTGGGAAAGCCATGCAAAAGGAAGGAAGTCAACCGGAATTGGAAATCGGCACTGAGACAACATAAGTGACTTGCTCTGCCAATTGGTTTTGGAAAGAGGGCATTTATAGCAAAAGGAAGAAGCATCGCTATATAAGAAGGTAGGAAGTTATTTCCTTTTTGTAGTGGTATCTGATGAAGAAAAGACTATCGTTTGTGAGGTGTAATTAAGTGATTTGAACAATTTAGCCATTAAACTTAATTAAGATTTCAATTTTAAAAAGTGATTTCAATTTCAAGTTGTATATTTTTAAAACCTACAGGAATCCACATTCACCCTGAGATGAGTCTTTATTAAATTTAATTCTGTTAATTTAATTTATTTAACTGGCGCCCAACTCTCTTACGTAAACTTGAGTTAGTCAAGAACTAACGTAACATTAATTTTATATAACCATTGCATTATTAAATCTATTAAAAGGTATTTTTTTGAATCATATAAGAATTTATAAAAGAGGGAAGTTGAGAAGCATTTCCAAAGTACACAGTTTTTTTTTTAATTTAATTTATTTATAAATCAACTATTTACAAGCTAACAGCAATTATTCGTTATTTGTAAGTATTTAATAAGTGAATATAAAAACAATATTTTATTTTTAATTAGCCGAATTCAACGCATATATTTTTATTTTGCTAGCCGAGGTGGGGCAAAAGAAATCAAAATTATTCTGTTTATGCCAATTCATCGCAATATATATATATATATATATATATATATATATATATATATATATATATATATATATATATATATATATATATATATATATATATATATATATATATATATATATATATATATATATATATATATATATATATATATATATATATATATATATATATATATATATATATATATATATATATATATATATATATATATATATATATATATATATATATCTTTTACATGCACTACACAATGCGACAGGTAGACGTTCATCATTTGTGTCATATTCAAAAATATTTGCTACCTCGGCTTGAAGTTTTCTTCGAATTTCAATCATTGTCTTAGTTTTTCCGAAACATAGAAGACAAATTCTTCGGCGATTTTCTTCGTGGGTGCCTGCGTGTGATCTTTCGGCATTTTTTCTTAGAAATTAACTACTATTACAACACCTTTATCATCAATAAACTACTCACAAACTACTCAACCATAATACTTGACATTTGTCAAAAAAACATAGCCGCCTACATAAAATCAAAGCCACCTACGTAAAATCAAAGCCACCTGAATAATTATTATTGGAACTTGAGATGTAAAGTTAAAGTAATTATTTATTTTATAAAAACGGCTCAGCCGATTTTTTTGCTGCTAGGTTTGAAATACTTATAAGATACTAAGAAATCATTATTTGCAATAAATGTTGAAGTGCACGCACTTTTGAGTTGAAACAATTTTAAGCTACCTGTGGTACCTTTCATAAAGCTGTCTTTCAGATGAACTCTTGGAAATATATATACAGGAGGCAAGTAGTTGCCTTGAGCGTTAATGATGCCCACAAAAGTTATCAACGAACCTCGTTCCGCAGACACAGCTTGGCCCACTTGTTTCTGGCCTAAAGTAGCAATAATTTTGGGTTGATCTAAAACCGTGGTCACACCTGTTTCATCCAGATTTATTATTCTGGAAAGATCAAATTTGTATTTTTCCAACACCCTTTGAAGATTTTCATAGAATTCAGTGACACTACTTCTGTTGAAACCGGTGATTCTTGCAAGACTAGTATTTTCTGCCTTTCTTAATGAAACTTTGTCTTTATGCCGCTTCATAAAACTTAACATCCAGTCCCTACCTGCCATCTTCTTTTCACCCCATTCTTTAGGCATTTTTTTATTATTTCGCAGTGCGTATTCATATGCTAGGGACCGTACTTGGATGTAATTCAATCCGTAATTTAAGTTGCAACATTTTTTTATGTAATCTACTAGTAATAATTCTTCTGTATTTGTAAATACTTGTCGACTGGTATATTTTGAGGTAAATTTATTCGCGTCATTATCCTCACCCCCTGAATCCGAGCCACCTCCTGGCTCCTTTAGCTTCTTCAGGCGATATATTAGAGTTGTTCTATTTATATTATATATGACTGAGGCCCGTTTGCAAGAATATTTGCCAGAAACAATGTCATTTAAAGCCTTCTTTACGTCGTCCTCATTTATGTCGCACCTCGTTGTTGTCCTTTTGTAATTTCGGACCATTTTTGACACTAGAAATGCGAACAAATAGTTAGAATGTGATCTGAATTTCAAAAATTGCTTTGTAAATTATAAAGGGGACCATTAAACATGTGACCGGGGCAGATTTGTCAAAATGTCAAATCTGCCCCACCAGCACTATGTCAAATGAACCCCACTGTGGTTTGCAAAGCAGTTTTATTTGAAAACATGTGGAAAATAAAAGTGATAGAGGTTATGTTTGGTGCTTTATCACCGGTAATTGTGATGTTTTTGAGGTATTGTGCACATGCATACAATAATATAAAGTTGTAAAACTTACCTTCAATAATCTAAATTCGAAAACTAATTCGTTTTGTTGCACTTTTTGAATTATTTCCATAAACCTTCCTTACTTGGGCAATACTAAAAAAAACAGAACAGGATCATGCAGGTACCTAAATTCTATCATCCTCATGAATGCCAACTGCCTAACACAACATTATGGCGGTATTTTTGAAAGAGGCAAATCTGCCCCACTGTCAAATGTACCCCGCGGTCCCCTAACGTTATTATCATATAGGTAAGAAAGTCAAGTCACGTTACGTTCAACGAAGCCAATCCCGACGAGTTTTCAAAGTCACCCGAGTTTAGCCGAACATACCCGAACAATTATTACACAATTCTAATCATTCTAGAACATTCCAAGGGGGTGGGGGTAATCCAATAAAAGCAAAATTTATCTAGCCTAAATTCAACGAGTTTAGCCGAACATTCTCGAACAATTATTACACAATTCTAAACATAGGCAACCGATATTATTATAAGCAATCGATATTAACAGCTGTCTAATACCTGTTTAACTCCAGTTAGACCCTTGTTTAACGCCTGTTAGACACTTGTTTAATACCTGTACAATTGGTGGAAGAGTGGGTGACGGTAAAAAGACAACAACAAAATAATCCATTATAATTAGGTGTATTTTTTTCAAGTTTATAAACAATATTAACATTACACATATTTATACGCAAAATACAGACATTTCTTTATTTCTATTTACAGTAGTCTTAATTTTGTATTTAATTTTTATCTTATAATTAATATCTATTTTAAGATCCTCTATTTCTTTTTCTAAAAAGTAATTTGACATATATAATGGTTCTAAATTTTCGAACTTTAAAATATAACGTTTTTTATTTCTATAATATATTTCTTTAATGGCAATAATTATTAACTCTGTCCCTTCTTGCAATTCTTCTAACCTTCGACACTGGGATGGTTTAACACTCCCGCTAATCGATTGCATTGTAACAATATTTATTTGTTCTATATCTTCCTGTGTGCAAGATAAGTTATCCAAGTTTTGCGGTGTTTTGATACAAAATTTAAATTCCTCCGCCTTAACGAATGTGTTCCTATTGTAAGATGTAAGTCCATTCGTTTTAAATGTTATAAATGGTTCTCCAGTTTCCAAACGTATTATATCCAGACCATTAACAGGAATGACCATGACGCCTTCCTTTTCTTCTTTAAAGTTTTCTCGAGATTGATAAACTTTTATAAGGGTACTTTTATCAAATCCTTTTAAGTAGTAAACTCTTTTAATTCCATCTTTTTCGGCCAGTACTCCAACAGGTGGATATTTTCCTTTGGTATTAACAGTAAATGCAAATACTTTGTAGAATCCAGTTATGTCCCAATTTATCCATTTTCTGTCAAAATAACTTGCCAACATATCTTTAAGTTCTTCTATCTCTTGCTCTTTATCCAGTAAATGTTTATATTCTTCCTTTACAGCTATGGTTTTTTCTAAATACTCGATCTTTCTTCTTTTTGCATCTGTTTCTTCCAGGTCCATTTTTCGTTTCTTTATACTTAATAGATAAACAGATGAGAGAGGTTTTATTTCCTTAATTGGATATGGAGACAACCTATTAGTTATGTTGGTTCTCTTCCTTAAAACTTGTGGAATTACATTATTCGTTTTGATCAAACCGGTGTTTTCGATACTTATATCGTCCGAGATTGTGGAGAAAATGGTGCTGTTCCGAGAAAAAAAGGTCTCGCCAGCTTTAATATAACATTTGTGTATAACATTTATAATATCTTTATTTACAACATCCTCCACAATTTCTACATAATTAATAGGTAAATAGTTAAAGCGGAAAGTACGTAATTAACCATCTTCTCTCGTAATTTTAGATCACCAGGCAGCTTAATTTGTAATCCAGTCAGCTTCCGTGTATTTAAATTTGCCCAAAATACAAACTGTAAAAGATTATTATAGAGTACTAAACAACTGTTCTGTAAACTTTCGGTTAATTTCGACCACATTTTAGAAATCGACACAGAGTAAAATGGAGCATTTCGAAAGTAACTTTTATTATTTTCTAATAAACTTAAACAATCTTCTAGGGGATCAAATGCACTAGATGGTTTACAGTAATTTCCAATTGTATAGTTATAGATTGTTGCTTCCAATCTGGTTATTCCATGTTCCTTAGCTAAATTAGATGAAAAAGTTTCCTTTAATCGCACATCTGGACTAGAAATAAAATCGATAATTTAATTCATGTATAAAAAATCCCATAAGCCGCGATACATTTGTCACTTTGACATCGGATAAAGTTAGCCCTAACTTTGCATCTGGATAAAATGTGTTTAAACTTCCATGGCACACTTTCTCGAACCTGATTATTGTTTTTAATAATTGTCATTTTCAAGTTAATAAATGTGTTCTTGACTTCTTCATAATTACCTAGTTATTCTTTTTTATTATTCATTAAATTATCTCATCGAATTACGCTCGAGGTTTTTTTCTCCGGGATAAAATTGATTTTTTAAACTCTAATTTGGTTTCTTTTTGGTAAACTGACTCTACAAACCACCAGATAAAAAAACTCGTCCTTCGGACTCGTTTTTTTATCGTAGGTGGTTTGTATCGTCAATTTACCAAGCAACCAAATTATCGTTAAAAAAATCAATTTTATCCGGACAAAAAAAGACCTCTCGTGTAATTACAGTCGATAATTTAATTCATGTATAAAAAATCCCATAAGCCGCGATACATTTGTCACTTTGACATCGGATAAAGTTAGCCCTAACTTTGCATCTGGATAAAATGTGTTTAAACTTCCATGGCACACTTTCTCGAACCTGATTATTGTTTTTAATAATTGTCATTTTCAAGTTAATAAATGTGTTCTTGACTTCTTCATAATTACCTAGTTATTCTTTTTTATTATTCATTAAATTATCTCATCGAATTACGCTCGAGGTTTTTTTCTCCGGGATAAAATTGATTTTTTAAACTCTAATTTGGTTTCTTTTTGGTAAACTGACTCTACAAACCACCAGATAAAAAAACTCGTCCTTCGGACTCGTTTTTTTATCGTAGGTGGTTTGTATCGTCAATTTACCAAGCAACCAAATTATCGTTAAAAAAATCAATTTTATCCGGACAAAAAAAGACCTCTCGTGTAATTACAGTCGATTATATGGTTTCCAAGTTGTTTGTTTACCCCTGCGCTTGTTATTTGACAAATAAACTTGTATATTTTAATTCTTGCATTCGAATTTATCCATGTTAGACAATCTATTCCCACTGTTTTATTATTTTCTACAATCGTATTACAATCTTCTTTGTACTCGCCTTGGTAATAGAAGTTATAATTAGCTGTTAAATAATCGCACATTTCTTTTTTATCCTCTTCGGACCCAAGCATCTGCCGGTCACAATATTCTTGATTTTTCTAGTGAATCTCACTAATGACGACAAAAGGAGCAAAAAACATTAAAAAATTTTTTTTGTAGGATCCTTACTTTTTCCAAAAATTTACGTGTCACATATGATACTTTGGGCCTCTGTGACTACCAAACTGATTTATTTCAAAAATATTTTATTTATTTTGTATGAAATTGAAAGAAGCAATTTTGCCCCTTTGAACAACACAAAAAAATATTACATGCGGTACAAGTAACGTAAGTCAGTTTTTGACATCCGGGATTTCTACACTTGGACCTATTCTTCTGTTCACTGTCCTTGAAAAGCGGCAAATGTTTGGCACTCGTGGTTGCAAATTTTTTGTCAGGCAGCGGTTCTGGTTTTCTGGCCTTTTTCGGCGCACTTGGACCATCGTCAGTATCGGATTCGTCTTCTGCAGCATGTGCAACATTTCGATCTTCCGTAGAATCCTCTCTAAATTGATACAAAAGTTGTTCTGCCACGGCAAACTTGAAGTCCAAGTAGTCCAAGATTTCTTTTTTCCTGAAACCCTGAAGCTGAGCATCATTTCGGTACATTAGCCACGCAGCCGCCACAGAAAAATCAATGAAATGGTAAATTACTCGGACTGTCCATTTGTTGGTACGGTACCTCATTGGGTATTTCCCAATGACCCGGTCCAAGAGATCAACCCCACCCATGTAGGTGTTGTAACTTTTAACAACTGCGGGCTGTTTTATTTGAATATATTTTGATTCTGGTTTGCTCCAACGTCTACATTCATTTTCAGGCTGCGTACCTTGTACTGAAGACGCCAAATGAACAGGTCTAGTGTCGAACCACTTCACTGCAACCATTTTTGAATCATCACGAACCACCTGTTCATAGGTTCCTCGTCCCTTTTTTTTCATTTGGTTGTCAGATGTAAAGTTTGCTCTTTTCGGAATGCGGGATTTCATCAACGTTCCCGTCAAGCCAATGGATCTTGTCAGTAGTGTGTCGATCAAGCTGGTTGAAGTGAAATATCTATCCGTGAACACTGTAGTACCAGCTGGTAAAGTGTCGCACAGCTTGAGGACAAATCTTCCTCCAACATCCAATTTCACAGGTGTTGCAATAAGTGAAGATTCTACGGAGGTTCCTTTCCCTTCATACATCTGGAAATCCAACGGAATACCTGACGCAGTTGTCATGACGAAGTTTTTCAAACCAAGTGGATTCGGTTTGTTTTTCACGTACTGTCTCATTTTTACTTGGCCATGGAACGGTATCATTTGCTCATCAATAGAGACGCTGCTAGTTCTTTCATTTTTATGGCAGGCTCTTTGAACTCTGTCCAATATCGGCCTCACTTTCCAGAACCGATCTAGATTTCTCGATTCTTTGGAAACAGCATTGTCATCGGTGACTTTGAGACGCGCCCGCAGTTGGAAAAACCGATTTCTTGTCATACTGTTGGCCACAATAGGCACTCTTGTCTTTCGGCCCCAATACATCCTCAGTCGGGCAACCCGTAAAGTCCGATAAACATTGAACATGCAATGAACTTACATATTTCATGTGGGGTAGTCTCTAGGGACTTTCCGGAAAAATTTACCTCCCTCGTATTTGTAAACATCGCAACTTTTTCGAAAAAGTCGGCATCCAAGTATTTGGAAAAATATTCAAACGGTTGAAGAGTGACAATATTATTGTTATCATTCGTTGATTGATCATCACGATCATTCGCCGATATTGCAGGAGGTTGGAAGCTATTTGAAGGATTCCATTTCTTATCAGCAGGAACTAGATGTATCAAGGGTTCGTCATCGGATGATTCGAAGTCCTGGGTGGCATCATCAACACATGCATCTGCATTGTCATATTCGTCACCGCGATTTTCGTCTACAAAATCCTCGACGTCGACATCATCTTCAACAGCTCGTAACCCACCGAAAATAAGATCATCGTCATCATTTTCTTCCTCACTGTCTGGAACGATGTCGAGATCTACATCTGACTCGTCTAGGTTCAAACCTTCCGCGATCTCTTCGAGTTCTTTTTGACTGAAATAGCCTGTAAAATTTTCTAAATGTTCAACATATTCACTACCGTAACATGTCCCCACAAGTAGTGACACAGACCCAAAGTATCACATATGATACCTTGAGCAAAGGTATTTCTTGTGCCGACCAATAGGTCCATTAGCGTAATATTCATGCAAAAGTAACAATAAACTTACGTTTCCTATAATTTTTATCCATTTCTAAAGACACAACAAGCACTTGGGTTAGAATGCAAGTCAACTTGTAATTCTCAGATATGCAGAAAAAAACAGTGGAAACTGGCGGCAATTTTTATGCGCATGTCTGAATAGGTATCGTATTTGATACTTATGGAGCGGCGGCGATTAGAGCAACACGGAGCTCGGAAAAAAATATTATCCCAGAGGTATCATATCTGATACCTGGGGTCCGAAGAGGTTATTAAATATTCCTGCGAAATCTTGCGTAATATCCAAATCCATAAGGTAAAAATCCTCTTTTTGGAGCTCCTTTAAGATGATTGGTAGTTCTTCTAACAAAGTTTTGATTTTAACATCTGCTAGTTCTACTTTGTAAGGGATAACTAATGGGTTTGCATATTTTTTAATAATTTCCATACCTTCCTGTCCAATAACTTTTAGTACTCCATCGGCCATTTTGTTCCCACCTTGTAAGAGAAAAGGTAGTTTTGCTTTTACACCATGTCTGGCGGAAATAAACTTGGAGAATTTTCCTCGTAAGTAGCTATTAAATGCCCCACATATCTCTTTCTTAACTAAAAATCCACCTTTTTCACTTTTCCCAGTTTGTCCAACACAGTCCACAATGTCACTTATTTTAACCAGCATTATGTTATCACAGAAGGGATCTGTAATCGCTGTTAGATCACTACCGCTAAGGAGTTGTTCACCTTCCGAATAATTTATATTGCCAACATCTGTAATTAGATTGTTATTCCTGCTATTTTCCGTCAATAACCACAGACCAAAACGTTCGTTTGTTGGTTTTACTTTAACTCCCAAGAGTTCTCTAACACTGTATATTTTAGGAGCGTCCATGTTAACTGAATCGACGATCACTACTAAATGGATTTATGCTAGAGAAATTTTGCTTTTATTGGATTACCCCCACCCCCTTGGAATGTTCTAGAATGATAAGAATTGTGTAATAATTGTTCGGGTATGTTCGGCTAAACTCGGGTGACTTTGAAAACTCGTCGGGATTGGCTTCGTTGAACGTAACGTGACTTGACTTTCTTACCTATATGAAACATATTTAGTTGTAAAAGATATGACGTTAAAGAACTGTCAAAAATTCTTAACAAATCGTCGCCTCAGATCCAGACTAGTCTAAGTCCATTTGTTAAAACTTTACAGGAGGAGGTTTTCTAATTTTGAAAACTTCAGGACTGTATGCTCATTTCACTTTTTGTCTAACTGCATGTTTTTTTACTTATTTTGACAGTTTACTGTTGGATAGTAAACAGCTTAATTGTTAATTTTTTTGACAATATGAAAAATTGTAAAATTAAAAAAATGTAATTGGGACATAGAATAAATTGAACTTTATATAATAAACGAAGTAGATGCTTACCTTATTCTATGTCCAGAACTCTTTCATATTTTGAAAAATAAGCAACAATACCATGTCTACTGAAATATACTTTAATTCTGAATAATGCTATAAGATACTACAATCAGAACATTGAAGAACTTTAACCGATATAAACAACAGAAAATAATAAAAAATGTTTAGAAATTTGGAATTATGGCCTTCCAAAATTGCAAATCTACTGCAGAAAAGTGATTTGATAAGCATCTGATGTGTTCTATTTTGTCTTTGGGCAGGCAGGCTGGCGGCGGCTGTACTGCAGGGCAAGGGATGTCTTCTAAAAACTTCTGGGGGAGATCATTCGTACTGGTTGTACGTTTCAAAATCGATGTAGAGTGTGGTTCAATTGCATTGAAAGTTAGCTTATATTTCACCAAGTGTGAGTTATTTTCATAAGAAATCTGCACTAAACTTTTATATGGAATGTTAGAAAGAGAAATACGTTGCGACAATGCATTAAAGTCCAAGAAATATTTTTTTTGCATTTGAACAAGTTTATAAGGCTTCCTGCTTCTGGTATTTTTCATAGCTCTGAAAATTGCAAGTGGGCTATGCAGTTCCAATTTACTTAAACTTCGATCCAAGACGCTATGCATCGCGTCGACTTCCTGCACGCAACTATGATCAGGTACTTGAAATTTTTGAACGATGGATTTCATTTGAGGATGCGTCTTCAGAAAATATAATAAAGCTGCAGACATGTGGGAATTTTTATTCTGTGGCACACACGCATCCGACCACAAAATGAATTTGGTAACTTCCGGCCTTTCTAATAAAACTTTTTCTAATAAAATGTATAATGCACTTGCAATATCTGCTCCTTTTATTCCGCCCATAAGCTCATGCCATACAACGCAGAAACCGTTCTTCTTTCCTACTTCATATCCTGTCAAATTGTATACTGCATACTTCTTCTTGTAGTACGCTTTTGAAATTTGGGTTTGTGGGCATGTAAGTACACTTTGCATATCAAAACGTATGAGAGCTGTAGTCTCATCATCTTTACAGGCTTGTACATCCGTTTTCTTCTCATCTCTAGCTTTCTGTTTGGCTTCTATGTGTAGTCTGTACTTCTGCTGTAAGTTATCATTCAGATTTTCACCTTCCCTTTTTGCTTCATATTCTGAACAAATTTCACATAAATCCTTCTTTGGTTTGTGGAAACCAATGTTAAACTCATAGTTGAAAATTTGATAATATAGCCATTTTTTTCGGCAGTGAAATTATTTTCTTTACAATATTCGACGTATAGTTCGTACATTTTAGCCAGAGATAATGTCCTCTCTAAATATTCTTTTGAAGAACTACTTCTACAGTAATGCGAAGGAAGACGAGGGAACATATTAATATGATCTTTAATAATTTGTATTTTTTGTTCATTAATCCGCTGCTTTGAATCTGAACCTCTTTTATCACTTTGAGGAGTTCCTGTTATTCCTTTACGCTTATGACTGTGAAAGTACGAGATTCTTATCTGGCTAATGCTTAAGACACCTAAATAAAATCGCTTACAAACACGTATTTTCTTGTTGTTTTTTTCGAATATGTATTTGAAAGAGTAGGTCTTTGTTCTCTGACGCAAATTTCTGTTCCTTTTGCGCTCGACAAAAAATCTTTCAGTTGTTTTGTCATAAAAATAGGCCTTTTCGCTGTCACTATTACTCCAAAATTCTTTATGAATTAGCTCTACATCTTCCAGACTAAAATTGTCAAGGCATTTAAAGCGACAATTTAAACAGTTTCTCACAGGAATCTTTCCCACAACAGTATCACCACGGCAGTTTTCATATTCGTGGCCACTTTGTCTTAATTTTTTTCTTATGTTTTTCTTCCATTTTGCAGGATCGCCCTTCCGTTTCCTTGTTTTTTTAGACGAGGTACCAGTTGTGCTAAAATATTAAGCTTTCGTGTTTGTTTCAGTGTTAATTAAAAATCAAAATACCTGTTTGCTGCATTTTCTGTATTTCCTGGACTATCTGTGACAACGGCCTCATTTTGAATGTCGATTTCATTTTCTGCACTGCCATCATTTTGCGACTCAACGACGAGATCAGAAGAAATATCATCTACATCGTAACTAAAACAATTGAAAACAAACATGCATTCTAACCTATAGAACTTTTACAAAAAACGTAACTCATTCATTTGGTGTTTCGCCGATTATCGAGGGCTGATATTCTGACCCGGAGTCCTCAAAGGGGTCGGCAAGCGACTCTTCAGATTCACTCATATTATCCGCAATTTTTCACTGCTTGAATCGTAAAAAATTGGTCCCAACACACCAGCACAAACAAGGTGACTGGTCGAACTGTTATGATCAAAATATTTGTTCTAGTTTATTCTATGTCCTCACGTGACGCTTATTCTGAAGGTTCTGATTGGGCGCTCGGACATAGACTAATACGGTTCGAACATTAACAAGGTTGAATGGACATAGAATAAAACAGGCACCTCTTATTTACAAAACCAATTGACGTTTGGGAACATGGAATATACTGGCGGATAGCGTTAAGGACATGGAATAATTTGGCATAAAAATGTTATTTTCAGAAAAAAGTGGACATAGAATAGGCTGGTTCTGAGGCGACGAAATATAATTATATACAATACAAAACTAATATAAAAAGTGATAATAAAATATATGCATATTACAGACTACAATCGTAAAATATACATAGATGACTGTGAAAATAAAATATATACACATTACAAACTACAATCGTAAAATTTCCTAAATATATATACATAGAGTTTAAATATTTACATGCGAGCTTGTTTCTTGTACCCATATGGGACGGAATCAAAATCTTCTACGCGACGTCGCTTGCCGAACGTTATTCTATAGGCCTTTGATTCGGTCCTGGTGACGAGTTGATGTTGTGCGGTTCTTCGTATGTTATTGGACTCAACCCTTCATTCTTCTCCCTTCACCCTTTTCCCTTCACCCTTCTCCTTCACCCTTCAACATTAACCCTTCGGTCAGTGATCGTTAATCTCTCGCACTAACCTTATATTAGGGTATGAACCCTCTAGAGGCCGAATACAGGCGTATATATTCTGTATATTACCTCTTAGTTAACATAGTATTTTATAAAATAATTAGATATAGTTATATTTACTATCTATTCTTTTAAACTGTTGTTATACTTACCATGTTTACTTTATAGTCGGGTATGTAGTACCATTATTAGTGTATACGAAATGTGCTATTTTTAATAGATAATATATAAGTTATGCATTATGTTTTAATTGTATGCTGTAAAGAAAGCTCTTAGCAGCAGTCTCGAAAACGAAAATGAAATAATTTCAGTCATCGCAGAGCTTAAAGCGAGAAAAATCATTGAATAAGTAAATATTTAATTTGTACTATGGTGAAGAATATACAAACATTATTAAACTATATAAAGAAAAAAAAATTATTTTGAAAACTATATACAGATATTATTACTACACGAGGCCTGTAACATCAGTCGATCGCTGCTTTTTATATCAGTACAAAATAATTAGATATAGTTATATTTACTATCTATTCTTTTAAACTGGTTACATGTTTACTTTATAGTCGGGTATGTAGTACCATTATTAGTGTATCCGAAATGTACTATTTTAATAGATATTATATATAAGTTATGTATTATATTTTAAGTAACGTCGAAACTACTCGTATCAATAAACGTTCTTGTATGAAAGTAAGTACTTGTACTTACTCTGCTCCCTACGTTATGTCCTAAAAATGTATTCGTAGGCTCTAACCTCAAGCTACCAATTTCAAATTCCAAAAACAAAACGCCGTATTGGAATCAAGTTGTCGACATGCTTCGTCTACTGTATACCTTAAAACAGAGGGGTAGCAGTAGTTTATAAAACTAGGATGAGATTATTTCAATTATTTCTGAGCTTAAAGAAGAAGGTATTATAGAATAAAAGATAATGGTTATACAAAATGTTACCCTCAAGTATACTTTTCTATTTTGTTGTTGTATATTTGAATGTTAGAATATAAGTTGTCTAGTTTCAAATATGTATGTTAGAATATAAGTTAACTAGTTTCAATAAAAAGTAAAATATTTATCTGTTTTATTTCCCCAGGTTAAGTCTTCAAGGTTCTCATAACTATAGATATTGCAAGAGGAAATCATGTAGAGTTTCAAAGTTATAAAGACGTATTACAAAACATATGACATATGTTATAGATAACCGCGTCCAGGACTTCTTTGTTACCCTCAAGTATACTTTTCTATTTTGTTGTTGTATATTTGTAACTTAAGTTAACTATTTTCAATAAAAAGTAAAATATTTATCTGTTTTATTTCTCCAGTTTAAGTCTTCAAGGTTCTCATAACTATAGATATTGTAAGAGGAAATCACGTAGAGTTTCAAAGTTATAAAGACGTATTACAAAACATATGACATATGTTATAGATATACGAGGATAAATTGAAAAGTCTCCGGCCTAGGCAATAAAACAAAAGAATGTCAGGTTAACAAAAATTTTATTTTTCTACGTAGTCCCCATCGAGTTCAATGCACTTGGTCCACCTTTGTTCAAGTGCTCTTATACCGTCCCTATAAGCCTTTTCTTCTAACTCGTCAAAATAGGCGTTTGTGGCAGCAATCACTTCTTCATCGGACTCGTATTGCTTTCCAGCGTGAAATTTTTTTAGGTTTGGAAATAAATAAAAATCCGATGGGGCTAAGTCTGGTGAATAAGGGGCATGGGGTAACAATTCAAATTGCAATTCATTGATTTTTGCCATGGCAATTGCCGACTTGTGACAAGGTGCATTGTCCTGGTGAAACAGAATTTTTTTCTTTGCTAATCCAGGTCGTTTTTCTTCAATATTTTTTTTTAATTCATCCAGTAAGGTAGCATAGTATACTCCGTTGATTGTTTTACCTTTTTGAAGATAATCAACGAAAAGTACTCCCTTGGCGTCCCAAAAGACTGAAGCCAAAACTTTTCCGGCTGACGGAACTGTTTTGGCTTTCTTCGGAGCAGGTTCTCCTTTGGCAGTCCACTGTTTTGATTGCTGCTTTGTTTCGGGTGTGTAGTGATGAATCCACGTCTCATCCATTGTTACAAACCGTCGCAGAAAGTCCACTGAATTTCGATTAAACAAGTCTAAACACTCACTTGAAACTGTTTTGCGAGTCAGCTTTTGTTCCACTGTGAGCAGCCGCGGCACCCAACGTGCCGATAACTTTCTCATTCCCAAAATTTCGGTTAGGATATGATATGTTCGTTCCGTTGAAATGCCCAGGGTATCTGCTATTTCAGCCAACTTCAATCGCCGATCATTCAACACAACTCTATGGACTTTTTCGACAATTTCCGTTGTGGTGGCAGTTTTCGGTCTTCCTGAACGCGGTGCGTCATCTGTGCTTTTGCGACCCCGTTTAAAGTCCGCAACCCAGGTTTTAACTGTGCTATAGGAAGGAGAAGATTCGCCTAATGTCCCGTCTAGCTCAGCTTTGATTTCTTTTGGGGATAAACCCTTAATGTGAAAATATTTAATAACCGCACGAATTTCAGCTTTTTCCATTTTAACACCACACAAAACTTTATCGACTTTGACAACTTGCCAAACAATTATTGTTTGACAGAAATTTTTGTTATTTCACAGCCATACTGATAAATTATGAAAAAATAAAATGCCGTAAAAACATTGCAAAAATTTGTATCCCATATGGGTTAGGCCGGAGATTTATCAATTCATCCTCGTATATTTTGGAGGTGCTGAAAATAATTACAAATTAATATTAATCATACGAGTTTACTATATTCAACGATGAATATCCTACAAGAGTATATAGTATATAATTACATATCTACGTATTTCGAAACCATTGAAAATGGATGATATATTGTAAAATAACGTTAAAATATGAGTTTACTATAGATACAAAGAATATCTACATGGGGCAAAATTATACACAGTAAGAAGGCATATGTATAAATCGTTTACAAGGGTAGTAGATATAACGAAAAAGGTTAAAGATCAGTTAAAAATTACATTACGTCTAGAAAAGTAGAAAAAATTGGGGTTAGAATTGTTGAATATTTGCATTTTCACCATATATCATAGGTTTAATTTTTTATCTCTAATTTTATATAAGATGTTTTGTATAGATCAGGAGTCTCACGATAATTTATTGTCATATACTGCCTTTGAATATTCTAAAACAGATAAAGCTATCCATGTTAGGAATTTTTAAATAACGAAATTTTTATTGAATCAGCTAAATAGATAGTGTACTTATAAGTGAACCTCTAAATAATGAATGCGTTAACAGTACTCATGCATTAATATACGAGAGAAGATCAATATTTACGGTCCCTGATATAGAAAGAGAAAGAATTTTTAAAACATTATTTATTTCTCAACATAATCTCCCTGGACTTCAATGCACTTGGTCCACCGATGTTCCAATGCTTCAATGCCTTTCAGGAAGAAGTTTTCCGGTTGCTCCTCAAACCAGCCATTTACTGCGGTCATAACTTCATTATCGTCTCCATATTTTTTTCCACGCAGGTTTTCCTTTAATTTTGGAAATAGATGGTAATCACTGGGTGCCAGGTCTGGTGAATATGGAGGGTGTTCTAGGATTTCAAAGCCAGCGTTTTGTATGGCAGCCATGACAATGCAGCTCTTGTGGACTGGAGCGTTGTCCTGATGGAACAAAATTTTGTGTGCCAACTTTCCTGGTCTTTTTCGGTCGATGCTTTCGCGCAATTTTGGAATTAACCCTGCATAATAAGAACCCGTTATTGTGTGTCCACGCTGCAAATAATCGATCATCAAAATTCCTTCTGCATCCCAGAACACTGTGGCCATAATCTTTCCAGCCGCCCGTTGAACTCGAAATTTGCGTGGAGGTGGAGAACCTCTGTGATGCCACTCCATACTTTGTCTTTTCGTCTCAGGATCAAAATGGTGCACCCATGTTTCATCCACAGTCACAAAGCGAGTGAGAAATTGCTTCCGATTGGCCTTCAGGTACTCCAAATTGGCTTCCGAATGCAGCACTCTAGAGCGTTTCTGATCGACGGTCAGCATCTTTGGAACCCAACGCGCCGAAATTTTTCTGAGATCAAGAACATTTCTTAAAATATTTTCAACTGACCCATAAGAGATGTTCGTTATTTCCGCGATATGGCGAATAGTCAGTCTTCTATCTGCCATTACCATATCATGGATCAAATTGATGTTTTTGTCAACGGTGACACAGACTGGACGTCCCGCACCTTTCGCATGTTCGCAATTTGTTCTGCCTAATCTAAACTCACGAGACATATTTTTCACCACTTGGTAAGAAGGGGCAGTCCCCTAAAACGTCTGTCATATCCTTGTGAATTTCAGTAGGTGTTAATCCTTTTTTTTGCAAATACTTTATCACCGCTCTGACTTCACTTTTTTCCATTTTTAAAAATTGTCTGTTATCGACCAGCTTAATTATTAATAACTTTCAAAGAACACGCACCTACGCAAAACTTGACACAACAAATAATAATTAGTAATGACAGTTCTCATAGAAAAATGAGTGACGATATCATGCAAAGCCTACTATGTCAGGGACCGTAAATACTGATCTACCCTCGTACATAACGTTTCATCGTGTTTTTTCAAAACAAATTTCATTGTAAAAGAATAAGAATAATTTCAATTTTATTTATCAGGCGAAATACATTATATTATTTTCATATATTAGTACGCAAAGTTATCGTTTCAATAAAAGTACAATATTTATCTGATTTATTTCTCCAGGTTAAGTCTTCAGGTTTCTCATAACTGTAGATATTGCAAGAGGTAACTACCCTGTGTTTCACAAGTTATAAAGACGTATTACAAATATGTTATAGACTTATATTTCGAAGGTATCGAAAATGGTTACAGATTATTATTAATCATACGAGTTTACTATAGATACGTTGCATAACCTACAAGAGTATATAGTATATTATTACATATCTGCGTATTTCGAAGCTATTGAAAATGTATGATGTATTGTAAAATAACGTTTAAATATGGCGGCGAACTTATTTCTTTTAAACTGACGACAACTCATCATACAAAACATACTGTATTTATGTATTCCCTTTCTCTGCTGATATGTTTTCTACAGTGTGTTTTTAAATATTATACCCCGTTCTCTCAAGAATGCATAAAATTTTCGAAATATCTGTTTGTTATTTTACTTAGCACATATAACCTACTAAGTATGTCCTATTGGTAAAACTGTAATGGACGAGACCTAATATCATAGTAATATTATAACAGATTAGGTGACCTAACAAACTCTTTAAAGAAATGTTTATTTACATGTATGAGATAGTATTTAACATAATGTCCTTACATACTGGGTTACGATAGAGAGGGATAATCATACGAGTTGCTGAAATGTATGATATATTGTAAAATAACGTTTAAACTTATTTAAACTCTTAAGTTTACTTTAGATGCTACGAATATCTATATGGTGTATAAACAATAAGAACGTATATGTAGAAATCGCTTACAAGGGTAGTAGATATAACGAAAAGGGTTAAAATCTGTTCAAAATTACATTACGTATAGAAAACTAGAAAATTAGATAATTGTAGCATACGCATGTTAAATGTACCTATTCTTTCACCTCGTCTGTAGTAGATATAATGAAAAAAGGATAAAAATCTGTAGTATAGGGTTTATGCTTATACTCAGGCTCGCAATCATATGTAGCGTATCGATGCTTACATAGTATAATTATTTTCTCAACGTAGGATATATCGATATTTTTCTAGTTTGATTAAATCCTATAAGTTATATTCATTTCACCCTTTGTTATTCTGTTAAGACATTTATAATAATCATAGGGAGCCTGGTATGGGCATAAACCGATTGCACCTATTCTTTCACCTCGTCATTAGTTAGACTCGAACTTTATGATTTCATATATGAAGAATACGTTTGGTGATGAATACTCTGTGTTCTAGAATACTTGTATAGGGGCTAGGAAGCTTGATTTGAATACTACAATCTTGATCACGTGGTTGGAGTGTACTGATACCTCGATTGTGTGCATAGAAGTATAATGAGTACCCGTTATCGCATATTCAAATTAGTTGAATATATGTAGTACACCTTTATAGATTCTAGAAAATTCCTATCAATATTAGAACAATGAATGTAGACTGATGTGTGTGTTATATAATACCGATTTTCGCATATACGAACTTAGGAGCTAGCTGCTGACTCTGCATGACATTAGATGATTATGATAATGATAGATGATCGTGATAAAGAATGTTGTTATTTATAGCAACGACTTCATTACATTTCTTACTAGAATATAATTGTATGATATCATATCATGATATGTACCTACAATTCGATTACCTACAATTTGACTACCTAAATTAGACCTTAGTCTAAGAATAATCATGTGTTTTATCGTTATTTTATGATATCAGGAATGCAATACTTCTATTAATCTTTAGTTTAGCGTAGATATAAATCTCTTTGTATAGCTCAATAAATGATAGTTATAGAGCTGTATTGACTTATATAACATTTCTCTCATATATGAATATTTTAGTTTAGAGAGCATTTACAAACAATGCACAATTTATACAAAGCAGTCATTCAGAACAGGGTAAGATAATTCGTATGATCTATTAAATTTAAAATAGTAATCTGCTGTTCAACTTGATTTAATTTTCGTAAATGTGTAAATATTACAAACATACAAACAAAATAGACTTAAGTAAGAAACAAAACGTATACATTACATATCTAAACTGTTACACACACGCGCGCACACACACTATACACGAATAAACTTCAAAAACGTAACATAATTTACCCCTAATTGTCTATTTTTTTTGTTTTGATTAACTGTAAAAGTTCGTCATATTCCTGTGTCACATTTTCTTCGTTATTGCTTCCGTGAATGTGGACCGCCTCCGTGGTATACCGTTGAGTATTTATCAATATTTCACCATTCGGTAAAATAACTGTATCATAACATACAATAGCTGAGATCGAGATTGTATTATACGCTCCACCATCTAAGATACAACTATGAAATTGCTGCTGCAATTCTTGATCGTCGTTTGACCAAAATGCTGTATCAGCATCTTCATAATCATCAATATAGTCGCTATCGTAATTGGATGCCGAAGAAGAAGACATTGTTTTGGTCAGATGTTAGTCGGAGGCTGTAAGAAGTGAAATAATTAATATAAATATATACATACATATAGTTATAAACCAACACTCACTTTGACGAATTTCAAATAAGGAAAATTAATATTTCTTAATGATACGGAATTGTAGACGATCTAAAAAGTTCAAAATGATTAGTTTGCATAAAATAATTAAAAATTAAAGCACTTACATGATTGATTTCAAATAAACAAATTATATTTCTTAGGAACTGTAGATGATCTAAATGGAAGTTAATCTAAAAACAATCGTAAATCATTTACATATAGTTTTTTAAATATAAGCAAATGAAAATAAACATACCTGATTTTAATATTGCACTAGATGTAAGTATCTTAATGATTCGAGGAACATTTTCGGGATGGTTTATTTTAAAAAAGCGTTCGGTTTTATATCATTTTTAGCGTCTACGTAATTAGTACGTCATGAACATTATTATTATTTTTAAAGGAATGACTCTTTTGAGAGCTGTTATTATAAAAACACTTTGTCTAACTAAATAATAATAAAAATGTTTCTTGGTTAAAAAGTTAATGAAGCGTACATCAAATCTGTCTACATTGAAGTTTCTTTATGACTAACTCACTAAATTCCTTTGTTTGTCGTATGAAACAATACATTTTTACTAGATAATTGTAAATGAAAAGATGCTTAGATAATAATTACATGACCATTATCGATTTACTTGTAGACTGTATTTTAAATGTTTATGACGTTTGGATTTAAACATGCCAAAGTAGATCTATATTTAAATATCATTTAGGGATGACAACATAAGATTTATTTTGAAATACATTTATGATAGAGAGATGAGATATGCTAATGATACCGTGAATTAATTTAATTCGAGCATCCATATGAGAAATGATAAAATTATCAATTATGTTGCTCGGATGTATTTTAAATGTCAGCCGTATGACGTTTACATTTCTAATTAAGTATAATTTCATTTAAGAGCGGCAACAGTTGAAAAGCGTAAAATTTAAAACGGTATAAGCTTTTTGACTTTAAAATGGTACTACACAATATTCCTTTTTCTAAGTTTTATTTATAAATATTTATCGGAATTATTTAAATAAATTTTTAAGAAATCATAACGACCCTAAGTGTTTTCTTTCAAATTAGAAGAGAACATGTCAGAATGCAATAGAGATAATCTGACTGTTGATTGACAGTAATTTTTAGAGATACTTTGTATACTTGAAAGCAAATTTTTATTATTACGTTTCTACATGTTAAATTGTTTTCGCATAATTACATGATGACGTGTAGATCTATATTTAAATATCATTTAGCAATGACAACATAAGATTTATTTTGAAATAAATTTATGAGAGAGAGATGAGAGATGACAAATAATAATATAAAAATGAGATGTACAGAATGAGATATCAGTTATGTAAATGAGAAATGAGATATGCTAATGATACCGTGAATTAATTTAATTCGAGCATGCATATGAGAAATGATAAATGTAATTAAATTAAGAAAGTGTTATAAGAAAGTGTCCCATTATTATAACACTTTCTTGTATATCTCTACGCGCATTATTACTTCTAATCATTGTAATTAAATTAATTTAATTCGCGCATGCATATGAGAAATCATATATGTAAATGAGAGAGGAGATATGTAAATGATACCGTGAATTAATTTAATTAGATCAATTAATTTAATTCGCGCATGCATATGAGAAATCATATATGTAAATGAGAGAGGAGATATGTAAATGATACCGTGAATTAATTTAATTAGATCAATTAATTTAATTCGCGCATTTAATTAGACCACGCCCCATTTGAATATTAATTAGATCGCGGATCATTTGCATAAAAAGGATGGGGGTCATCTCAAGTGCCCGAATACCTACTAATAAAAGACGGAGATTAGTTTAATAAAAGCAATTTAATTACACTCACAAATACACTTTATATATTCAGTAGATGTTTACTTGTTCAAATCAAACATAAAAACTAAAACTTTAGAAGCAAAGTACTTCTATATATAGGCTTTACCCTTCTTATCCCTTCTATGAACTAAATAGCGTCAGAAGTGGGCCATGTATTATGTTAACCTATTAAGTCCCAACTTTTCTTTTTTACAAAGAAATTTAAATTCTCGCTAAAGTCTTTCTCTTAGAGGTCACTAAGTACATAAATATTTTTAATTTGAAAATCGGTACTTAAGGGACAGAATTATAGGGTGCCCTATAAATATGACGCTGGAACTTAAAGGTTTTATTTTATTGCTTAACTGCTATAATTGTCACAAAAGAAAAGAGAAGTATAGGAAAACAATTATTTCAAATGATACGGATTGAAGCAGTCTTTGCACAGAGTAACTTGACATTTTCCACAAAATGTAAGAGGCTTCGACTTGCAAGCTCTTCCTTGACATCTTCTTTGCTTGTTCCTACGTTCCATGAAATGTCCCTTGCGATCAAATTTTACATCATCAAAGACTTTTGAAGTTGAAGATAGAGTAGGGCGTCCTATAACTGATTTCACTTCTAGTTTCATATACGCCACCGCAATCGCTCTTCTAAAATTTAGCAAGCTCATGATATCTGTGGAGTGGACCATCTTGTAGAGAATCCATGCATTTACAATGGCCATATCAATCATTCGTGTAAAGAGCACCCAGTACCACTTTTTTGCCCTTATTTGTACAGCATATTTACCAACATCCCAATCTTGTTGATCTACGCCACCCATATGAGTATTGTAGTTTTTCAAAACCCGTGGTTGGGGTATATTTTTCCTTTCTTTGGCTTTTCTATCCCATCGAGGTGCTTGTGACAGGGGTTCGATGTTGTCATGATTTGTTGCAATAGAGACGCACTTATTGTCATTCCACTTCAAGATAAGAATTTCACCATTACTGTCAAATCGGTGATCAAAGATTCCTAGTGGTTCTTTTCCTAGGCTCTTAGAATCCGTTATTGTACATGTCCCTAGTCTGTTTTCCCTCAATGTGCCAGTGGCTCTGAATCCCTTTTCTTGCAGATACAGCAATAAATCTCTACTGGTGAATAAGTTGTCGAAATAAATACAGTGACTTGTAGGGTCTGCAACACAGTCTAGTAGATTGACAACAACCCTCGTTCCCAAATTGAGGTCTTGATTTTTGGCTACATTCGTGGAGGTTTCAGCACCACAGTACAAATCGAATTTGAAGCAATAACCATTAGAGCCACATACGGCCCAAAGTTTATATCCAAAGCGGATCGGTTTTCCACGTATGAACTGTTTCAAGCCATGTCTACCGAAATATTTTACAATCATTTCATCAATAGACAAATCTTTGATGAAGACACCAAATTGTTGAAATGATTCATTGATCATAGTAATCAACGGTCGAACTTTGAAGCCCCTATCATTCTTGTTATTGTCATTTTGTACCAGATCGTTATCGTTAAAATGTATATACCGTTTTATTTTCAGATACCGGTTTCTAGACATACATTTTTCACAATATCTATTCCAAGGTCTTCTTGTTCCGACCAGTAGTTTTTTTCAGAAGGCAACTTGTGATAACCAGAAAAAAACCAAAATACCCATAAAAGCTCTTATTTCATCTGATGAGAGAGTCATGCTTGTATCATTTTTTGCTACTGCCGCTACGAGCGGCTAAATCACAAGTTGCGTTCCATGTTTTAATTGGTCATTTCTATTCGCTGTTTTATTGGGCAGGCTGGACGTGTGGCGGTATTTTTAAATACGTATTTCCTGGTACTTAGTACCAGTTTTAGAAATTTTCTCAATATTTTAAAATACTATACAGGTGGTCCCGATATAATCTGCCAAACTTTGGGAAACAATTCAGGGCGTTAAAATGAATAAAAAGTTCTAGTACCATTTTTCGATCACAAGCAGTTTTGAAGGAAAAAAATAATTATATAAATAATAATAATCGGTGAAATCGATGTCACTCATGACACATATTGTTACTACGGTTATTGTTTGAAATGGCAACAACAATAGCAACACTGAGTGTCATCGATTTCACCGATTATTATTATATATCATTATTATATATATTATATATTACTATATACAGCTAAATCAAGGAAGCATCTGAGAGCAGTGATTAATGACTCATGAATCACGCCCGTGATTAATGGCTATTATTAAGGTCGAGCAAACAGACGTATAATGGGTACATTAAACAATAGTCGTGGATAAACAATTTAATTGTGGTATTTACATCTAAAATATGCAGAAAAATGTTATAAAACAAATTCTACATTAAAAAATAAGAAAAAAATCTTTTATACATGGCTCCGCACGTCGTTTTCGAGAAAAAAGGTGTTAATAAAATTAAGATGTTCATTAAGATAATTTATTTCATCATATTACAATAATATTACAATATACATATGCAATAAACTTTAAAACACTGGTAAAAAAACAAAAGGAGAAAACAATTTATTACAAATAACTATGATCTTCTGAAGAATTAGAGCTAACAAATAATTCTTTAAAATTACTTTTTAAATCTGCATTTATCTTTACTGCTTCTGAAACAGTAGGTTTTTTGCACTGATTTTTTTTAATTTGTCTTTTTTTCTGGGTCGAAAAGAATCTGTTCTGTTTTTTAATTTTTTTGTTTGAAGGTTCATTACAGTTAACTGGATCAAATGATTCACTTGAACTGGTAGGTAAATCAAGTAATTTGTCAATAATATCCAAATGACTTTGAATTTGTAAAATTACTTCATCATCCAAAGTGTTTTTGTCAGTATTTTGATTGATCATAAGAAACAATCTTAGGCTTGAGATTATGTACTTTTTTAAATGTTTATTCAAATTAGACTGATTGGAAAAACACTTATCGCATACAAAACACATTACAGCCATTGTAATAAATATAATAGCAACTACTGCAGAAAACAACTAAACCATGCAGCATGTACAAACGAACGATGATACACGATACCTTGCACGATATAAATAAAATAAACATAACCTCAATGATTGAACAAGCACAGTGCACAATTGAAAAGAGATGGAATACGGAACGCAACTTGTGATTTAGCCGCTCGTCTGCCGCTTATCTAACCGTTTCTTTAGTTATATACACCATGATTTCTTCTGTGAAAAACTTTTCGAAAATTTGAACAGGACTTTTGTCTTTTAGCAACACTTTTAGTTCGGCTAATTTATCAATAACTTCTCCCCCTTCTGCTGGTAATTTTGTGTAAATAGGGTTCATTTTACGCCACTTAGCTGATACATCCGTGAGAAGTCTTTTCTTCTTTGATTTCGGAAGTACATTTGAAACGCTATGAGAAGGTCCTGCTCTCGATTCTGCTGGTAATTCTTCGTCTTCATCTTCGCCTTCAATAATTTCTTGCGAGGTAGTGTATTGCAACTCAACTTCGCCTGGTACATCATGCACCTCAGCTATTCCTATAGGAAGGACAATTATTATATAATACACGTAAGATGATAGGTATGTTGTACAATCTACCTATTTTATCTTCATTTGCCTCCTCCTCATCTGTGAGAGAATCAGCGTCAGGCGGGAGCGGTACAATAATACACTTCACGTAACACAGTAACAATCAGCAATGAAACTAGGCTTTGTTTTAGTTTGTGTGGTTATGTTTCTCAAATCAGCTGTGTATGATAGTTGATCATAGTACCTGCCAGCGTCCTTTAAATAGAACGGGTATATATCAAGCAATATAAATCTTTTATTTATTGAAAACATTTTGGAAAATATATTTTTTTAGTAACAGTAGTATACTCGGAGGTCAACCCATGTAGTATTTTCTGGTAAAAAACACACACAACACAAAAATCTAACAAAATGTAATGTGACGTTCAACAACCAAATATAAGGAAATATTATAAAATAATTTATTTTATAATAAATGCTTCGACGAATACCCCAGGACATGGAATCTCTTCGCAGCACGCAGTCACGAAACAGCAACCGAATACCAAAATGGCTCTTTACACACGAAATACATACAAAATTTTTTCTACGGTCCTAGATATCTGATAAAATTGTTACATAATTGAAACTTCTTTATTATGGGCAACCAGAAATACATTTGTGTGTATGCGTAGCATTGTAGGTTGTAACTACCTACTACCTACTTGAACAAATTGAATTTAAGTGAATTTTAGTGGAACACGAGACATTTTAGGCAAATAAATATCTATTGTTAAACTAATATACATAATAATAAAATTATTTTCAACGAGAAATTTTTTTTAACATTTGTTATTAATGGTTACGTTAATAGTAAAATTAGAACACTGCTGGATATTGACCCCAGAAGCACTCGGTGTTTTTAAGTTAGGATCAACGTTGTTTGTAATCGCAGTGCTCATAGAACTTTGAATGCTTTGGTTTTCTGCAGGCACTGAATGTGTATTAACTTCATTGAAATGATGGATGCTGGATGAGGTCCCCGGAATAACACTATTTGAATTGGGCCCCAAAATTTTTTGTGCTGCTTCAATTTTATTTGAAAGGGCTTCCTCAATGTACCCCTCCGCAACACAAGCTGTTCGCCAACCCCCGTGTTTTTTAATTCTAGTAATATTGGCCCCAGAATTTGCCAATATAGTGGCCGAGGTTCTACGGAAACAGTGGCCTGTATAAAGGTTGGAATCTTCCAGATCCAGGTAATGAGCAATAATTGATGGCAGTCTACCAAATGTATATATGCCAACCACCTGGTTGATGCAACGGCCGTTGGCAAATTTAAAAAAAATCGACGAGAACCCGCAGATTTATTGGCACGTAAATTGGCATATTTGCTGAACAGTCCCACATAATCAACAGCAACATTTTCGTCATTAATTATTGTGAATGTTCGCGACTGATAAGTTTTAGTATCCGGAATGGTTACTATAATCATATTTTCCATGGTTTTTATATTTTTAGCCTCTAGTTGATACAACTCTTGCCGGCGGCAAGCTCCAGATATTCCCATTATTAATGCAATCTACGAAGGACAGAAATTAATTTAACAAATGAAGGAATTTGATTGCTGACTTTTATCATTAAATAGGTGTCATCGGGGGGCCTCTTCCAAAAATTTCAGTACTTCCGTTTTAGATAACACCTTGGATTTCTTAGGTTTGTAACCAACATGCTTTTGCTTTAAAAAAGCAATCACTTTTTTGTAATTGCCAGCATTAACATTGTGTTTTGTCAGGAGTGTTGCTTTTATCATGGAAAATATGGACCACAATGTAGGTGGCTTCATCACTTTTGATAACTCGGATAGATAAGCCAACACCACGTTTTTTGAATATTTCGTGATTTTCTTGGATTCACACCATTTAATGAACTCGTTGTACCGCCGTTCATAAAGGCCGCGCGATTTGGCCGGCAACAACTCATTGGTTGCTGCCTGGGCCGCATCAGATATTTCCGGCGGCGTGCAGTTATCTTCAGATTAAAATGATTCCATCTTCAAGTCACAAAACTCTATAAAAAATGTGGGAATGGGACGTTTCTACGCCGCCAGTTCATCGCCGCCGTTTCTACGCCGGGACGGTTCTGCACTGGCCGTTTCTACGCCAGCCGGTTCTACGCCGTATTAAAATTAAAATTACAATTACAATAAGTGAAATTTTATTGTTTAAACACATACATACAGTCATAGAAAATAAAATAGAAAATGTATTTTAAATTAAAAGAATAAATAGGAAAAATAAGATTATTGCGTCATTTGGTAATTGTGTGCTAGGCCACGTAAATAATCTAGGGGTTCCCTGTTTCCATAATCTAAGACAATTCTTCGAATACGTTCATCAGCGTCACGGTATTTTTTCAGCTTTATCGGTGGTAAATGTCCGGCGATAAGTTGCTCAAAATAAGCGTCTCGTCCTTTTTGTACTTTTCGCAGTCCATCTATAAATTTCCAAATAGTTGGGTGATGCATACCTAATTCACAACGCAATCGACGATTGGCTGCCTCTGCATGATTATTGGTGCGATCTTCTCCATCGATTGTTCTCTGGTATAAATTCCACATTGTTGGATGAAACATAGGCGGGCGCCTACCATTCCCGCGTCGATTTAAACGGCCAACATAGCTGTCTTCAAACCAATTTAGAAGCGGCTGAAGTTCTACTGGCAAATAATTTGCTAAAGCATCAATGTATTCATCTAAATCAGCTATTGGCACAAATGCTAATGCAAGGACCATTTTAGCTCTCAATGCAAATTCAGCATCATTGTTGTATTGACCAATAACACCAATCTGAGCTAAATGCTTCCTCATATTTTGTGCTAAATGGAAGAAGCAACCTTTTACATTTACTTCCGGAAAGCAATCTTTCATGGCACTAAAAGCTGCATATTCATAATCACAAATGATAGATCCTGGACTTAAATTTGGCACTAGTGTTTTAATTAGTTCGAACATACGTGTGTATGTAACACGCTGCTTGTTAGGTAACAGAGCATACAATATAGGATGCACTCCTCCGTGTTTTGTTGTCATAACAATATAAATTTGGGAAAATAGCCTCGGTGCTATTGCGAAGGTACCATCAGTGTACCATGTATTGGCATTATGCAAATGCTGCAACCAGCTCTCTCTTCCAAAAATTAAAATTCTGTTTGCTCCCTCTCCATCGTCGCTTAGCAAAAAATTTTCTTCTCTTCCTGGTTGAGGCACATATACCTTATATGGATTTGGCAACACCAAATCGTTTAGGTCTGCGGGATCAGCAGGTGCAGCATTAATTTGATCCGTTTTCTTCTGATTATTTTTCTCAGGGCTGCATTATTTGGAATCGATGCTAAAACAGCTTCAGGCACGTCAATTATACACTGATTTATAACTACACGTGTGCCCTCCATAGTTTCTTCTGCACGACGTTTCATTTTAGTGACAACAGTGAAACAATAGTTTTTCTGTCAGACTAAATGGCAATAAACTAACTAAATTACTCACAAACAAAACTAGGCCCCGCGATTGGGCGCCAATGAAACAATAGTTTTTTCTCCCGAAAAAATAACTATAAAAGCTATAAAAATACACTCATACTTACTGTAACTAAAAACTCATATGTCTGCCTCAGCTTGAGATTTAAACTCTTTCTTACAAATTAATTAGTCAAGTCGTAGGTATTGGTTCCACAGCTGTAGAAATTGTGAAAAGGAATAGATAGGGGTTTAAACACCAATAAAAACTGAAAAGGGCGCCATCTGGTTATGATGCTTTAAGTTATATTAATAACTATTCATAGATATTGACTTATCAAGATGTTAATTAAATAAGCATTAAAATTGTTAAATTCATTAACCAGAAAATGAATAAAATATTTAGTTGAAACAAAAATTTTTGTTTACTTACAATTGTTGAAGAAATGAAACTAAGCCTTCATAACTAATATGGTTCCGTTTTGTAGATCCATCAGTTTTGCATTAATAACATTTATTAACAAAAGAATGGTTGAAACACACATAACAAAGATAAACAAATAAAACACACCTCGTATATTTATTACTAATCCAATCTAGATTTATTGGATTATAATTATGTCCAAAAGTTAATCAATAAAAAAAAATCACCAAGAACTTTTCATTTAATAAAGAAAACAAACAGGAAAACTTATTGGATTGACCACAAAATTATTCAAAAGCCATACTACCAATATTAGAAATTTACATTGACTGATCATGATCGCAAAATATTTCAAAAGAATCGATTAGATCAACCACAAAATTGTTCAAAACACATTAATTTAAATATTAACCATTTGTATTGACTGAGCTTTTCCTGGACCAAATTTATAAACAAATCTCTAAAGGAGATTAGACAAATTAAATCAGTTCACAGTATCAATATAAATGAATTGTAATTAAGTTAAAGTTTAAAGATTTTTAAATAACTATGAGAGCTCTCTCAAAAGAAAATTCTTAATTGACTGAATTACAAACAAATCCTTAAGACTACAGTACCTTGCATATTTTCCATCAAACTTATGGAACACCATACATAAAGTCCAGTAGAAATTGGAAATTCGGCCTTTCATTTGAGGAAATTGTGATAAATCTCGCCGTTGCATCGAAGTAGAGATTCTGCATACCAAAACGTGATCCAATCTTAATTGATAATATCAGCCCATATGGTTTCATAAACCAATAAAGTCAAGCACGAAAAAAAATAACCAAGATTTTAATTTGTGCTTACTTAATAACGTCTTTAATTTTCACCCAGAAAAACTAATGGAACTGTTCTGGAGCTTCCAGTTATTTTAATTCACTTATTGCATTAATTGCGCTCAAATCCTTTAAGAGGAATTTTAATTTTACAAAAGCACAGGAATCGGTCACTACATTTAGGATTGCGTTAAGTAATTCTTCTTTGTAAACACTCTCTGGTCTTAAAACCACACGAAACGAAATAAATGTTTTGCTCAACTAATTCTTCCTACGACGTAAAACGCATTTAATTTTAAAACTTTCACAATTCACAAAAGAGCATTAAAACTATACAGAACGGTAAATAGAATCTCTTTCAATTCTAAAGGATTAATAAACTGTAATCCGTTAACATTGATTCAAAAGCAATCAATCATTATTGATCGATAATATAACTGCGCACCCAGGTCGAATAGTGATATCGACCGTTCGCTAGCAGGGTGCTATCGTCAAAAACTCCCCGTCAAAACTGAGCGAAGCCTTTTTATTAACTTTCAACCATTCGCTACGCGACAAAACATCTGTGTTTATGCGGCAAGGGCGTTTGTTACGTGGCCTACTATAGGATTTTAGACCTTACGTGTAAAAAGCAACACCAAAATTCTGCGCGCCAAAACACACGTGTGGAATGCTACTGCTATCGAGACGAAATTTCTACGCCGCATTGACTTAAAATTTAAAACGCAAATAACAGACAAAGTAAAGTGTATTTACGAATCGTACACACTCAAAATGTTTACCGAAATATTTCTATAAATGAGATGACTAGCGCTTCTCATGGGTTCTTTTCAAGGCTTTCTTTCTGAAGCAATTGATATTATAATAAAATGCCAGGTAGCAAAGTACGGAAAAAACGACATCATTATGACGTTACATTCTTTAATTACAGCAAATATTAAACATTCCCTTCCTATAAATGCTTTCTGTAGGAAATGTTTGCCTGATGAACTGCATATTTAAATAAAGCGAGATCCACAGGACCGAACTTAGGATTTTTAACAAGAATTAATACAAAATTCTATATACTAAATGCCGGTGGAAAATGTACCCGTTACAACAGTTGCTACTTGTATGGCTGCTGCCGAGGAAGGGTGACAATGATTGTTCATTTCGTTGACCACTTCTCCAGCCCTCGTGTGAATTCTTCCTTTACAGCGACCCACTTCTTCGCACCGCCAAAATTGTAAACTAGGGTCCCTTTTATAGAAAAACTTCTCGTTTCCTCTCTTGCTGAGAACTGCTGGTTCCATTATTAAGATCACTGTTAACTAACGTAATAATTACTTTGTGGCGAATACACTTAAAGTGATGTGCTAAGGGCTCCTGCCCCATATTTATGGGTCTGTGCTGATAACCATAACATCATTAAGATAATCCCGGCGATTGTAAACTCGTTAACTCCTAGGTAATATTCTATGAGCGGATTAAAATTTCTGATTACCTCATTTGTGCTAATAACCATAACATCCTTAATATAATCTCGGCGATTGTATTGTATCCCGGGTGTTTTAGATTACCCATTCGGAAATTCTTTTATTCTTTTAAATTAAAATAAATGTTAATGCTACTTTTTAAATGATTCCATAATTTTTGTATTGTCTACTTTATTTTCTATGACTGTATGTATGTGTTTAAACAATAAATTTTAATTGTAATTGTAATTTTAATTTGAATACGGCGTAGAATCGGCTGCCGTAGAAACGGCCAGTGTAGAACCGTCCCGGCGTAGAAACGGCGGCGATGAACTGGCGTCGAAGAACCGGCGGCGTAGAAACGTCCTAGACCCAAAAAATGTTGCGGATGATGGACGCGCCGCGATACAATTACTAATAATGATTTTTGACAGTTCCTGACAAATGAGGAATTACATTAATATTGCAATTAGCATAAGCATATTAACAGCATATGAGCAGAGCTCATATTAACTTTTCATGAAAAGTTCGCATTTTTGAAAAGTTTGCTCAACTTTTCACGAAAAGTTGCAACACTAAGTATAGCCCAGCGGTGCGCAAACTATTTTCATTTGCGACCCCCTATTTTGTGTAAAATTTTGTCGCGACCCCTGGATATACAGTAGACGTTTTGTTTAATCGTCAACTGAGTTACATTGAAATTCTTTCTGGAATTTGCTCTTACAGGGTGTTTTTAAAAGAGTGTCGTGACGTCATCGATTGAAATAACGCCTTTTAAAATAGCGCACCAAACTTATAAACCACCATAAAAATGTTATAAAAGTTGTAACATCATAAAAATCAGTTAATGAATCAACACATAATTTTATGAAACAAAACTTTATTTATGCATATGGGTATAAACATTTTTTTAATGAAAAATACTTTTAAAAAATTGTACATCATAAGAAGTCACTGTGAGGTATGTGCTTGCAAAGAGCTCATAATTGCTTCTATGTTTGGATCTGTATTGGAAATCGCAAGCCGTAAGTCATCCTCTGGATCCAATCGAGATCGATATTTTGTTTTAATGGAATCTAATTTTGAAAATCCAGATTCACATGAGTAGGTCGATGCAAACTGAATCAAAATATTGATTGCCTTTCTTTTCAAATCGGCATATTCGTTTCCAATCGATAACCAAAATTTTTGGCAAGTCAGAGAGTTAAATTGAATGCGCAGTATTTTGTCGCTTGAAACATCATTTAACTGTTCTTTTTCATTTAACCCTCTACTGCCCGACTTATTATTTTTGAGAAAAAAAATTAAATGATTGCTTTTAATAATAAAAACTTGTCGTAGTTACATAGAAAACGCACACGTTGGATACATTTTCAACCCCTTTAAATTTTAAGGGTAGGTTACTCGGAGGTAACATTGGGTATTCTTGGACAAAAATGGATGAAAGTAATAGGTGGTTATTTTGTAACATTTATTAATTTGTATGAAAAGAAACAAAACAATTCTTAGAAGGGATAAAACACAAATGTACTTTAAAACCAGAACATCCTGGGTGCTTGCATCTACCCCGTTTTTTGCGTAATTTGGCCAATGTCCTACTTGATCCTTTCTAGTGTCTTGCGTTGGCATCAAAGCTACTTTTCCTTTCTTCTTTTTAGCTTCTAATCCTTGTTCTATAGAACTTTGACTAGGCCGACCGCGTTTTTTTGAGTCAATTTGTGTAGTAGAACACAGAGAAAAGCTAGATTACACTTGAATTATAATAAATTCATTATTTTATTTTTTTTCATGCCACAAGATTCGCAATCGCGTCTATAAAGTAGCCACGGGTTCACAACACAGAGGTCCATCAGGTGGAAGTAGATTTTAGATACCATTTCCTACTTCGAATTGATGTTCTGTATAAAGCTATCAATGCATCCATCAAATCAACACCACCCATAAACTGGTTATATAATAAAATTACTCTAGGACAAGGAACATCAATTCTAATTTTTGTTTTTGAGTTCCACCTTTTTACATTTTTCACAGGATGTGCCCCTGCAAACGTGCTGAGGGTGTGCACTGCTTTGTTATCAAACCATTTGACACAAATACGGTTCACTCCGTCTACTGTTGTTCTTTGTTCAGCAAATGTCCCTCGTCCTTTTCGGCTCATTTCTTTATCGCTAATGAAATTGCAACCTTGTAGGCGATTAGGACGTATTGTGCCAATACTTTGTATTCCCCTTTTTTCTAGTGCAACTTGTAGATAAATACTGTTGAACCAGTTGTCATAATAAATTTCGTAGAACATGTTTTGTGGAATGATTTTTGCCAACTTCAACACGATGTTACTACTTGCAACGACATCTGGAAGATCTGGATCTGGTTGAATTGCACCAGTGTACTTTTCCCAATTATATATCATCCCTTTAGGGTCACAGATAACAAAAGCTTTGAAACCCCATTTCTTGGGTTTCGATTTTAGATATTGCTTCAAACTATGCCGCCCCTTGAAAGGGATCATCTGTTCATCAACGCACATTTTTTCAGTCATTGATATTTCATAAAATTTTTTTACAACGTTATCCAAAAAAGATCTTAGTTTGAATAATTTGTCTGTTGAATTATTGTGGTCTGCGTTATCATTGAAGTGCAAATTCGATATTATTTGTTCCCATCTGTTTCTGGACATACACTCCGATACTCTTTTTACTTCTGTTTCTTTTTGCCAATACATTCTAGCATTTGGTAATCCATAAATTGACATCAAGAAACAAATACCTATAAATTTTTCTAACTCGGGAACAGATAGCGCTAAAGGCTTGTCTGGATTTTTAGTACACGCGTATTTATTTGATTCTTCCACCATAAGGTCTAGAACGTTCTTGTCTATCATTTTGCGGAAATAACTCAAGGGTGTTAGAGGTTCTTCTGGTCCATTCGGCGGACTACCTTTCCAGGGTTGCGTCGGACGACACTGTTTTATTTTCTGTTGTTTCCAAATAACTTTTTCTTGTAACTTTGTTTTTTCTTACTAGGTCCTGCTTCTGGTTCTTCATTATTTGGAACATCGTCATCACTATTTTCATGTTCTACAATTTCATCCTCTTCAATTTCATCTTCCACATTTTCATTTACGTATACTTTCTTCGTTGACGCATTTGCTTTTGGTCCTTGATTGGTTTTATTCACTACGGAATCACCATCATCTACCTCATGAACATCTGTATTTTCAGGCATTTCCGTATCTTCCAAAATATTTTTCTCTATCAAAACATCTTCTAATTCTTCAGAATCACTGTCAGATAGGTCTGACATTTCAGAATCATTTGGATTTTGCAAGATTTTCGTAAGATAATCCGGATATTTATTTCTAGAAGTGTTTCCATAAAACGTGGACGTATTCATTATAGCCTGAAAAAAATTACTCTAAGTGCCCGGTGTAACGTGAAAGTAACATACTATATTTATACGTAATTTTATGTCTAATTTGACAAAGTTGGTAAGGTGTTCTTTTGAGAAACTCTATTATATCTAAATAATATAAAATATAATTTTTATTTTGAAGTACTTACCAAATGAAACGAACAAATAAATTGTTTTCCCGCTACACTCAACCTGTCACGTGGAAGTTAACCTTACAGAAACAAATCGCATTTACTTGTAAAATTTCTCAACAAGTGGCAACTATTGTGCATGTATTGTGAAATGTATGTTGCTACTTGAGAGTAACAGCGGAAATTGAAGACTAAAATGTTGATAATACGTAAGGAATAAATTCAAATACCCAGTGTTACGCTCACGTAACGTGGGGCAGTAGAGGGTTAAAGGGATATTGGAATTAATAATATCAAACGAAAATGGATCACGGATCCAACCTAATTCATTTTCTGGAAATTTTCCGTACCTTTTCGTAAAGTTTTCAACCAATTTTATCAAATGACGGGAAATGATATTTTTAAATAACAAGAAATCTATATTATTTTCTTTAGTAAATTCTGAAAAGCACGGGAACATGTCTGTGTTGTTTTTGTTCAATTCCCCTTGCCAAAGTATCAGCTTATTCTTAAAAGCTTCAATTTTACTGCTTACCGTTAAAATGTTTGTACCCTCTCCCTGTAGACTTATATTCAGATCGTTCAGTTTTTCGAAAATATCAACCATGTAACTGAGTTTTCCGAGCCAATCTTCATTAATGAATGAACGTGCCAATATATGTTTCTTTTCCACCAAAAATATGTAAACTTCGTTTCTCAAATCGAAAATACGTCGCAATATTTTGCTGCGTGGGAGCCATCTGATTTCGGTATGTAGTAATAATGTCTCATACACAGAACCCATCTCATTACAGAGTATTGAAAAGAGACGACTGTTTAGGCTGTTGCTTTTAATGTAATTAATTATAATAACAACATCATTTAATATCTTGTGCAATTCTTCATCGATGTCTTTTGCAACTAACCCTCTTAGTCCTTTGTTACTACCTGTTAATGCTGCAGCACCATCAGTGCAAACCGCGACACAGTTTTCACAGTTTTAATTTCAAATATTTTCTCTCCAGTTGCTCTCTCTACTAACCTTTTACAACATAAAAAATCTTCCGATATGTCTTCTTCAAAAACGTATCTCACATAAACAATTAATTGAGACATTTTAGTAATGTCAGTAGTTTCGTCAAGTTGTAGAGCAAACACAGGAGAGTTTTGTATTCGATTTAACAGAACCGATTCTATATTAGGGGAGAGGCGGTGAATTGTGCGCACCTAAGGCATTTTGTTTATAACAGATGGATGTTTGAAGATACTGACGTATAAATTTAGCAAGGCATACCCCAGTAACTTATCTGCGAAAAACTTAACAACAATTTCCATTTAGAAAAGAACATTTATTGAAAATTAAATAAATTTGCATTGGTGCAAAGCGCACAATTATCAACCTTAGGCAACTAATTGTGCGCACGTGGATTCTAAATGTGCGCACTGCAAAAAATAGATTTGATTACATACATAAATAATGTAACAAACTAAGAAATAAATATTTTAAGTAGAAAACAAATTCATTTAACAATATGTTAGGTATTAACTATTAACTGCATATAAAAAAGTAAAATTATTTAAGAGATCGCGATCGCAATCATTTTTATTCTATAAAATATCAGTCTTAGATCAGTCTTATTTATCGCAAAAATCACAAACGAACCCTTCCGGTGAATCCCATCCCGTGCATAAGCTGTGAGCCCATCTACTGCAAATGGTGCACCTGTACCACAGTTCGTTTTTCTTACTGGAGTCACCGCAGAGGGCGCATACATCCTGGATATCGTCTGAGGAAATATCATCCAACTCATCGTCGTTACAGATTTCATCAGCTTCAACATCAGAATCCGAAGATGATGTTTCAGTAAATATTCTCTTTTTAATTAATTTTCGATCGGTTTTTTTATTTTTTATTTTAGTATAATTTTTATTATTTAAACCAAGACGATTCTGTAAACTTTCCTGCCTAAGCTTTTTCCTTTGTTCATTTTCAACAAGTTTTTCTTTGTTTGGCGTACTTGTCAATATCTCCGACGTCTGTTTGCTTCGATTTCGTTTTTCTGGCACTGATTGTGGTGTTGGCACAGGACTTAGTTCTTGAATACTGACGTGAGCTTTACTGCAGCCTGGCTGTACATCCTCCTTTGGAGCTGATGGCGGTGTTAACAGTGGACTTTCTGCGTGAACATTTGCGACGTTATCTTCACTGCAGCTTGGTTGGCTAGACTCTCTTGTTTCTTCAACAGCACTATGATGTTTCGCTGGCATGAAACTTTCTTCGGAAAAGATATCGGGGTTGAAAGGCCAAATTCCGGTGGCCCTAAAGCCAGAAATCCCTTTTTCCATCGTTGCAACCTGAAGGTATGCAGCATTGAATATTTCGGCAATGTCATCTGTCGTAATTCTTTCTCGTTGTGTAAGAAAAAGTTCACATTTTCGGTTATAAGCGTTTTTCAGAGGACCGAAGAAAGACACATCGAGGGGCTGCACTCGATGAGAAGTATGAGGCGGAATTGTAACCATATTGATTCCATGGTCCTTGCAAAAATCAAAAATATTTGATGAGATATGACTAGAATGATTGTCTAATACGAGTAAAACAGGATCTTCTTTGCTCGATTTGGCAACCTTTTGAAAATGAACCAACCATTCATAGAATAGAGACTCGTTGCTCCATCCAGATTTAGAACAACGATAAATTGCATTGATAGGACCATTTCTTGTTAAACTATTAGCCATTCTAATCCTTGGAAATATAAACATTGGAGGAATGTAAGTTGTTCCACTAGCGTTGAAACAACAAATAACGGTCACATTTTGACCCCTTTCTCCAGAACTTTTTGCCCCTAGTTGTTTGACACCTTTTGGAGCTAAGCACTTCGATGCTCTATGCACGGTTGTTACACCAGTTTCATCAACATTGAACAACCTATCCTCCTTGATATTATAACGTCTCAACAGTTTTTCCAGATTGTTAAAAAATAATTTTAACTCTTCTTTGTTAAAACCAGTGATTCTGTTGAGGCTTGTAGACTCGGGTTTTCGAAGAGAAATTTGAGGATTTCGTTCCATAAAATTTTTAAACCATGCTTTCCCTGCCATCTTGATTTCTCTGTTAAAACTGTGTGGCTTGTTATTGGCCTCCGCGTAATTAAAAGCTAGTTGTCTAAGTTTTATACGAGTTAATCCATAAAACAATTTGGCCATATGTATTAGATGATCCACAAGTTCTTTTTCTTCTGCAGGTGAAAATGTAGGTTTCCGGCCCAAACGGGATTCAATGACTTCGTTGCTTTCGTAATATTCCTTCTTTTTTTTTCGAATTGTGGATTCAGGAATTCCAAATTTACGACTGGCTTCTCTTATTTTTCCTCCTTCTCGAATAAATTTTAGGGCCTTTTTCATTGTGTCTACCGACCAATCACCTTTGTTGGTTTTTCTAACGTATCTTGGCATCTGAAACATATTATGTACGTATGTCTCGTAATTGTGCGCATGGATTGGTAAATGTGCGCACTGCGCATCATTTACCGCCTTTAAGTACTTAGGTTATGTGACACACTATAACGAAAAAACGAAAAATTTAAATAAAAATATCTATACTATACAGATATAGAACAGCCAAAGTAAAATACTCGTCAAAAATTTCCTAAATATTTAAAAAGAAAAAGTACTTACGGCTTATTTATTGTGGATCAGAATTTACAACACAATACATGAAAACAAACAAACTTCATCAACGGAAAGAAGGAGAAAAAACTGTTAAATCTGTACTGATGATTGATCCACTACCAACCACTAGATGGCGAAACACTGTACACATCTAAGTTCTTTAATTTGAATCTTGATATAATGGGGTGCGCACAATTAGGAGCCGCGCACAATTAGCGGCCTCTCCCCTACATGATATGGCGGAAATTCCGCGAGAAACTATATCTCTTGATAATGGTATTGTTTTTAAATCGTTACCATATTTTTCTCCATGCATAATTGACGTCATTTTAATTGCTGAAGGAAGAATGAGGGATTCTCCAATTGTATGTGGTTTCATATTTTTCCCTATTAAATATGAAACTTCTAAGGATGCCCGAAAGCTTTCTCAGGAATTGTTGTATATGTTTTCATAAATACAGTTTGAGTTTTCATACGTTCAGCGCGCCTTTTAAAAAATGTTTCAGGTTTATTTGCAAATTCTTTGTTTAGTTCCAAATGTCTTTTTAATTTAGCAGGTTTAAAACTTTCATTTGCTAATTTATCCGAGCAATTAACACACAACGGACGTTCGTCCCCACTAACAACGCAAAATGTAAATCCGTATTTAATAAACTCTTCTTGATATTTTCTCAATTTTTTATTAGATAACGCATTTCGTTCGATATTTTTTGAAGTAGAAACAGTGCCACTGGATTCGTATTTGTTTGGGTTTTCATCCACAGTTTTTCTAAGTTTATTAGATGTTGGTCCATTATTCTCATTTGTATTGTCATTCTTTTCATTATCTGGACGTTGGGTACCTATTTTTACCTTATCCATTATGACGGTATTAAAACTGAAACAAAATTATAAGTAAACAATATTTCTATATAACAATATTAAAAAACGAAAAGAATTATACAAAAATACATGCAAAATATTTTAGAAAAATCAGTTTTCCTTTATTAACATTTTAATAACTATATTAATTTTTTAAGTAATTGTTATTATTGCACTCCGAGCACGCTACTAAACTCTCCAATACTGAAAAAATAAGTTATGTACATACCTGATAACAAATTAAGCAGAATTAACAAAAGCAGTATATAAACCAAAACACAATTACAGAATGCAGTTGAATCTTATTGTCAAGCTTGGAACGTCTGCTTTTATAGTCGGCACTTCGCTGCTATTGAGAGATAGGGAATTCGTTGGCTGGCTGCCAACGGTCTCTGGCGTTGCGCGGCGACGCATATTGGTTCTTGATATTTAAATAGGGAATTCGTGTTTCTGCTGTTTACCTTTTGCTTTGCGTAGGAGTGAGCGAGAATGCTGGTATTTGTTATGGGTGGAAGAGAGCAGCCGATACCGCGGATCACTATGCATGATAACGGGGTTTTGAAGCCCCGTGATAGCGATCGCGAATATCGCGCTCGTAAAATAATAATTGTCAGTTTCTTCGCTTGTATTATTTCCGTTCTTTGAAATGAATAATTGTAGATTTTTCATAAATTTGAATTTCATTGAATTTGGCGACCCCCAAAAATTTTCTCGCGACCCCCGGTTTACGCACCGCTGGTATAGGCTATTAATGATGTTTGTGTTGTTCTTAAGCACTGCACAAAATCATCGGAGCTGATTGACTGCTTCACTACACAACCCTTCATACCTTTCGCCTTCTTTAAAGTCATTTTTGCCCTGTACTCGACAAGCATACGTTTTCGATCTTAGGCCGACAAACTCAGACGTTGTTTTCGTCCTTGGAAAAACCTGGAGCTTTTTTATTTATCTGTGGAATAGCGTAAGAACTTCCCTAGTCTGACTTTGGCATGTTCACTTTTTAAGCACCTTATGTTATAAGCAACCATTTCTCCAAATGTAGGTATTCTCACCTTTCAAAAGCATTTTTTTATCATTTGAAACACATTGGCGGCGTCGCTGTTACTGTCATTATTTTTGCTAACTCTTTTCTTAAAACTTGCTTTTGGAATATCAAACATGCGTTGTTGTCGCTGGAAGGTTGTACAGTTGACTTCTTAATCTCTTCATGTTTCGTAACATGCACTGTGGTAGAGATACTTTCGTCGGATGGATTACCGTTATTCTCTGTAGTTGAGTTGACTTTCTCAATTAAATGTGATTCACTTGCGCTGTCCTTTTGAAATTCATTTGTGCTTTGGGTGTAGAAAATTGACAATCATCTGACGAACTGCTGCCCTAAAATATGCTCATTAAATTTAGAATGTGTTTCAAAAATACTTGTGGTAATAAATTGTTTGCTTTAGGCCCCTGAAAATTCTTAAGACTAAAAGAAAATTGCTAATGGTTATAATACAGTTTAGAACTTCCTAATGTGTCTGGGTAGTATGCATGGCAAATTTTTTAATTATAAATTTAGTGCTTTTTGTTTGTCATGCCAATCATAATTTTATTTTTGTTTACTCAGGATTCGTTTTCTGCGTAGGAATACATTACCAGATGCAAATCGACTTCAACCAATAGCGGGGTCTCATTTCAAGGCAAGTATTGATTTTTTAAAAGCTGAAGGTTGCATTATTATAATTCGTAGGGTTCGCTTCGCTCAGTTGCCAATATTGGAGGAGATCGGTAAACTCCTTACTGTTTGAGATGCTTATACTATTTTTTGTACGACCATTATGAATACAAAGGTATTAACTAAGGAAATATCCCCGAAAAAAATAGATTTAAGATAATTTATTTTTGCCCTGTATATCCACCAAACATTAAGTAGGTTTTGTCGTTACCATGGATACGTTTGTAGTTACTATTATTTTTGAATGTCGCGATATCTGTCAAACTCGTGAGAATGAGTGAATCTGAAAACGAATATAATTGGGATATTGAAGAGGCCTGAGCAAATTTAAATAAACAACATACATTTTTTTAAATAGTCCAATCATTTAGAAAATAAATGATTTCTCGCGAAAGAGACATCTAAAGATCATGCATTTATTTTTTAAATTACATATAATTTACTTACCGTTCTGTTTTTGACAGAACTGAACGGTAAGTAATTACTTACCGACGCGTTTTTGCTTAGCAACCAGTAAATATAACCTACTGTTCTAAAACCAAGTATAGTAAACAATCCGAAATAGCATGGTCGTACAAAAAAATAGTTTTTTTATAGGGTTGTTTAAACCAAATGCTAACACAAGTTTACATTTTAAAAGGAACGTAAATTTGTAAAACTGGACTTAAGATTTTTAGTAAATATGTAGACAAAACTACACTTATTCAGGACTGATAAAAATATACCGTTACACCTGCTTTTACATACATTCTAATAAACCTAGTATCGTTTGAGCCATTATTTGAAGCAAGACTATGTAATTATAATTATCAAAATAACACAGCTCCATAAATTTTGGTTCAGACTATCCCACCACAACTTCCTTAATTATCATTTCAGCAAAGGCCGAAGGGTTATTGAAAATGTGTTTGGTACAGTGGCTTGTACTGTAGTCCTTTGTGTGCCTATTCAGGCTTTTGACTTAAGTACATGTAATTGGTAGCAATCTCCTCGTACAGGCACATTGTTAAACTTAAAATAATGTTGAAAATATGTTGACAGTGCCGAATCGTATTGCACGGGTTGCTATGCCTAATGTAATGACTTTAAACGTGTTGACAGCTTCCAACCTATCTACTGCTGACTGTCCATCTTTGACTCCAGGGAAAAGCTTCTTGTTTAATTCCTCTGACAAGTCATTCTCCGTTATTCTTGATTGTTTTCTTGTTTGATCCGTAAATCGGGTGTTCTTGATACCGTTGCCGTGTTGGGTGGCCACGGTAGTTACGGCTCACACATCTACAATTGCTGTTATCTGCAGACTGTCGGCTCTTTTCATAACTTTCATTATAATCACCTTGGGCTATAGATTTAAGGAGGATACAGCGAAATGTAAAAATGTAGAGAATGACGTGAAATTTAAACCTCGAGTTCTTTGTTCTCGACTTATTCTATTCGGTAGCTTTTTTTTATAATTTTCTTGTGTACTATTACCGAGAAAAATGGAAAATAAAATCCAGAATTTAACATGGGCTCTTATGGAGACCGTCTAACCTTTAGCAGTTTCACTAAAAATTCTGATGAAGAAATGTAGAGAATCTGATAAAAAACTAAAATGACACCGCATATCCATTCTTATTACAATATCTGACTGATAAGGAGAGTTGGTCTGTTTTACTAAAATCAATTGTAGAATCAACAATTATAGTAAAAAATTTTGCTTGTTGTACTTCGTTCAAAATATGTTTTAAACACTCGCTAGCTATAGCCGAAATAAATTCATTTTGAATTTTCCAACTTAGATATGAAACTGAGCCTTTAGATCTATTAGCTATGTGTTCCGCAAGAGAAATATCGTAACGTGATAACAATTTAATCAATTCAAAAAAATTGCCCTTATTAACGTCATCATTATCAACAAGCGATTCTCTGTGTCCCCGAAATGCTAAACCCTGCTTAGCTAAAAAGAGTACCCCATCTAAAATAACTTTTAATATATGTTTATTTTTCTTTCTTTCAAGTTCCACCTGTTTTAATTGATCGTCTACTACAGTTTTACCTTTATCTAATCTATATTTTGTTGATAAGTATTTAGTTAAACAACTTTTATGGTTTGAAGACAATTCATGTGTTTTAATTTTTTCAAGTCCCTTTTTAAAATTTCCAACTCCAGTTTTAGCGTCCGACCAATTATTATTACATTGACTTTTTTGGAACACCCAACAAACATGACAAAACATTTTTGTTGAACGTGGAGAATATATCAGCCAAAACCTTTTCTCATACCAAACTTTTAAAAAAGATTTGCCGTTTGAGTCGACAAAGAAGTTGTAGTCTTCTTTCAGTCCGGGTTGACATGGACCATATCTGATGATATCTCTCACTAGATCGCACGTGAGAGAAGAATTTCGGAAAAGGTATGGATCAGTGGGATAATCTAAACATAAATTTACACCTCCGGTTTCACAGTCTTTGCAGTCTTCACTTCGGATGCTTCCTTCATCTTGGGAATCATCATCGCTGTTAACACTCTTGTTCTGACAGTTAGCACTGTTGCTATCACTGTTATCAAAATCATTTTGTGTTGACATTTCCGCATCATTCTCGCTTTGATGATTATCTCCAGGTCCAGATTCATCTGAATTTGTGGAAATAATTGATGTTAAAGCTTGTGTAGAACTGCCAGAAGTTGCAGCAGAAACTTCTTCTGATGACGTACCTGGCGTTGTGTCATCAGTTTCTTTCAGATTCCTAATTAAAAAATTTTTATCTAAAATTTTTCTAAAAATATTTCCAACACTGGTTTACCTTTTATAAAATAATGTTGCTATTGAAGGAACACCTATAGCTGCACTTTCAAACATTTTCTTTTTCTTGCGTTCCCAACGGGATACTTTTTTTTTAATTGAACTCATATTTATCTGCCGATACACAAGACAAACGTATACACGACACAAGACACAAATGCAGTGAAAGACAAGAACTGTTTAAATCCTTAAAATATTTTTAGTCGAGTCTGAACGACCGGATGTCATAAACACAGATAATAAACAGATACGCAGCCTCTTGAAAATAAATACGCTAACTTTTTTCGTTAGTTTGTGCAACTGAACTAGGCGGCGTGACTGTGCTCTGGGCAACTACATTTGTCCATACAATTAATGAAGTAATATTCATTAATTGTTTGGTCGACTGCGACGTTATTATTGCATGCGCAAATTTACAGTCGACGCGGCAGCAGTATGACACACATGGTGTCTGACACGTGATAGAATTCTTCACTATATAAACACATAATAAGGATGAAATTTTAACAATATTATTTGTCTTACAGCGAGCTCTTCTTGGCGTGTTTGACTCGATTTGATATTTTTTCTGCATTTGTAGTATTTGTGCGGAGTGGATTAATAAATACGTATTTCTTCTTAATTTGTTTTAGTTTGAAGAGTTTAGTTTCGTTTTGTTTAGTTACATTTTGTTTAGTTTTGTTTTATTTAGTTTCGTTTTGTTTAGTTTAGTTTTGTTTAGTTTCGATTAGAATATTGTTCATTAGCAAATATTAGATTCCTTAAATATTTCATACGACACTTTCTTTAAGTACCTATCAATTGTTTTAGTCGTTTTAGATTCGATTCACTTCGGATTTCTCGCAATTATTATACTTTAAATTTTTATTCATATTATTAAGTATTTGTGGTAATATTTAATTGTCTTAATACGCTGGTTACCAGTTTTAGCTGTGGGTTAAAAAAATAGTTGCATATTCATTGGTATATTAATTGCTTCTTGTTGTAACAATGCCGAATAGAGGTAGCAAATGTGCCGTGAAAGGTTGTGAAAAGTCTAACCGGTTTTTCCCAAATTTGAATTATTTCTTCTTTCCAAAAAATGACATGCAAAGAGAAAAATGGATTCAGTTTTGCGGAAAGATTGAATTAGTTGGATTGCCATACGAAAAACTTCGCTATAGAGTTATATGCGAAGAACATTTTGATGTTTCCCAATTTGTTATAACTGAAAACGAAAAAAAAAGGCTCATCTCAAATGCAATACCAACTGCAGAAAATAAAATAGCCGAGACATCTAATTTATCCCTACATCAGCCAAGTTGTAGCCGGGCAGATCCTGTTAAAACTTACAGCAAGTTTTCAGCTTTTTTTCCAAAAAAACCTGATGCTTCTATCTGTTTCACCCGATCGTTCAGAGACGGGACTTGTGAATGTAAACTCATCGCCGTTTAATACACCGACTAAAAGTAAATTGAGTAAATATGTTTGGACGATTTTGGGCTAAAAGGCGCCTTTGCATTTAAAATATTCACAGGTGGGTGAGGGGACCTGGCTGACCCCCCCTTGTTGAAATACGACCAGGTGCTTTCCGGGGCACCACTTCCAGAAGGGCCTCCACGCTTCTCCCTCAAGTAACGGTCTCTCAAATTCTTCCAATGTTTCTTGCATTCTTCAGCTACAAAAGGACCATGTGTTATTTGTAACGATTGGTAATGCTACTTTTATTGTATACAAAATTAACAATTTTAGTAAGCCATCTTACCAGAAACATTGACGACGTTCGCAATCTCTGCCCAGGCCGCTTCTTTTTTTAAGTTATTTTTATAATCAGCATGCTTTAAATCGAACAATAACTCATAATGCTGAATCACCTCAATCAATAACTCGGCAACATTAGATGCGCCTGAAATATATTTTCATTATAAATAATTCACTACACTTCTTATTAACAAAAGAACTTAACTTTGTTGATCTTCTACAGAGTCCATTTTGAATTTGCAAAAAACACGCTTTTACCCGAAATTAATATATTACAATAAAATCTACGATAACTACCTAAACTAATATCTAAAACAGTAAACTAAAATAAATATGTATATACAAAAATTAAACAAAATATATACAAATACAAGAAAAGACTGATAAATAAAAGAAAATTAATACACCTTGCAAAAAAACAATAAACTATAATAACTACCTAATCTAATCTAATATCTAAATCAGTAAACGAAAATGAATATATACAAAAATTAAACAAAATATATACAAATACGACAAAAGACAAATAATAAATAAAAGAAAATTATGTGAAACTTGCAAAACGACCACTTCTACTTCAAGGCAATTTGGAAATGGCCTTCATCACAGCTGTGTTAATGGATCAGCTGGCGGTCTGATAGATTGCGCCCGCGTGGTAGTGTCGATTTCCATTGGTCGTGAACGGGAACGGAAAAAGTTAAAAGTTGGTTATCTCGACCGGGCGGCAGCGGCAAACGGCAACGGCAGCGGTGGTTTATAAACGCACATAGGTATTTTAGCCTTTTCATGTTTGAACGGGAGCGGGAACGGCAACGGAAAAGTTTATAAATCGCCTTTTAAACTTTTTATATATTTCTTGTATCTGCTTAGCAGATTGTACTCTTTAGACTACACAAAAGTTAAAAAATAGAATATTTCCATCTGTAATTGCATACAAAATTACAAAACATTCAACATGTTTCCACTTATATTTTGGGATTGACTTTTGGAGGTTAGGATGTCAACTCAATCGAAAGCTGAAACCTAACATTGCTACCAACAAAATCGATTGATTTCTTTGAGGTGTTGCCACGATTCTTAACCTATTTACATTTATTTTTACACTTTCAACAGTTAAACAAATGCACTCCAATCGACTTAAATTATTTTAATATATACAAATAATTAATAAATGCATTATAGGCATTCATAATAAAATTATTTTGTTCAGTTTTAAGAATGTTAATTTATTTTTTCATCGATTGGTATTTCTTGTTAGAGCCTATGTAAAAGCATAGGAGATATCCCCTTGCCCTTCACCCCGCAAAGATCCGCTGTAACCTCCTTAATATCAAATCGCTGTTCTGGTGTTGGACGCCGGTATGAATTACCTCTTCTACTCATATTGCTTAGAATTGGACGGTCTGTTATCAGTATCCCTAAAATTGCTTAAGTACATATACTTTTCCACATCGATCACACGCAAATGTTGGTATGTCGCGTTGGGTTATCGTTTATCGGGTTATCTTTTCTGGGTTGGGAAGAAGTCTCTAAACCCATGTTTAAATTTGATGGTTTTGTGTGTCGGGAAGAACCGGGCTGGTTGCCCAGGTTGCAGATGTTATGTTCGATTCTCTTACGTTATCTGAGGCCCCCAGCAATCACTCTTGGATCTTTTCCAAGTAGAACTGATTTCGCATTAGTTCGCGGAAATGCCACAGGAATTAAAAACTATCGTTAAAACTATTAAAAGCGCACAGATAAGAATGGGGGCTCCTACCGAGCCTGGGCACCACCGCACAGCACAAGCAGCGTTAGCACTTTGCCCTTCGGGGACTGAAGACACTAGACTATTGACGTCTGCGCGCAAGATTATTATTATTATTATAAATGAAGTTATTGGAGGCGTCATAATGAGCAATTTCTTTGACGTGAAGTTTATAAATTCTACACCCGCTTGATAAACACTCCGCGGTGTAATTCAAATATTTATGGCGGTAATGCGGACTCATGGCAGTATGCGCATGTGTCAATATTAATTTATAATTGCTGTATAAACCGGTCTACTTTTCTTTAGTTACATAATGATAATGACCAGTGATAAAGTTTTAGTTGTTAATGACTGTATAAACCAGGCATTACCAAACTATCTTAACATGCACAATAATTGCTTTTATCACCTCAACAGTTGAGAATTTCCAATGCTTCAATTGTTGTACGATCTTTTGGTGGGATCAGGTCAGTCCATAAATATACTTAGAGGATAAAATCTACTAAAAAGTAAAATTATTATTTGGGTAAGTGATTAAGTAAACTGTTTAAAATATAAATACATTTTACCTTCATTACAGTATTTTTTAAAATTTGCAGGAAATTTATAGTGTTAGCATCCCTAATGTCTTTTTCATTCAATCAATGCTGACGCATTAAGGCCTGTTCTAATTCAGGAGACCACTGCTTCGCATCCAGCGTCCATAGCAGAGCTTCGGCATATATCGCCCGATTCCAGAAGTCTGGTGGTAACTTCAAATGCTCTTTGCGACGGGTCTCGGCAACCGGAGCAGAGAGCAAGAAGCAAAGGAATGGGCGGGGTGGTTAAGCACAATTCTTATTAAGAAAACCACCTGTGTAAGGCGACACTCTTGTACAGAACTGCCTTTTTTAACTAATAATTTGTCCAGGAAATTGAAGCAAACAAAACTAATTAAGGTAAAAATTTCAATTGAATACCTTGTATACAATAGTCCCATGTTTTGGATTATTTTCTCCGGAGCTCGAGACAACAAAAAATTGATTAATACCTGGTTCAAACATTAATTGCAATGCGCAGTGCAATGTGCGAGTTGGATATTTCAGCAAGCTTTATAATTCTTTTAAAAGAATAACGTAAAGAACGCATGGGGTTGAAGTAAGTTTTATATTTATAAAGGCAAGTAACATCTTACCCCACTGTTGATTGCTCAATGAGACACGAAGTTTTAACACGTGCTTTAGATGTAGAGAAGAGTCCAAGCTAGAGTCTTTAGTTGGACACTTAAACCGTTCATCAGGTTGCCAAAATTTATAACTAACATAGTTACCGATTACGCAACCAGATATGTAGAGAACCGTGCTCTAGCCAATGGTCAAGCTCCATCCTCCACTTCATCGAAAAAATTATCTGTCGCCATGGGAACCCTCGTTTGTTTAATCTCGGATCGAGGCACCGTCTTTCGGTAACAACTTTTAACAAATATTTAAAATTATGGTTTTTTCTAGCAGATGCCTACCACCCAGCCACTAAATACCTGACTGAAAGATTTAGTTCCTCGGTGATAGCCGTGCTTTCAAATTTTGCAGTACAAAACAAACATATTGAGATTTCTACCTGCCCCATGTCACATGGGTCTTCAAAACATTCCGTCAAGAATGTACCCGAATGTCGCTTTTCTCCCGGAAAACCATTAGAACCTGTAGAATGCGCTGATACCCAGCTAGCTCACCCTTTATATGTGTTATGTGCTTTTATAAAGTAGAAAGGGTCCGAATTCGTTTGTCATTTTGGGTCCTGGTGCATATTCTCGTTCCGATCTCATTTGAGGATCTTCTTTCTATCCTAATGGGTGTGTACGTGGGCCGGGCGCCCAATGTAATAAGTGCCGGAAAACACCCACAGGTCAGGTGCGAAGGAGTACCAAGATAAGTCAGCCGACGACTGAGTATAAGTAACTTTATGTCTGGAAACACAAAAAAGAATTTTTTTGCCTTTCTTGAATATCAAAAAGCTAACATTGAATAAATCACTTCCGAATACTACCTATTTTTCAGCTTTGTCTAACAATCACATAGTTTCCCATATCGTACGTATCATTAGCTCCTCTTTACGTTTCAGAAATGTTATCTGGGTCTTGTTCATCGTTGCGCTCATCATCTGCGAATTCTTTGCCTTCAATGTATTCACTTTCTGTTTCAGCAGGGGTAAGCAAAACTCTCTTTCCTGGGTCAATATTCAACATTGTTTTTCTTCGTTTTTTTTTGTTATATTTAGTATTGAATCTTTGTTCTAAGTGTAGAACTTAAGTTTTCAGTTGGATTAACTTTGGGATCATGATATCCTGGAAGTCTTGATAAAACACTCTTTGGCTTATGGGGAAAAACGCCTGTTGCTTCGAAACCACTAATCTGATTTCTTTTTACAGCACCATCTTGAGAATCATTTCTATCGAGAGTTAATAAAGCAATTTGAAGAAGTTTCGGAAAATCTTCTTTAGGTAAAGATGCCAATCGGAGATTCTTAGTTTTCCACCGTTGCACCACACAATTTTCATTGACCGAAAGAAACAAACATTTAAAGCTTCAAGTAGACGTGTAGAATGAGGTACCAAACACACAAAGGTTATATTATTTGCCTAGCAACACTTAATTACATCTTCGGTAGAATGCGTAGCTAAATTATCACCTATTATATATTTTAATATAAAACAATATGTCATAAACTAATCTGTGAATGTTGGCTTCCGTTCAGCCACGGCATGGTCCTACTATATGTAGCTCCTTGATTGCAGCATCTTTCGTCGCTAGCATGGGTAGCCTATTGGAACATTTTCTAGACCATTCTAGAAGAACGATAATAATATATTGCGGTGATCTTTGAATATAAAATAAAATACAATATATCCACCGTTTCAAATATAAACTAAACACGTATAAATTATATACGGTGGATTGAAATGAGAATACACCACAGATATTTTTCTTTATTCCTCTCAGCTAGCTCAGGTTTGCTCAGTAAAGCATAAATTATTTGAATTACGAGACTCTTATTTACTTTTATGCCTGGAAAGAAAGAAAAACTTATATCGTAAGCACTAAAGCTCCTGCAAGCTGGACAACTGCTACTAAACTCTGAATTTAAAAGAAAAGAACGCTGGATGCTTGTATAAACATCAATTAAACACATATGTAAAATTGAAAACACATAAACTTTATTTAACGAACAAAAATAAAAATCCAAATGGAACGTCAAAATAAAAAATGTTATTCAAGATATTACAATTGGTAATTGAGAAATAAATTCTCAGGTTTGCTCAAACGTTAGAAATAATTGTAGTGACCTGACATAGGATCAGTACGGTCATTCGTTTGAACAAACCAACACAAATGAAATTTATTTATAAATAAAAATATTTGTCAAATGAAAATAAATTTTATATAAAAGAAATTTAGTTGTTTTGTTTACTTCGAATCAAATAAATTCTGAAAAGAACTTAATAAACTAAACCAAATAATTTTATATTTGAGGATGAACTTTACAAGTTAATTATTATTTATGAACTTGACAAGAATCATTTATTATAACCAACCTTGTATATTACGATATACTTTCCCCTTTTAAAAAGTTAATCCTTTTTATTGGTAACACTGTGGCAGAACCTGTCAGCTGACTTCTTGTTTATAAAATATCGTCGATACGTAGATCGATGTCAAAAATAAATTCACTTAAATTTATTTAAATAATCACTTTCACTTTTAATAATTGTTACACAATAATTAAATCTTCTTTTAATCCTTTTAAAAGTGTTCAGGTAAAATTTTAATTTTAAACTTTATTTATACAATGACATTTATGTCAAAACATATGGTTTTATCCGGAGCCGCGCATAAGTTCTGCCTTCTACGTTTTATCGACTGACTTTGTTACAATTTTCCCCATAGTTTATGCCAGAACAAAAGAAAACTATGACACTTTTTCAAAACAATGAAACATCGAGTAAGCTCGTGACGTCACTAATCCGGCACAGCTGATATTTTTTATCACTAATCTTGATTCTGCTATTATATGATTGTAGCCCTTGAAACGAAGATCAATAAAGTATAATACATTCATTATCACAAAATGTATCGTAACGAAGATATTCGAGAAAAACGTTTAACAATGACAAAACTCATTACGATCTAATTACATATAAAGTTCAACAAATCAAGGTTCATCCTTTACAAGATAGTTACAGGAATACATGATATAGGTAATACAAATAATTTCTCCATAGAAACATCTTTACAATTTAATATAAACATGATTTTTACAGTACGCAATAGAATGAATAAGCCAATTGATGCATATACAGATTCCAACTTAACTATAAAATCAACATTAATCAAATTATGCTCAAAATGTCCAGCATACAGTACTCTAAACACTTACATCAAAATAATGGTGAGAAAAAACAGGATAAGAGTATAAGAGTCATATCGACTCGAACGAGAGGATTCAATACCTTCATTAATTGTAGTGACCAGAAATCTTATAAACAAATTCAAAAATTAATTGTATTGTATCAGTCATAATAAGATTGACCTAATTAATCTATTTTCAGCTAATTAATAACATGAAACTGAGCTGGTCTCCTGGAATATAGAAAAATTTATCTAACGCTAAACATCGTAATCTGTAAATTTAAATATGGAAATTACTTCCTCCTAACAAGTGGGAAACCGTCCCAAAGTGTAACTTGAGTTGCATAAACGAATTTATGATCAAGCAATCTAACTAATTGATATCCTTTTTCTGAAAATGAAACCTATTACTATTATGCATGAGAAAGCTAGGTTATGTTTGCATGAAGTCTTTATTCTTAAGTTTGTAATTTAAACATTAATGAACCTAACTGTGGTCCTATCTATAACCTTTATATTAATTATGCCCATGACATAGCATGCCCCTCTTTTAATTTAAATCCGATATAAAAATATTTGTGTTAACGTTTCAGTTCCGTCGTTGATAAATTTTCAATACGGTGATTTGATATTACCGCAATATGGTGGGAGTAGACCTCCCGAAGCAGATCCACGCATTATTACTCTAGTTGACGATTTTGTAAAATTACAAGTGTGTTCAAGATATGTTACACCCCTTCGACACAGTTTAAACTTTTTGCTGGGATCATCGGTAAAATTCGTCTCGTCATAATTAAAAAGGTTTTGCGGAGGAGCATTTTCAGCCATTGTATAAATAATACTCCTACTTATTAATTAGCAATTAAAAGTAAGATATAATGATTTATAATTTATTCTTTATAAAGATAAAACCCAATAAATTAATATAAAAATAATAAAATACCAAATAAAAAAAATTATGTAACTTGATAGTTTTTGTATCAGAATTATTTTATATAAAAATCATTTTGATTTATGTAGTCCTCAAGTCGGTGTGGCATGATGTGATGATATCAAGCTCTTGCGGATATTGGTGCCGCTTAACTTATCCTAAACCAGCATTACATCTGCATGAAGTTCTATTATAGTCCTAATATTTCTTTCAGTTCTCATTTCTTTACTTCTCCTGTCCAAAGATTCTCAATTGGATTTATTTCAGGTGATCTAGGAGGCCATCCTAAAACCTGAATTTCTGGGTGTTCACAAAACAATGTTCTAACTATTTGGGCTGTATGAATCGGGTAGTTGTCTAGAACGAAAATAATGTTTCTTTAAGGATACAATGCTCGTACCGTTGGTAATACTGCATTTTGTAATGTATCTACACTTATATCACTACAATTGAATTAAAACCAAAGTTGACTCGTACAAGTTCTTCTGGGCCAACGCACGACATCCATCTCCAATATGCACCCCTCATTCGACCACTCCGTTTTGCAACCTGCATATGGTGTTTGACATACCTAGTGTTATTTGGGCTCCACGAGGTTTTCTTATAATCTTGTGAAGAGTAAAATGCTTTCTCGTCGCTAAATGGTTTCTCCTCCCAATTAAAGTTGAGATGCTCTTCTGCAAAACGAAGCCTTTGAATAGCATGTGCTTCTGTAATCTCCGGCTTTGCGGTTGGATCTCTAAAATGAAATCCACTTTTATGCATCGTATAAATTATTAATAGTTTATAAATTATGCAAATGCGTTCAACTGATTAAGGACAGAGAGCAAATCGGGATCCGTTGGTCTCAAATTAGTTATGCCAGTATCATCACACGGAATTGCTTCGATGATTTCATTGATCAAGGTACTATTGGGTGCATCCTATAAGCTCTTCATCTTCCGCCATTTCATTCTACTAGATTCAGGTGTGCCAGCAGATCTGTATCTGGCTGTACAGTAACTGAACATCTTCAGTAGATTAGTTGTCTTATTACCTTTTCGATGTAAGATATCATCAGAAATGATGTGTGTTATGAAAAACACTTTGTGTAAGCCAGGGGATTTGGTTGAGGTCTGGGTATCATGGCTAGAAAAAATATGAAAAGCACAGAAGCACTTATTGGGGCATTAGTTGAGATACCTATATTATTGATAGTGCAAAGCGCTTTACAATAATCGAAATGAAGATCACAGATTAAAGTTGGAAAACAAGCTGCCACTCTTGGGATTGTTATGGATTCAGAATCCAATTTACTTCCTGCTAATCTTCACAAGAATGCTCAACTTTTATGTTATAGGGCCTTTCCATTGAGCACTAATAAGAGACTATTGAAATGTAATATTTGTGATTATAAATGTTCGCAAGAATAATTCTTGTTTGTATATGTATCTATTACATATTATGTAGCTATAAATCTTCACAGGAATGTTCATCTTCTATGCCATAGGGCCTTTCTATTGAGCACTAATAAAAGATTATTGAACTGTAATATTTGTGATTATAAATTTTCACAAGAATAATTCTTGTTTGTATATGTATCTATTACCTATTATGTAGCTACAAATCGTCTCAAAAATTGTTCATCTTCTATGTCATATGGCCTTTCTGTTGAGCACTAATAAGAGGCTATTGAAATGTAATATTTGTGATTATAAATGTTCACAAGAATAATTCTTGTTTGTATATGTATCTATTACATATTATGTAGCTATAAAGCTTCACAAGAATGTTCATCTTCTATGCCATAGGGCCTTTCTATTGAGCACTAATAAAAGACTATTGAAATGTAATATTTGTGATTATAAATGTTCACAAGAATAATTCTTGTTTGTATATGTATCTATTACATATTATGTAGCTATAAATCTTCACAAGAATGTTCATCTTCTATGCCATAGGGCCTTTCTATTGAGCACTAATAAAAGACTATTGAAATGTAATATTTGTGATTATAAATGTTCACAAGAGTAATTCTTGTTTGTATATGTATCTATTACATATTATGTAGCTATAAATCTTCACAAGAATGTTCATCTTCTATGCCATAGGGCCTTTCTATTGAGCACTAATAAAAGACTATTGAAATGTAATATTTGTGATTATAAATGTTCACGAGAATAATTCTTGTTTGTATATGTATCTATTACATATTATGTAGCTATAAATCTTCACAAGAATGTTCATCTTCTATGCCATAGGGCCTTTCTATTGAGCACTAATAAAAGACTATTGAAATGTAATATTTGTGATTATAAATTTTCACAAGAATAATTCTTGTTTGTATATGTATCTATTACCTATTATGTAGTTACAAATCGTCTCAAAAATTGTTCATCTTCAATGTCATATGGGCTTTCTATTGAGCACTAATAAGAGGCTATTGAAATGTAATGTTTGTGATTATAAATGTTCACGAGAATAATTCTTGTTTGTATATGTATCTATTACATATTATGTAGCTATAAATCTTCACAAGAATGTTCATCTTCTATGCCATGGGGCCCTTCTATTGAGCACTAATAAAAGACTATTGAAATGTAATATTTGTGATTATAAATGTTCACAAGAATAATTCTTGTTTGTATATGTATCTATTACATATTATGTAGCTATAAATCTTCACAAGAATGTTCATCTTCTATGCCATGGGGCCCTTCTATTGAGCACTAATAAAAGACTATTGAAATGTAATATTTGTGATTATAAATGTTCACAAGAATAATTCTTGTTTGTATATGTATCTATTACATATTATGTAGCTATAAATCTTTACAAGAATGTTCATCTTCTATGCCATAGGGCCTTTCTATTGAGCACTAATAAAAAACTATTGAAATGTAATATTTGTGATTATAAATGTTCACAAGAATAATCCTTGTTTGTATATGTATCTATTACATATTATGTAGCTATAAATCTTCACAAGAATGCTTATCTTCTATGCCATAGGGCCTTTCTATTGAGCACTAATAAAAGACTATTGAAATATAATATTTGTGATTATAAATGTTCACAAGAATAATTCTTGTTTGTATATGTATCTATTACCTATTATGTAGCTACAAATCGTCTCAAAAATTGTTCATCTTCTATGTCATATGGGCTTTCTATTGAGCACTAATAAGAGGCTATTGAAATGTAATGTTTGTGATTATAAATGTTCACGAGAATAATTCTTGTTTGTATATGTATCTATTACCTATTATGTAGCTACAAATCGTCACAAAAAATGTTCATCTTCTATGTCATATGGCCTTTCTGTTGAGCACTAATAAGAGGCTATTGAAATGTAATATTTGTGATTATAAATGTTCATAAGAATAATTCTTGTTTGTATATGTATCTATTACATATTATGTATCTATAAATCTTCACAAGAATGTTCATCTTCTATGCCATAGGGCCTTTCTATTGAGCACTAATAAAAGACTATTGAAATGTAATATTTGTGATTATAAATTTTCACAAGAATAATTCTTGTTTGTATATGTATCTATTACCTATTATGTAGCTACAAATCGTCTCAAAAATTGTTCATCTTCTATGTCATATGGGCTTTCTATTGAGCACTAATAAGAGGCTATTGAAATGTAATGTTTGTGATTATAAATGTTCACGAGAATAATTCTTGTTTATATATGTATCTATTACCTATTATGTAGCTACAAATCGTCACAAATAATGTTCATCTTCTATGTCATATGGCCTTTCTGTTGAGCACTAATAAGAGGCTATTGAAATGTAATATTTGTGATTATAAATGTTCATAAGAATAATTCTTGTTTGTATATGTATCTATTACATATTATGTAGCTATAAATCTTCACAAGAATGTTCATCTTCTATGCCATAGGGCCTTTCTATTGAGCACTAATAAAAGACTATTGAAATGTAATATTTGTGATTATAAATTTTCACAAGAATAATTCTTGTTTGTATATGTATCTATTACTTATTATGTAGCTACAAATCGTCTCAAAAATTGTTCATCTTCTATGTCATATGGGGTTTCTATTGAGCACTAATAAGAGGCTATTGAAATGTAATGTTTGTGATTATAAATGTTCACGAGAATAATTCTTGTTTGTATGTTATTTGTATCTATTACCTATTATGTAGCTACAAATCGTCACAAAAAATGTTCATCTTCTATGTCATATGGCCTTTCTGTTGAGCACTTATAAGAGGCTATTGAAATGTAATATTTGTGATTATAAATGTTCACAAGAATAATTCTTGTTTGTATGTTATTTGTATCTATTACCTATTATGTAGCTACAAATCGTCACAAAAAATGTTCATCTTCTATGTCATATGGCCTTTCTGTTGAGCACTAATAAGAGGCTATTGAAATTTAATATTTGTGATTATAAATGTTCACAAGAATAATTCTTGTTTGTATATGTATCTATTACATATTATGTAGCTATAAATCTTCACAAGAATGTTCATCTTCTATGCCATAGGGCCTTTCTATTGAGCACTAATAAAAAACTATTGAAATGTAACATTTGTGATTATAAATGTTCACAAGAATAATTCTTGTTTGTATATGTATCTATTACATATTATGTAGCTATAAATCTTCACAAGAATGTTCATCTTCTATGCCATAGGGCCTTTCTATTGAGAACTAATAAAAGACTATTGAAATGTAATATTTGTGATTATAAATGTTCACGAGAATAATTCTTGTTTGTATATGTATCTATTACCTATTATGTAGCTACAAATCGTCACAAAAAATGTTCATCTTCTATGTCATATGGCCTTTCTGTTGAGCACTAATAAGAGGCTATTGAAATGTAATATTTGTGATTATAAATGTTCACAAGAATAATTCTTGTTTGTATATGTATCTATTACATATTATGTAGCTATAAATCTTCACAAGAATGTTCATCTTCTATGCCATAGGGCCTTTCGATTGAGCACTAATAAAAGACTATTGAAATGTAATGTTTGTGATTATAAATGTTCACGAGAATAATTCTTGTTTGTATATGTATCTATTACCTATTATGTAGCTACAAATCGTCACAAAAAATGTTCATCTTCTATGTCATATGGCCTTTCTGTTGAGCACTAATAAGAGGCTATTGAAATGTAATATTTGTGATTATAAATGTTCACAAGAATAATTCTTGTTTGTATGTTATATGTGTCTATTACCTATTATGTAGCTACAAATCGTCACAAAAAATGTTCATCTTCTATGTCATATGGTCTTTCTGTTGAGCACTAATAAGAGGCTATTGAAATGTAATATTTGTGATTATAAATGTTAAACAAGAATAATTCTTGTTTGTATATGTATCTATTACATATTATGTAGCTATAAATCTTTACAAGAATGTTCATCTTCTATGCCATAGGGCCTTTCTATTGAGCACTAATAAAAAACTATTGAAATGTAATATTTGTGATTATAAATGTTCACAAGAATAATTCTTGTTTGTATATGTATCTATTACATATTATGTAGCTATAAATCTTCACAAGAATGTTCATCTTCTATGCCATGGGGCCTTTCTATTGAGCACTAATAAAAGACTATTGAAATATAATATTTGTGATTATAAATGTTCACAAGAATAATTCTTGTTTGTATATGTATCTATTACCTATTATGTAGCTACAAATCGTCACAAAAAATGTTCATTTTCTATGTCATATCGCCTTTCTATTGAGCACTAATAAGAGGCTATTGAAATGTAATGTTTGTGATTATAAATGTTCACGAGAATAATTCTTGTTTGTATATGTATCTATTACCTATTATGTAGCTACAAATCGTCACAAAAATTCTTCATCTCCTATATCATATGGCCTTTCTGTTGAGCACTAATAAGAGACTATTGAAATGTAATATTTGTGATTATAAATGTACACAAGAATAATTCTTGTTTGTATATGTATCTATTACATATTATGTAGCTATAAATCTTCACAAGTATGTTCATCTTTTATGCCATAGGGCCTTTCTATTGAGCACTAATAAAAGACTATTGAAATGTAATATTTGTGATTATAAATGTTCACTAGAATAATTCTTGTTTGTATATGTATCTATTACCTATTATGTAGCTACAAATCGTCACAAAAAATGTTCATCTTCTATGTCATATGGCCTTTCTATTGGGCACTAATAAGAGGCTATTGAAATGTAATATGTGTGATTATAAATGTTCACAAGAATAATTCTTGTTTGTATATGTATCTATTACATATTATGTAGCTATAAAGCTTCACAAGAATGTTCATCTTCTATGCCATAGGGCCTTTCTATTGAGCACTAATAAAAGACTATTGAAATTTAATATTTGTGATTATAAATTTTCACAAGAATAATTCTTGTTTGTATATGTATCTATTACCTATTATGTAGCTACAAATCGTCACAAAAAATGTTCATCTTCTATGTCATATGGCCTTTCTGTTGAGCACTAATAAGAGGCCATTGAAATGTAATATTTGTGATTATAAATGTTCACAAGAATAATTCTTGTTTGTATGTTATATGTATCTATTACCTATTATGTAGCTACAAATCGTCACAAAAAATGTTCATCTTCTATGTCATATGGCCTTTCTGTTGAGCACTAATAAGAGGCTATTGAAATGTAATATTTGTGATTATAAATGTACACAAGAATAATTCTTGTTTGTATATGTATCTATTACATATTATGTAGCTATAAATCTTCACAAGTATGTTCATCTTCTATGCCATAGGGCCTTTCTATTGAGCACTAATAAAAGACTATTGAAATGTAATATTTGTGATTATAAATGTTCACAAGAATAATTCTTGTTTGTATATGTATCTATTACCTATTATGTAGCTACAAATCGTCACAAAAAATGTTAATCTTCTATGTCATATTGCCTTTCTGTTGAGAACTAAAAAGAGACTGTTGAAATGTAATATTTGTGATTATAAATGTACACAAGAATAATTCTTGTCTGTATATGTATCTATTACATATTATGTAACTACAAATCGCCACAAAAAATGTTCATCTTCTATGGCATATAGCCTTTCTATTGAGCACTAATAAGAGACTATTGAAATGTAATATTTGTGATTATAAATGTTCGCAAGAATAATTCTTGTTTGTATATATAACTATTACATATTATGTACTGTAAAGTGGGGTTGCTTTGATATTTTTTTCTACATTTTGTTTGTTAAAACGGTTATTTTTAATGTATATTAGTCATAAAAAATGTTCTAGTATGGTAGCTGTGGTTCTCGAAAATTGTAGCTAAGGATTCATTTATATATTTTATAATAGCATGAGAAAAAAAACTTTCATGCCGTATCAAAGTCATACTGCGATGGGGGTTACTTTGATAGCCCTTTTTTGATTGCATTTGCTTAAATGGCTTTTTCATGGAGGCTATCAATTTCATCCACAATCAATTTTGCCAAGTAGTTTTTTTATCAATTTTAATATACTGTGAGGGTGACTTTGATAATGCATAACAATCGCATATGTATCAAAGTAACCCCATTATGCCAGTGTGTTGGCTTCTAACTGTGACAACTATAGAAATAAATAATACAATTGACATTGTATTATATTCTGTGAGGAGTAAATAACAGCTCAAGTTAGTTCTAAAAAGTCCAATAACAACATAATACCTACTTTCTACATTTAATATGTAAACAAAAACGAGAACAAAAATAAAAATTCCTTCAATCAAGAAACAAACATAAAATAAATGACATAAGATAACAATAGTTAATGCTCAAAAACATCAACGCTGTTATGAAAAACTAATTTCTTACTTCTTCCTCCAAGGGTTTTAATACTGACCATCGGATTGGGCAGTATGGATAAAATATCATTGAAAGTAGCCTCAAACAAATCGTTCTCAACTTCTTTAAATGTTCTTTTTGCTGTGTCAGTTGATTTTAATCCTTGCAAGTTGTAGTCACCATCTGGAAGGATCTCTTGCACTTTGGCTGCGTAACGATAAGATACGGATTTCCTCTTTTCTGATAAGACTCTCACAAGAACAAATGTGCCCACTGTTATGTTGTTTGCATCAGCAGCTTCATAGTCTACTTCTTCATCGAACTCTTCGTTCTCCCTCTGATCTTCTTCCTCCACTTCTGATGCTTCATTTTGAACCGCATCCAAACTTGTAGAGTCCTCCAAATAATCAGTTTCTTCCTGAGCACGACACACACTTTTACCAGGGACAACATTCAGACGCATTTTCTTTCTAGCTTGAGCGCGCAAAGGGCTGCTAGCAAAACGTTTCTCCTTTAGAAATCTGACTAGGGCATTTTCGTAATTGTCTTGAAATTGTGGATTGTCTTCCTCACTTATATGTGGTATTTTGTCCAACACTTTTTGAGAATTCAGGGGGAAAATTCCGGTAGCTTGAAAACCACTCATCAAATCGCGCTTAATGGAAACTGCCTCGCTGGGATTTGCATGTTGCATTTTTTCCAGTGCTGCCTTCAGTAGTCTTGGAAATTCTTCTTTCTTCACTGTTGTTAATTTAGGATTGCCCATTTTCCATTTAAGTAAGATAGCTCTCCAAGCAATTTTTAAAGGTCGAAAAAAGCACACATCCAAAGGTTGTGTGAGGTGGGTAGAGTTGGGTGGCAGACAGACAAAGTTAATATTATTTTGGTGGCACAGTTCTAAAACCTCATCTGTAAAATGAGAAGACAAATTGTCTCCAATGAGAACTTTTCTCCCTGTAAGGCGCACTGCATGGGGCAAGAATGTGCTTTTAAACCAGTCTGTAAAACAATTGGCGTCTAACCATCCAGTTTTAGTGCGATTGTAGCGAGAACCAGAATGGCAACAGCGTTCATTACATGGTTCTCCTTTTGGCCCATTTTCCGTCCATCTATCCCACAAGTGTTCAGATTTATAGATAACGTACGGCGGTAACATGGTTCCTGAGGCAGAAACGCAGAACATGACTGATGTCGCCGACTTACTATGGTTTATTATATTTTCCGGATACTTTTTACCCCTTTTAAACAATAATTTCTTCTTTCCCGGGTCATCAGCCATATTTGTTTCGTCGTAATTAAATAAATTACATGCGGGTACGCCCTCAATAGTTGTCCTCAAATGGTCAAAGTAATCGTTAATCGTTTGGCTTGACACTGAAGCCCGAGTGCGCTTTATGTTACTTGCAAGACGTTGCGTAAGGGTGTCCTTATGTCTCCGCAATAGAGAGTAAACCCAGTCCTTCCCCGGTGTGTTGTCTTTGAATCTTCCAACGATTCGTCCCTGACGTTCTAGGAACGACTTTGTCACCATTTGTAAGTCTTCCATACTCATGGGAAAACCCCAATCACCACACGTGACTGCAGCTTTTATTATTGCCCTTTCTTCTGGTTTGAATACTGTTTGTCCACCATGTACATTACGGTGTAAGCCCTTAAACTTATTATGTAGAGTACCGTATGGAAGTCCACAAGTTTTCGATGCCTTCAATATAGACCAACCATTTTCAGCCACTTTTGTCAACGCCTCTTCCAGTTTCTCCTGTCTGTAGTTTTGGTAACGTCTACCACCAAGTTTCTTTTTGTAGATACGGCCCATACTCGTAATTCCAACATCCACTAGTACAAAAAGTTTTTTAGATTAGGCAGGGATGACTTCTCAAAGTGAATTTTAATGTAGTTATTGCAAGGGGTGAGATTAATAGCACTATCAATTTCACCCCGAAACTCATATCAAAGTGACCCCAACATGAAATGGTCTTTTTTTTAAATTAACCGCTATGGTTCTCGAGCCAAACCAGAAACAGTGAGGTTAAAGAAGTAATTCGTAATAGCATTAGCAAAATAAACTCAAGTTTTTTATAAAAATGACAAAAACGACGGGGGTTTTTCTCGAGTCGCCATTTTAACATAAATCTACTGCTGTAGTTTGTTAATATAAAGAAATAATAGCCTGCTCACTTACCGTCAACAAACTGGTGCACGTTACTGCTGGAAACTTAATATAACCAATAGCAGCAGAGCGGATGTTGGCAGATATTTTATGGCGGTCTATTTAAATTTTGCATAAAAGTACGACTGGTTATCAAAGCCACCCTCCAAAATCAATTTCACCCCATTTTACGGTAGCTATAAATCTTCACAAGAATGTTCATCTTCTATGCCATAGGGCCTTTCTATTGAGCACTAATAAAAGACTATTGAAATGTAATATGTGTGATTATAAATGTTCGCAAGAATAATTCTTGTTTGTATATATAACTATTACATATTATGTAGCTATAAATCTTCACAAGAATGTTCATAATAATAATAATAATAAAAATTTTATTTGTAGAATGCTGGTTTACCTGTTACATTTTATATTTCAAAATTTGAATTTAATTACAATTACAAACTACAAAAAAGAGCTGGCAAGCAGACAAGTCTGATACGAGTGCCAGCCCTTATGTGCATTATCTTACATGACAAAATAATACAAATAGGTTACAAAATAAATTTATAAATTGTAGAAACAATTGGTTATTATCAAATACAATAGATTATCAACAGCTAAAAAAATTACAAATGAGTTTTATAGATTAATTAAAATAATAAGTAGTACAATAAGAGTTTATAAGTTGACTGCTGTATATAGCAGAGTTTGTTTATAGTTGACTTTAAATTGATGTGAAGACATATGTTTTAGGTTAGGTGGTAATCCATTATACAGAGCATAGATGTTATACGAAAAGGACCTCCTGAAGATGGAAGTTCGATGTAGAGGTGGAGAAAGTAAGCCACGAGAACGCACATTTAAATTGTGTACATCACTTCTATAGGTTAGCTTTTTAACAAGATAAGGAGGGCTTTTAAATAAAATTAACTTATGAAACAAACAGGCTGAATGGAGTAAACGCCTGGATTTCATATTCATCCAGTTGGCGGTTTTGAGTGTATGAGAAACTCTATCATACTTACGAATGCCATAAGTATACCTGAGACATGACCGTTGAACTCTTTCAATTCTGCCAGTTTCAATGTTGTCTAAACAAGGACCATACACCACATCGCAAAAATTGAAATGAGATAGCACTAGAGAGTCAGTAAGCATAATTTTTAAATCATTGGTCAAAATATGCCGAAGGGGATACAATAATTTAAGAGCACTATAGGCCCTTTGTTTTATTTACATGTGGTTTGAACCTCAGATCTGTGTCAAATTCAAGACCAAGATTTCTAGCAGTATCAACACATGGTAACATTTTATTATCAATGGAAATACGAAGCAGGTTTTTAATTTTATGCCGAAATTTACCAAATACTAATACATTAGATTTATTAGAATTAATATATAACTGATGTTTTTTGGATACATTTACCAGAGATTCAAGATTTTGGTTAATGATTATATTTGCTGCCTGATGTTCTTTACAATCAAATAGAAATTTAATTTGTGTATCGTCAGCATACTGAAAGACTTTTCCATCTTTTATACTGTCCATAAATTTTGAAGTATATATAGAAAAGAGAACAGGCCCTAGTATTGAACCCTGTGGTACACCACAGGTAATGTATTCAGTACCCGATTTACCTCTACTAGTACACACAAATTGCTTTCGGTCACTTAAATAACTTTTAAAGAAGTTCACTGCATCATCAGAACAACCAATAAAATGTAATATTGAAAGGAGCAGTTTATGATTGATGGTATCAAACGCCTTCGAGTAGTCAAGCAACACCAATGCCACAGTCATGCCTTGGTCAATACCCTTTAAAATATCATCAGTAACATCCAACAGTGCGGTAGCGCAACTATATCCAGTGTGAAAGCCAGATTGTCGTTCGGGGAGTATATTAAATTCTTGTAGAAATGAACATAATTGAAATTTCATAATTTTTTCAGCAACTTTAGACAAGACAGAATTGATATTGGTCGCAGCTCAGAGACACTTGACACACTTTTTTTCTTAGGGAGCGGTATGACTTTAGAAACTTTCCATGCATTAGGAAATGTACCATTAACTATACATGTATTGATGATGTGTGTAATAGTAAGTAAGATCTGAGGACAACACAAAAGCAGCATTTCAATGCTTATACTGTCCGGTGCAATCGCTTTAGTTTTTATTCAAGCAAATACTTATAAACCACTGTTGAAGCTACAGGTTGAAATGAAAAAAGGTAAGGTAACTCAACTTTTAAATTTTGAGAATAAAAAGTTAATAAATCAACATCTGGGTCCATATTAAGAGAAGAAGGAGTTAAAAAGTGGTTTATTATTAAATTTGGATCGTTTAGATTATCAGGAATTGTTAGCTGATTAGGCTTACTGCCAACTCCAAATTCTTTTAATTTGTCCCAAACGAATCTGCTGTTACTCTTGTGCCTACTGAGACAAAAATTCAAATAGCCTTTTTTCTCATTTTTAACAGCAGTGTTAGTAAAGTTTTTTAAGGTCTTGTAATATTCCCAGTGATGGGGGTTATTAGTTTTTTTGTATTTGTTGAATGCTTTATCTCGAAGCCTCATCAACATTAAAATGTTATCTGTTAGCCAAGGTGGCCAAGGTATATTTTTTTGCTTTGACATAGTGCAATGGTGCAACTGTATCAAAAATATTAATAATAAGATAGTTAAAGTATTCAATTTTATCATCAATGCTTTCAATTAAATAAACATTTTCAAAAGGCGTGACAGAGAGAATTTCATTCATAAAATTTTTGTCGATGTTTGTAAGGTTACTAATTAAACGTGTAGTAACTGTATGCTTTATGTTTGCGGATTTAAGGTTACAAAAAATCAGTTTATGAAAGAGATCCATCAGTCGAGTAGAAAACTCGACATTTTCATCAGGTATTAATATGACATCAATAAGCGAAAAACTACTTCTTGTAAAATGAGTTGGTTCCTTTACTATTTGCTGCAAATTAAAAAGACTAGCAACATTTAAAAAATTTTGTACATAATTTGAACTTGCATCCAAAAAATCAATATTAACATCACCTCCACAAATAATTTCTTTATTCATTACAGCAAATCTAGACAGATTATCTTCCATATTTACCAAAAAATCAGAAATGTTTTTCTTTGGAGGTCGATATAGAACTCCAAAAATAAAGGATTCGTTTTTTAGCTTTAACCACACCTGTTCAACAGAATCAGTCGTGATTAGATGCAATATTTCATATTCAAAAGAACTCTTTATATAAATTCCGACGCCTCCACCTCTTGAACCTCTATCATACCTAATAAAATTATATCCTTCTATTTCAACAGCATCATTGGATATTCTATCTGTTAACCAGGTTTCACAAATTCCCAAAATTTCATAATCTTCTTGTAAAACAAGTGTCTTCACATCTAAAAAATGAGCACATAATGAATTAACATTATTGAATGCAAAAGATAAATTTCTCATCTATAAGACAACAATTAATCTACAAAATAATCAATTACAATAAATACACAGAAAAATAAAGTGATACGTAATTATAAATGTAAGGTAATGACAAGGACCTGATAATACGCTCTGTAATGTGATGTGCAAAAGGTAGTAAATGTGCATACCGCTCCAGAGAACAATTTAACAAAAACTTATAAAAGCGGGAATATAACATGAGCGATTCAATATTAATCGTAATAACTCAAATATTAATTAGGCATTAAGCGTTAAATTAGTATTTAAGCATCAAATATATTTATATTCAATACTCGGTGAAAATTAATGGTAAAAAAGGAGAAAAAAAAATTTATTACTTATAGATCCAAAGTAAATAATTAACAAATTTTCAAAAGGTATTAAGACCAGGAGCATAATATAAAAGTACTTATTCAAACTTAATCATCTTGTATCAATAGAATGCGATACTTATTGTCAGCCATAAACAAATTTACAATCGAAATCAATGAAAGTTAAAAGAAAAACCAATTTATATAAAATAATATCAACATATTCTTATAAGAACGAGCGTAATGTAAATAAAATGAATGTTAATCGTGGGTTAATAATAATTTACAAACTAAATATTAATTAACAACATATAAAGGTGCTAATTTATGAAAAAAAGTATTAATAAAAACAAAAGGTACTTATTAGGGTGTACGACCCGACAAAAGACTATCCATTTCATCTGGAGCGAGGATCTTTATTATATCTCCTTGTTTACAAAATATCTTGCCATCCTTAGACCACACGTCTCTGAAACCATACTCTTTCGATGCCACCTGTAGCACCTTATAACGATAAGCAGTTAAGTCTTCTTTGATTATTAGAGGACTACCCTTAAGTTTAGCTTTTGAAGTAAAAATTTGATTCCGTTTACGATATGAAATAAATTTAATGATAATGGGACGGGATTTATTTGTCTTTTTACCTATACGGTGCGAACGTTCAATGTCCTCCATGGATAAGATATCATGACCCAGATTTTTATTGATCAATTCGATCACCAGGCTATCAGTATTTTCGTTATCCTTTTCAGTCACACCAAATAGACGAAGATTATTTCTTCTGGTGTACTGTTCTAAAGAATCCAGATTGTGATTTATTTAAGTAATAGAAATCGAGTTCTTGGTTGCAGTAGAGTTAACCGTCTCGATTAATAATTTGATAGACAAGATTTTAGTATCCATATCCGCAATAATATTCGCAGAAACGGCATCTGACACCCGTGATATGATAGTATTGACCGAATCACTAGCCACAGCTGCATCACCATCACATGTTTGTTGGCTCGATTGAGATACCGACCGCGTTATTGGTTTATCAGGTTGTTTTCCACCCGCCATTTTAGCACTTTCCGACGAAAATATAAAGTATTTATTATGCTATTATGTATTTATAACGTATTTATTAAGCTTAACCAAATTTATAGCATCAGTAAATCGCTTATTTGAGAAATACTTTGGAGCGCACGACAAGCACTACACACACGTCGCCATCTTGAACTCAAGTCCAGTGCTCCAGTCCAGTGTTCATCTTCTATGCCATAGGGCCTTTCTATTGAGCACTAATAAAAGACTATTGAAATGTAATATTTGTGATTATAAATGTTGACAAGAATAATTCTTGTTTGTATATGTATCTATTACCTATTATGTAGTTACAAATCGTCACAAAAATGTTCATCTTCTATGTCATATGGCCTTTCTATTGATCACTAATAAGAGGTTATTGAAATGTAATGTTTGTGATTATAAATGTTCACGAGAATAATTCTTGTTTGTATATCTGTACCTCCGAGCCAGATTATGTTAAGGCGAGATTACGGCAGACCGGCAATTCAGATTCGCAAGGATGTCAGGGGAGTACGCGTGCATGTCTAGCTTCCCCCTCCAAATCACTGCACCGGTTATTGTAGGCACATGATTGACTCAATAAAAATAAGATTGCAATTCATATTTCACGTAGTTGAATGGCAAAACCTGGTATTCGGCGGAGTCAGAAGGAAATACTTGGGGGCCACATTTCCTTAAAAATCGCAAATTATAAAATTTAGAGTTACAAATAATGCTTGGTTTATACAGTAACTAAAAACTAACAATTAATAACTAACAATAATTAAAAGCTGAGAGAATACTATCATTTATACAGCCATTAATAATAATTAATTATGAATAAATCAAAACAATTGCTTAGAACAGTATTATATTAAAAAAGTCTGTAAATGTTATGAAATAAAGCATTAGTCAAAAAGCATAATTGTTAATTATTAGTTACAGTTGGCTGTATAAAGCAGACATAAGAATTCAACATTTACGTTACCGTAGAACCGAGCTTTTTTAAAAATAAAATTTACCTGTTTGAGAGATTTTTAATTACTTTAATATTACATAATAATTATATTTATAGTAAATAATAACAAAGTTCATTGTTCACCAGTTAAACCGTATCAAACAAACCGTATCAGTGCAACGTATCAAAAAACATTTCAAAAAAATTGCATAACAAACCAACTAACAGTTATTTATTGTATAAATGTCTTGTACAACTCGTATAACAATATACTATTATAAATTATATACAGGGTTGCGATTATGCATGGAACCAAATCTGTTTTGCTAAAACGGTTTGAGCTAGAATCTTAAAATTTTGAAAGGACTTAGGGCTTAATAAAACCTACTCACTAGATTTATTACAATTTTTTTTATTTATAAGTTTTTGAAATACAAAGCCTACTTGATTTTTTTTAAATAGAAACATAGGTCAAATAGGGCATCGTTGAAAAGCTTATTTTTTTCTTAATTAAATGGTATATAGGTTTGATGATTTGTTTGACAAAATCTTAGAACAAAAATTAAATTGGAATTAAAATAAAATAAAACACGTAAATTGAGCAGCTTTGCGAATCCGCCAAAAATGCGAAAAACCTTTTTATGGCAATATTCGATTATTGCTCCTACCATTATCTATTAAAACACCTGATTGATTAAACTGTTGTAATTCATCGCAATTCTTTATTTCTGTTGAATCGACTATCAATTATTTCAGGAAGTAAATGATCAAAATAAAAATTTTTTAATTTTGCTTTCATATGTCTGTTCCAGAAGTGCCTATCCCTTTCAATTTTTTGAATAACTAAGTCATTTGGTATCCACACACAAAATAGACAAAAATTTTTATTCGTAACTTCTAATTGGCCCTGTATCTGATAATAATAATCAGAATTGGTTTTCAAAGTGACTTTGTTGTCCTGCTCAGAACACCCTGTAACTTTTCTATCTTTTGTTGCTTCTAAAACCGTGGCATAATCTCTTGCGGCAAATGGACATTTTATTTCAATGATTCCATCGCTACCTACTAGTCCATCCGGAGAAGCTCCAAAATATGGTTCAAATTGATGAACAAAAAATCCACATTCAGTAATTGAACATTCGGCTAACTTACCACGAATTTGTTCTAGAGCAATTGCTTCATGATCCTTACCCCATTTGGTCGAAGAAGTTGAAAACCTTTTGTACAACATATTAATCACGGTTTTTGAACGAGGAGTTTTGTCTCTCAACTTGCATATTCGACCAAAATTAGAAGCCGTTACTCTCTTTAAACGTTCACTTATCCACACAGCATTCAGCGATTGCCCTCGACTGTCCCTTTCCAATTCACCAACTTCTATTTCGTTTTTTTTTAGTTGTTTTAAAAATTCATCTACTTTTAGGTTATATATTTCAGGATTCATATCGGGAACATCCATTTCTATATCTCCTTGTGTGTGGTTCCTACCATAATTTACATCTGGTCCAGTTGTACGCTTTTTATTTTTATTTGCAGTTCGTGGATCTAATTTTAGCTTTCTTTTGCATTTTAGTTCTCTGGTTCTCTTTATTTTCGAAGCATAAGATTTTAAATATTTTGCTGATGGACTTCGTTTTGTCATCTTTTTAGATACGCTGGTGTGGAATTTGGATCTATCATTAAATGATGCTGCAGCTGCTTTACATCTGACTTCGTAGGAATCTCTCATAACAAAATTACATCGTTTGCCACCAACAAACTTTGCTACAACAGAATTATATCTTTCTGCTAAGTTGTTATTTACGTTATGAAGTAGGCTGTCTACATGTTGAGCAACAAGTCTTACAGATTTTTTAAGACCATCCCATAAACCACACAATTGTAAATCATTGATATAATTTATGTCGTTGTCTTTTCGTTTACATTGAAATTGTCTGCTCGAACAGGAATCATGACAGCCGAAAACATGGTTCCATAAATTATGTAAATCCAAAATCATTTCATTTTTTACTTCATTGGGATTGGGTGAGTTAAAATACTGCTTAGATCTTTTTTTGATTATGCAGTAAAGTGAAATTCGTAATCTCTCCAAGTTCTTTTCCACAATCTTTCGCATGTTTATAGGCACAACTCCTTTATCGTTTATTCTGTTTTTGCTGAGTTCTTTCATTCTGTTGTTAAAATTTCTACAAATATGATTGGTGCATTCAATCTTCTTAACAAGCTGGTCTATCCCGTATGGTCTAATAGTGTTCAATTTGTCAAAAACGCTACTGTCTCCATCACCTACAAACGAACTCAAAATAAATATCAAACTCATTTGGATCTTCACATTGGTAGAATAGTATACCTATCATAGATGTATACTTCACTCCGTGCATGGGAACGCTTTGTTTAAAGCCTTCGGCGATTATGTCAGCTTCCATAGAGTTTGCAGTTCCTGCCCAATTTTTATAACAAACATGTTCAGGAACTGCATGTTCTTTATTCTCATTTCTGCTACAAATGAGACAAAATGTATTTCTCACACTCAGAAATAGAATTTTTTCAGAGTGGAATCCTACTATGCATGCCTAGAAGTGCATAGTAAAATCATTGGAATAATCTGCAAATTATTGCATTTTACACTTACAACGCCTGATAAAGAACTATAATTGCATTTATATGAACGCTTAGCCCAAGAGCCATCTACAATTATAGTCAGCAGAGGTATGCCATTCTTGTCCACGCTACCCCTTCTGATGGCAAGCTCTTTTTCTATTTTTACAGCATCTTCCATTTCTTCCATTGCAACCTCTGTTATTTTATCGTGAATGGATTTTTGGAGAGAAAAATAAGTTGAAGGTGACATAGTAGGCATATTGAGCAGAGCGCACCTCTCTTCCATTTGCGAAAAACTCTGGCCAGTACAAATGTTCCCAAAAACCTAATCAAAATCCGGAAAATAAAACCCATTTTAAAAAGATAACCTGGTTTAGTATACCATAGCGTCATTTACAGACATGACTTCTTCATTGTTGGTTCTGTCAGACTATGCTTTCAATTTTGTTACACATACAACATTTGAAAATTAGCGATGTAGTAAATCCTCTACGGCGTTCTTTAACAAAAACCATATTTTTTGATGAGCAGCCAAACAATTCATGGTCTCCAAAATTTTTAAGTTGCTCTATCAGATACTTTACATCAAATATACGTCTACCTTCAACAGAATTTTTCTCCATTTCTACATCTGTGGATTCGTTGTGAATTTGGTAATTAATTTCATTTTCGCTAAAAATTAAATTCATGCCATAAAACATGTAGTTGCATTTAAAAACACAGTGTATACGAGAAATATTGAGATATACAAGGTCATTATAAATGATTATAACATTGTAGTAAGGTTTAGCTGTTATATTTGCCATTATAAGCAATGCTAAATGTAGCAGTTACAGCCTACTACGATGTTATAATCATTTATAATGACCTCGTATTTTTAGCTCACACGTGAGCGAAATGCCATTATAAAGCTCGTGAGGAGTGTCTCGCTCGCAAATAATATAATGTACTATTATAAAAATTGTAAAGCATTATATTTGACTTTGTGAATTGTAAAATTGATAATAAATGTATATGAAGAATTTTGGAAAAGTCTATAAACTTAATTTATGTATAATTCTTACTTTGAAAAATTTTAAAACTAATAAAAACGTAGCATTTGCAACAACTTCTATAACAACGGTGTTAATTTCTTAATAACATTGGTAACGAGCATAGCAACACCAATCATATTAGTTACAACTTGGAAATTAATCTCAGCATAATCTATGCTCAGCATAAATATTTCTAGAAATCGGCCATAAAAAAACTTTACTGGAAAGAAATCATAAACATTTGTTAATGTGCGCCATAAAAATTGTCTTACTACTTCTCTACCACTAATTTTTTATGTATTTTTTCCGAAACTGTTACTTTCGAGATAATATTTGTAAAAATTTATAAAAAAAAGTTCTTTGATGTAATGAGACCTTTCTGGCTTTAACTATTGCATTTTATGTAATGTACCATCAGCTTACTTCTGTGTGTTTTCATTTTCAAAATATTCGACGTATTCTGATGGAGAAGTGTTTTCAGAATTATCCGAATCGGAATAATCAACTTTCGTGTTTGGGTCGTTGGATGTTGAAGTGCTAGAATTTATTTGTTTATAGTTTATTGTTTAATATTATTGACAGTTAAGATAAACACGATTTACCTTGGTAAGTTTTGAATTGAATTAATATCTTCAGCAAAATCTGGCGGTAACTTCTCGGTTATCCTACAAATTAATTTAGGCAGGTATTTACATGCAATATTGTGGTTTAGAAGGTGTGGATAAATTGTTGTTATTTTATTAATTAGTTTAAAACGTGTATGGTTTTCTTACCTTGTTCGAATTAGTTTCATGCGTTGTTTCACACTACGGCGTTTATCACCAAGTCGAAGATGATGCTTATAATTGCCCATTTAATATTTATTGTTATCAACTTATTAAACACTAGGTATATGTTTTTGTAAATATATTATGGATTTTTTAAATCAGAGAAAGCACGTGTTCCTTTTCTAGCGGCACTGACTGCACGGAAGAAAACAAACTCTGGAGCGGAGGAACAAAGCCGATGTAATTATTATAGTGGTGATATATTCCCCTCAAATGTCTCGGTCGCTGTAGTAAGAAATTCGTAGAAACGCTTCGTGAACATAGACATTTTACTCCATCAATTAATTTTTTTAGAAAGGTGTAAATTTTTTTCTGAATTCGTAAATGTCGTTTTAAGAGCTGTATGAAAGTCATTTTCATTTTTTCATATTTTCAACTGAGATATATAATTTTTAAAATCTTCAATTTAAGCAAACTTTGAAATTTTTTACAAAACTTCCCTAACAGAAAAAGCATAAAATAAACCTGTACAGCTCGACAATAACTCTTTGTTTATAAGCTGAAAAAATATTATGTTGAAAGCTTCATGTATACTAGAAAAATTTATCTAAGAAGTACCATCGTTTTCAGCATTGATTTCTCTGCCGAAATCCCGCCTTAAGTCCAAAAACTCAATTTTTCAGGAGAGCGATTTTAATGAAATAATTTTAGATTTTTTGAAATTGTGAAATACTGATATTCTGGATCCAACCCAAAGTTGGCATTTGAATTAGTTTTAAGTATAAGAATAAGGAGCGCAATACCAAATTTAGCATTTTAATGTAGTTTTTGATTTTTGTGACAACATAGTTTGGCGTTAAAAAAACACAATTTTGGATTTAATATGCATGTTAAGTCCAAAGAGATGGACTTGACATATTTTCAATTAAAATAACAGGTATTGTAAATCGAAAGAAAAACAGAAATAATAGTTTTTAACATCTACATACATATATAGCTTTATAGTATAAAAAAATATAAAAAAGTGGTCCTGAAAATAACAACTTCTTTTATTCGTCGTCGTCTTCGTTATTCCCATGTTGTAAATTTTCATAATATTCATGGAATCTTTTTGGCACCCATTTTAAGAGTTTTAGTAAATAATATAATAATAATAATTACTACAACCCATAACCTTAACCAAGGCCCCAGAAGCTATAAGCTTGTGCGGGAGGGAGGGGGCGATTATTATTATTATGTAGGCCCAATGTGCGGCTGCAGCCGACTTATAGATGGAACAGCGCAAATCCCACATTTGTGTTACAGCTAAGGGAAACTGCAGAAAACCTTAACCAGATCTGCCAGCGCCGGGAGTCGAACCCGGGCCGCTTGGGTGAAAGTCCGGCACGCCAGACATTACACTACCAAGGCTGTTAAAATAAATGGTTATAGTTCTTTGCCGAAATTGGTTTGGACCCCTCTCTGATTTGTGAAAGTGTTACAGGAATGCAGTCACTCCGCCTCGTTTTCTTGCGAAAGTCAACTTCTGGAAATTCGTCATCAAAACTTGTTTTATAGTATAGAATTCCAGGATTATTTCTTCTGACCTGCATATGAACTGCACGAGATATTAAGAAATCCTTTCCCGCGCTATCTTTTTTTTGTGGATATATGGAGCAGATGATCCATCAAAGAGTAGTTTAAATTGCTTAAAATCAGATGTTTCCATGTTAACTACAACAAACGGTTTCTTTGTAGCACATAGCCGTATCATCTGTTGCCAGTCCCAGGGAGTCAGGATTTGAAACTGTGGAATTATTCTTCTTTCGCGCTCTATCACAGAATGAAGGGCGTCGGCTTCTAAATGGGTGTGTCCCCTGGCTAAGAACTTGTGATTAATAACGTTAACGCTTGGTTTGATGGAGAGGATAAAAAAGTAACACAATCATTGAGACGTTTCGGTTCTGGCTTGGAAAATTGTCAGACCATATTGATATTTCTTTTATGTTGTCTGAAACATGCTCTTGAACCCATTTTATTACACACGACGCTACTTCGTTTCCTCCTCGGTCTGCTACGCTCTCATCCCATAACATGCAGTAACTTTTTTCAAGTGTTGCATCTTGAATAGTAAGGTTATATGTCCATAGCTTAAGGGAATAGAAGCTCTGTGAGTTATGTAAATCTGGGGTCGGGAGACATTTTTTGAGGTCAATCATGACTACCTTTGCTTCTTGTAAATTCTCCCTGGACTTCTTTTTATCTTCCGATTTAAGTTTATATCTTAAGTTTGTATCTGCAAGATGTTTGTCATAATCAGCCTGTAAAGTCTGTCTCGATTCAAGACCAGAAGCTTCACGGATCTCAAGCTGAAGTTGATCGCATAAATCACAAGTATCGTTATCAGGGCTTTTAAAGGAGTAATTGTATTCATAGTTAAATATCTCTGAGTATCACACTCCTTTGCAATTTTGTCGGGTCCAGTACCATTGTCTTTACAATGTTCCAAGTAAAGACTAAACTTCCTACTAATATTCAAATGATTTCCCAGGTACCTTTTTTTTGTTTTTTCTCGTTTTGTTTCTTGTTTTTTTGTTTTTTATATTCATATGTGGGAAATTGCGAAATGTGATTTCGAACATCTGATATTTTGTTGACAGGTACATGCTTACCCCTTTTGTCGGGTGTTACAATACCTCCTTCTTTTTTCTTTTTAATTGCAGTGTCGATTGTTTGCTGAGAGATGCTTAAGGTATTTAGAAAAAACTTTTTACAAACTTTCTTTTACTCCGTCTTTTACAAAACTATAGCTATTGGTAAAATTTCTTTTTCCTTGCCTTTTACCGGTTAACTCCCTTCGCCTTTTATTGGCACTTGAGCAACGCTAGATGCTATGTATTGTCTTCTAACATCTACTGTTTTTGATGGACTCCAAAAATGGTCATGCATGATTTGTCGGCGCTCTTCAGAAATTCTATTACCACATAACAGTTTGCATTTATCACCGCAAGATTCTTTCAAAAGTTTCTGTTTCATAATACGACTGCCACTATCCGTTTTGTATTCCAATCCTGAGTGACGTTTCTTTTTTGTAACATTTTTCTTCCAATTCTTCTGATTGGATTTTCTTTTACGGGTTAATCTTTTATCTCGTTCTTCATTTTGGTCTGGTTCGTCGTCGGAAGTTTCTTCGGATGTAGAATGATAATTGGGGTCAGCCACATCGTCGTCGCTGTCAAAATCTACACATTCTCTGTCAGGAGTTCTCTCTAACTGATGCTTTTCATGTTCCGCAGTAATATGTTGTAAATTCCCTTCTGGATTATTAAGGTCTTCCATTGAAACTAGTGGTGGTTTGAACACAAATCGCGACTTTTCTATTGTTTGTTTACATAGAAAACTTAACGACGGAATTATACGACATGTAAAGGAATCTTCGTTTTCATGTTCGCTAGTTTCTGAAAAACAAAACTGGTATTACACATCAATAGCGAGTCTTCCGGTAGTCGCCAATTATGTGTAACATCGAACCTCGGCAACGAGGCAAACCCTCCCTCTTTCTCTCTCAATCCCTCCAAGAGCTAAGCTGTTACACACTAAAAGCATTATACTCCATTGTCATAATGGTTTAACGGAAATATGTTAAGTTACAAATTATTTTATAACGCTAGGCGTAAACTATGTTAAGTCCATTCTAACAGTATAAACGGTATAAAACAAAATATTTTTTATCTTTACTAGTTAGAATTCAACGTTTGGTCACTAATTTAACACAAAAAGTTAATGAAAAGCAATTGCTACAAATATTTTAGAGACGTGTTAGTTGTACACACCTGATATTTTTATAGTGCTGGTTTCTGCGCCGCCATTGCTTGCACCCTTTTGTGTTCTTTCAGATATTACTTTTTCTAACATTTTCCTCGTCCTAGAAGAGCAGGGAATAGTAGTCGAAAACAGTTCTTATGCACTCGTATAAATGGCACTTAAACAAAGTTGTAAAAAATAAAAAAATATTTCTACACTCGAAGGAGCTGTTCACTCATGGACTTAACGTATCAAACTAAACGCAACGCGACTTAACATTGTTTGGGTCGGGGGAATCTGTGGAGTTAAAATATAGTTTATAAGGCGCTATTTACTACAATTTAAAAGATAGGCTAAAACTAAAAATAGCAAACGATGCCTTGCTAAATTATAAGTGATTTAACATTAGCTAAAAATCGGCAATTTTGGACTTAACATAGTCTGGCTCGGAAGTACAGATATGTATCTATTACCTATTATGTAGCTACAAATTGTCACAAAAAATGTTCATCTTCTATGTCATATGGCCTTTCTGTTGAGCACTAATAAGAGGCTATTGAAATGTAATATTTGTGATTATAAATGTTCGCAAGAATAATTCTTGTTTGTATATGTATCTATTACGTATTATGTAGCTACAAATCGTAACAAAAATGTTCATCTTCTATGTCATATGGCCTTTCTATTGCGCACTAATAAGAGGCTATTGAAATGTAATGTTTGTGATCATAAATATTCACGAGAATAATTCTTGTTTGTATATGTATCTATTACCTATAATGTAGCTACAAATCGTCACAAAAAATGTTCATCTTCTATGGCATATAGCCTTTCTATTGAGCACGAATAAGAGACTATTGAAATGTAATATTTGTGATTATAAATGTTCACCAAAATAATTCTTGTATGTATATGTATCTATTACATATTATGAAGCTACAAATCTTCACAAGAATGTTCATCATCATACGCCATAGCATATAGCCTTTCTATTGAGCACGAATAAGAGACTATTGAAATGTAATATTTGTGATTATAAATGTTCACAAAAGTAATTCTTGTTTGTATATGTATCTATTACATATTATGAAGCTACAAATCTTCACAAGAATGTTCATCATCATATGCCATAGCATATAGCCTTTCTATTGAGCACTAATAAGAGACTATTGAATTGTAATATTTGTGATTATAAATGTTCACAAAAATAATTCGTGTATGTATATGTATCTATTACATATTATGAAGCTACAAATCGTAACAAAAATGTTCATCTTCTATGTCATATGGCCTTTCTATTGCGCACTAATAAGTGGCTATTGAAATGTAATGTTTGTGATTATAAATATTCACGAGAATAATTCTTGTTTGTATATGTATCTATTACCTATTATGTAGCTACAAATCGTCACAAAAAATGTTCATCTTCTATGGCATATAGCCTTTCTATTGAGCACGAATAAGAGACTATTGAAATGTAATATTTGTGATTATAAATGTTCACAAAAATAATTCTTGTATGTATATGTATCTATTACATATTATGAAGCTACAAATCTTCACAAGAATGTTCATCATCATACGCCATAGCATATAGCCTTTCTATTGAGCACGAATAAGAGACTATTGAAATGTAATATTTGTGATTATAAATGTTCACAAAAGTAATTCTTGTATGTATATGTATCTATTACATATTATGAAGCTACAAATCTTCACAAGAATGTTCATCATCATACGCCATAGCATATAGCCTTTCTATTGAGCACGAATAAGAGACTATTGAAATGTAATATTTGTGATTATAAATGTTCACAAAAATAATTCTTGTATGTATATGTATCTATTACATATTATGAAGCTACAAATCTTCACAAGAATGTTCATCATCATACGCCATAGCATATAGCCTTTCTATTGAGCACTAATAAGAGACTATTGAATTGTAATATTTGTGATTATAAATGTTCACAAAAATAATTCTTGTATGTATATGTATCTATTACATATTATGAAGCTACAAATCTTCACAAGAATGTTCATCATCATATGCCATAGCATATAGCCTTTCTATTGAGCACTAATAAGAGACTATTGAATTGTAATATTTGTGATTATAAATGTTCACAAAAATAATTCTTGTATGTATATGTATCTATTACATATTATGAAGCTACAAATCTTCACAAGAATGTTCATCATCATATGCCATAGCATATAGCCTTTCTATTGAGCACTAATAAGAGACTATTGAATTGTAATATTTGTGATTATAAATGTTCACAAAAATAATTCTTGTATGTATATGTATCTATTACATATTATGAAGCTACAAATCTTCACAAGAATGTTCATCATCATACGCCATAGCATATAGCCTTTCTATTGAGCACGAATAAGAGACTATTGAAATGTAATATTTGTGATTATAAATGTTCACAAAAATAATTCTTGTATGTATATGTATCTATTACATATTATGAAGCTACAAATCTTCACAAGAATGTTCATCATCATACGCCATAGCATATAGCCTTTCTATTGAGCACGAATAAGAGACTATTGAAATGTAATATTTGTGATTATAAATGTTCACAAAAATAATTCTTGTATGTATATGTATCTATTACATATTATGAAGCTACAAATCTTCACAAGAATGTTCATCATCATACGCCATAGCATATAGCCTTTCTATTGAGCACGAATAAGAGACTATTGAAATGTAATATTTGTGATTATAAATGTTCACAAAAATAATTCTTGTATGTATATGTATCTATTACATATTATGAAGCTACAAATCTTCACAAGAATGTTCATCATCATATGCCATAGCATATAGCCTTTCTATTGAGCACTAATAAGAGACTATTGAATTGTAATATTTGTGATTATAAATGTTCACAAAAATAATTCGTGTATGTATATGTATCTATTACATATTATGAAGCTACAAATCGTCACAAAAATGTTCATCTTCTATGTCATATGGCCTTTCTATTGAGCGCTAATAAGAGGCTATTGAAATGTAATATTTGTGATTATAAATGTTCACAAAAATAATTCTTGTATGTATATGTATCTATTACATATTATGAAGCTACAAATTGTCACAAAAATATTCATCTTCTATGTCATATGGCCTTTCTATTGAGCGCTAATAAGAGGCTATTGAAATGTAATATTTGTGATTATAAATGTTCACAAAAATAATTCTTGTATGTATATGTATCTATTACATATTATGAAGCTACAAATCGTCACAAAAAATGTTCATCTTCTATGGCATATAGCCTTTCTATTGAGCACTAATAAGAGACTATTGAAATGTAATATTTGTGATTATAAATGTTCGCAAGAATAATTCTTGTTTGTATATGTATCTATTACCTATTATGTAGCTACAAATCGTCACAAAAAATGTTCATCTTCTATGTCATATGGCCTTTCTGTTGAGCACTAATAAGAGGCTATTGAAATGTAATATTTGTGATTATAAATGTTCACAAGAATAATTCTTGTTTGTATATGTATCTATTACGTATTATGTAGCTACAAATCGTAACAAAAATGTTCATCTTCTATGTCATATGGCCTTTCTATTGCGCACTAATAAGAGGCTATTGAAATGTAATGTTTGTGATCATAAATATTCACGAGAATAATTCTTGTTTGTATATGTATCTATTACCTATAATGTAGCTACAAATCGTCACAAAAAATGTTCATCTTCTATGGCATATAGCCTTTCTATTGAGCACGAATAAGAGACTATTGAAATGTAATATTTGTGATTATAAATGTTCACCAAAATAATTCTTGTATGTATATGTATCTATTACATATTATGAAGCTACAAATCTTCACAAGAATGTTCATCATCATACGCCATAGCATATAGCCTTTCTATTGAGCACGAATAAGAGACTATTGAAATGTAATATTTGTGATTATAAATGTTCACAAAAGTAATTCTTGTTTGTATATGTATCTATTACATATTATGAAGCTACTAATCTTCACAAGAATGTTCATCATCATATGCCATAGCATATAGCCTTTCTATTGAGCACTAATAAGAGACTATTGAATTGTAATATTTGTGATTATAAATGTTCACAAAAATAATTCGTGTATGTATATGTATCTATTACATATTATGAAGCTACAAATCGTAACAAAAATGTTCAGCTTCTATGTCATATGGCCTTTCTATTGAGCGCTAATAAGAGGCTATTGAAATGTAATATTTGTGATTATAAATGTTCACGAGAATAATTCTTGTTTGTATATTCATCTATTACCTATTATGTAGCTACAAATCGTCACAAAAAATGTTCATCTTCTATGTCATATGGCATTTCTGTTGAGCACTAATAAGAGGCTATTGAAATGTAATATTTGTGATTATAAATGTTCACAAGAATAATTCTTGTTTGTATATGTATCTATTACCTATTATGTAGCTACAAATCGTCACAGAAAATGTTCATCTTCTATTGCATATAGCCTTTCTATTGAGCACTAATAAGAGACTATTGAAATGTAATATTTGTGGTTATAAATGTTCACGAGAATAATTCTTGTTTGTATATGTATCTATTACATATTATGTAGCTATAAATCTTCACAAGAATGTTCATCTTCTATGTCATATGGCCTTTCTATTGAGCGCTAATAAGAGGCTATTGAAATGTAATATTTGTGATTATAAATGTTCACGAGAATAATTCTTGTTTGTATATTCATCTATTACCTATTATGTAGCTACAAATCGTCACAAAAAATGTTCATCTTCTATGTCATATGGCATTTCTGTTGAGCACTAATAAGAGGCTATTGAAATGTAATATTTGTGATTATAAATGTTCACAAGAATAATTCTTGTTTGTATATGTATCTATTACCTATTATGTAGCTACAAATCGTCACAGAAAATGTTCATCTTCTATTGCATATAGCCTTTCTATTGAGCACTAATAAGAGACTATTGAAATGTAATATTTGTGGTTATAAATGTACACAAGAATAATTCTTGTTTGTATATGTATCTATTACCTATTATGTAGCTACAAATCGTCACAAAAAATGTTCATCTTCTATGTCAATCGGCTATTATTAATTCGTGGGGAGACACCCATAAAATACTTTTCTTTGGGCCCTTATCTGGACCAGCGGCCACCTGGTTCTAACAATTTAAATCAAATCCCAATGAATTCGCTAGTCAAAACTACCTATGCGAATTAAAATTTAAACTTCGCAAACGTATGCAGGAAGAACATGAAGACATTCTAAGTTATTTTTTTAAGTAACTTGTTTTACATTTTTTCTAAATTCTTAATGAATTTATTTTATATTTTATTACCCAATTATTAAAAACTAATTGTAACAAGAAACCCAATTGAACATTAAAACTTAAACCTATAAGATAAGAAATCAGGAATCATGACTTACTCTAATTTAAATTGTCTAATTCTGTAAGGATTGAGGCTAAATTCGGATCATTGGGACGTAAATCCTTGATCCTGGTCCCAGAAGATGGGACTGCATTAATAATATCTTCTAAGAAGGTGCCCCTGTCGGAATCCCATATGCCCTTCAACACACACCATTTTCTTCTTGCTCCTTTTGGAGTCCCCGCAGATCTAAAGCTTGCTGAGTAATAGCTCAGCATATCCGTCAAATCTGTGTATTTTTTGTCTTTTATGTGCAATACATCATCTGAAATCACATGTACTAAGAAGAAGACTTTATGAATTCCCTTTGTTGTGGTGGTTGCTTTTCATGGGATCATTGCGGGAAAGAAAGTGCAGAGCATTGATCTAGAATAATTTCTATTTTCTGGAATTCCTAGATCTTCCATTCTGCATAAAGCCTTTCCATATCCTTGGTGGAAAAAATCACATATTATAGATGGGAAACATGAAGCAACCCTTGGGATGGTTAATGTTGTCGGATCTAGGGTTGTTCCAGGAGCTGTGATGTCTACATTGATATTGTATTTTACTTTCAAAGTATCCATTATCTCGGTAAATAAAGTTAGAGATTTTTTCTGGTATTTCTCATAAACAGATCCTACGATGGCAAATACGAAAATGAGGAATTTTGCATCTTTGAATACATTCTCATGGTTAGAATAGATAAAATTGGTCTTTTTTCCCTCAATTTCGAGCTCTAACTTCCAATTTTTTTTCACTACCAGCTGTGTATTCCTTTCCATGCTTAATGAAGAGTTTTAAAATTGCCTTGATATCGAATCCCCTGAAGGAAACGAATTCTTTCCATATGTCAAGAATGCTGCTTTCTGAGATAGCCAATTGGGCTTTATTTTCATCTGTCAGTTCTTTTTTTAACTCTGGTTCTTCCTCCAACCAGGAGAATATTTCTCTCCAGTATTCGGGGATTCCGGAGGGTAAAGTCACTGATTGAGCGATTCTTTCCCTTAAAATTCGAAGAATTCTATCAAAGAAACTGGTTTGGTTGATATCAATTTCGTAGTTTTAGAAGATGCTAGACTTATCTAGGTTGAGGAGTGGTCAATATCCTTTTACTCTCGAAAACTTACTGTTTTGTTGGCCGACAATGTGAAAAACTTATTACGAAATATTAGCCCTTTGTCACGATCTCGATCCTAGAATGTCAGATTCAGCTATTATTGAGCACTTCGAAACTGGTCTTCACCCCAGTTATCAATACCAATATTCTTTTCTTTCAGATTCTGATATGATCCTTCCTCAACTTAAACCATTAGTTATGAAGCTTAGTGACGCGAAAAAACGTTTCAGCATGTCCCAACTACAAACAACCCCTACATTATTAACCATGCCGGTAGTAGAACAGCGCCCTTACTATCCTAACAGGCCTCCTTATCAATCTTTTCAATATCAATCTCGTTCACCCGACGGGCGACCTATTTGTTCCTACTGCGGACGGCGTGGTCATTATAGTCGTTCTTGTTCAACACAGAGATCACCTCCCCAACCTACTAATAATCGCGGATACTCTAACGTGAACCCAAATTGGTCACGCACTTACTATCGCCGCCCTGATTCCACTGATAATAGCAGGGCATACACACAGAGATTTATCTACAGTTTGGGAATGGCAGATAAATCCTTCGGTTTTATCTGCCGCGGTCCAAAACTGTCGGTCGACATTAACATTCATTTTAACTGTAAAGATAAACCCATGAATCTTGAAACCAAAGATAAAAATATGTGTTAGTGTAATAAACTGAAAGTTTTTCCGTGGGTTTACTAAAACTCTGATCTTTCGTCAAATCGAAAGTTTTTAACAGATTTTTAAGGTAGTTAGTGCAGCGTGTGTAAAATAAAGAAATATATTATGGAAAGTAATATTAAAAAGAGACGTGCTTTATGTCTAGCCGCAGTTTATATAAACAATATCATGCCTACAGTTGTCTCAAAGAAGAGATTAAAATGGGTTAAAAATTGGTTATCTGAAAATGAGAGGCTAAAATTTAATCACGTGGCATTATTGAACTTCAATAATGCCACGTGGGATCATTATCTCGTAATTCCTTCAATAATTGAAAGAATTACGAGATAATGATCCCAATGATTTCAGAAACTATCTTAGAATGGACGAATCAACTTTTTTGAAATTACTAGATTTAGTAAGAGTTTCTTTAACTAAACAGGACACTAGAATGAGAAGAGCAATATCAGCAGAAGAAACACTTATAACTACTTTCAGATTTCTTGCTACTGGAAGATCATATTCCGACTTAAAATTCCCCGTGGGTATTGCAGTTCAAACTCTTGGATACATCATTCCAGAAACATGCCGTGCCATTTATAATGTATTAAAAGAAGACTATTTAAAGGTAAGAAAGTAAATACTTTTAACTTTAAGATAATATTAGATTTATTAACTTTGCACAATAACAAAAAATACTTAATCAGAATACTAATCTTAAAGGTACTTGTAATTATTATATGTTGTAATTATAAGTTAGTATGTGTTCCCATATTTTCATAATATTCAGTTAGGTTTGTAGACATTATGGGACTGTCAGGAGTTACTGGTGAACTTAGAGGAGTATTAGTGTAATTGCTTGACGATCTTGAATTGTAGTCCGAGAAAATCAAATCTGTAGAAACTGGTGCAATTGTAATATCTGAGGTACTCGGTGACTGACCTTGACTATGTAAAACGTATAGTTAATATTTGGCTGTGGTGGATTGTAAATATCTGTACTTCGAGTTAATTCTTTAAATAATCCCAACATCAGGACTTTATTTATCAAACCTTCAGCAAGCAGTTGCTGTTTTGCGTCCATTCTTTGTAGTTTCTTAGCAATAGTCAGAGCAATTGCTTCATTTTCTGTAAGAGTTTTCGTCTCTCGCAAAGCATTTGTACAAGAAATCATGAAATCTTCCTGAGTTTTCATCAATTTACGTTTTTGTCCCCGTGGAGTATTTACTGATTTTGTTGGTGTTTCAGGCTTTTTAAAACTCGAAAGTAAAGAAAACATTTGTTAATTCTTTTATTTAATAAGAATGCAATATATTAATAACTATAATAATTATTTGGTGCTAAACAATGTTGAACAGTATTTAAATAATTAATATTTTATTTTCAGTTTCCCAAAACAAAAGAGGAGTGGTCAGCAATAGCCCACGGATTCAAACAAATATGGAACTTTATAAATTGCGGAGGAGCAATTGATGGAAAGCATATTCGCATTGTACCTCCCCCGAATTCTGGAGCATTTTATTTTAATTATAAGAAATTCTACAGTATTATTTTATTAGCATTAGTTAACGCAAATTATGAGTTCATCTATGTAGATGTTGGAAAACAAGGACGTATGTCTGATATGGGGGCATTGGAATGGACTTCTTTTTATAATAGGCTTAAGCAAGATAGGTCAAACTTTCCCTCTAACGAAGAAACTGATAAAAATTTGAATTTTGTTATATTGGGCGACGAAGGTTTTGCTTTGCACAAAAACATTTTAAAACCATATGCACAAAGGGAGATCACAGAAGACAAACGTGCATTTAACTATCGATTATCTAGAGCCAGATATGTATCTGAAAATGGATTCGGCATTTTGGCATCAAGATTTAGAATTCTTCACACTAGACTGGCAATGAATTGCGAAAATATTAATTCTGTTGTTCTTGCCGCATGTGTCTTGCACAATTTTTTGACTAAAACTTGCAAAACTTATATTGGACCAACCTCATTTGATAAAGAAAGCAATGAGACACATAGAATTCAATTAGGGTCGGTATTATAAAACTTTTTACTTCTTAGATAAAATTTACTTTGAGAGTAAATTAATTTATTCTGTCAATTTGCATATGAAATTGACAGAACAAATTAATTTACTCAAAGTAAATTTTATCTAGGAAGTAAAATGTTAACCGGCCCTTAGGAGATTGGCGAAATAATCCCAATAACAACCTTACCCCACACTGTTAAAAATGCACGCAAAGATGCCAAAGAAAATCGAGAAAGATATTGTCAATATTTTAATGGTGATGGTAAATTAGTATGGCAGGAGCAAATGTTGGCATTTGGAAGATCTTAATCAAGATGATATTTGCGAAAGATAGATACTTTAGTAATAAGAAAAATATATGTTTATACATTTTTAAAATAAAAATAATTATATAGTTAATAATATATTTACCTCTGTATTAACTTGTTCATTTGTAGAAATTTCCCCACGTACTGCATCTTCCGTTTCCCCATAATTACTATCTAGTGATTCCTCATGTGTTGATTCAGCAAATTCTGCACTTTCTTCGCTGCTGCTGGGTATTTCCTGATCTTTTGTAAACAGCAAATGGCTATAATACCAAAGGTTGGGCTCATAAATGTCATCGCTACCAGTTCCAGTAATCGTAGAAGCTTCAACTTTTCTCAAATCTTTGCGGAAACATCCTCTTAAATTTTGATTTTTTTTTCATTACAAAATCTTTAGTTGCATTTTGATAGCCATTTAATTTACAATAATTTACCAACTTTTCATAGGCTTTTGACTTTAAATTTTTATTAGTATAATCTTTGGATTTTATTTTCCACAAACAGGGATTTTCTCTGTATGTTTCAATAAAACCCTCCACAAAATCTCTAGACATCGCAAATTAATTATAAAATTGTGATAGGTACTAATAGAACACAAGATACAAAAACTCTGCAATTTAACTTCTAATATTATTAACACAAATAATAACTTGATCTGACGGTTGAATCCGTTAAGAAATCTGCAAGTTTCGACTTGCATATGACTTCCCCACTAACTGACAGATTATCTCGCAGTTTTAACCGTGGCGGTCCAAAATCTGCAGATAAATCTCAGTGTGTATGCCCTGCTATAATACTAAGAACAACCCCGAAGCATCCGGTTCTCCACGGCATAATCAGCCCTCAAATTTTCGATACGGCCGCAGCCAAAACTCAGGTCGCCGGCAGAACTAAATACACCCACGGATCTTACGGTGTGACATATCGTCGCCATCAATGCATACTGGCGTAACTCTGTTTTAGCAACTTTACAGTAGAGCTGTTTAAGGTTTTTACCAAAGTTTCAATGCTTGTAAAAACTTTATTACGGATGACATGAACTTAATTTTCTGAAATGCTGCAACTAGCAACAGGTGAATTAATGGCATAATGATAATTATTTTCTACATCAACAAGTTTTTTTTATCTAGGGGCAAATACGACATACGCCTGTTTGTCAAAATAAATATTCCACTGAAGGAAGATACGCCTAAATAGGAAATATTATGTTTAAAAATAAACAACAACGGTTTTAAAGAATTTATATTATTAATTGTTAGTATTTATGGAAATGTAAATAAAAGAGTAAATTAAACTTATACATAATATTTTAATATAAAAACCAAAAACAATAAACAGCTAAAAACTTATTAAATAAAGAATAATGAATGAATTAGTTTTTAAAAATGTACAAAAATAGTTTACGAAATTAAAATTTTATTGGAAGATACTATCATAATGTATTAGCACAGCAAAAAAGAAATCAGAAATCATTATTAAAAATGATAAGTTATTGCATACAGTAAAAACTTAATTTTAAATAAATTATTTTTTTATTAATGAAGTAAAGAAGTATAAAACTATTTGTGTTCTGGCTGTCTAATGGGAGGTTTTAGCCCCAAATAGACAGAATGTATATCTTCATATTTTTTGTTGAAATTTTATTTGGCCCTTGATTGAGCCGAGACAAATTGTCTGCTAAGTTACTAATGTTTCTAATGAAAAAGCTAAAAAATGTAGTGACCAACTTCATTAAAACTAAATAGTAAAAATAATACATTATTGTGGTACTTTACATTATTTGTATATCATAATTATAAGTTACGCGCGTAGAACGTTACAAAATTTAAACTTTTTTATAATTTAGTTGTTTTACCTTAATTGAATGCCTTATTATACATAAAATTCCCGCGTCTCGATTTATTTTTTCCGAGACTTGAGACAACAAAAAATTGAGCCAATTGCATTTACAATTAGATTAGTTATTACACAGTAAAAAATGCAGTGGTGGTGAAAAACATATTTGGTGTGGTGAAATATCTGAGTGTGAATTTCTACACTCATGTGAATGAAATTAACAACCAAAATTAACACGCAGCAACAATTTTCTTATGAGTGTTATCTTAATTTAAAAAATGGTTAAAAATAATGTTTTTGGTGTGCAAATCATTTGAATTTGGTAAAGATATTCTCGTTAGTGTAAGAGTCATCTTTCAGAAAATGTATTTCACTATTCTAGCATGTTAACAGCAGTAAAGAGTGTTAATGAGATTGCCAACAAAACCGATTTAACCCTCGCGAGTGTCATCCACCGAACATTCACCTCCAACGCGAATAATCACGATTGGACGTGAGCACTTTTATTTACTGTTTGTGTTTGAATGTAGTTAGTTGTCTTTGAAAGTCACAATGATTTTTAAGATTCAACTAGCCAATAAAAGTAAATATGCTAAAATAGAAGAGGATGCATCTTTCTACGATATTGTGCAATTAGGTAAGATTTTAAAACTATAATTTCCAGTCCTGGTTGTGTCTATTCAGCTTTTTTCTTATGTAAGAGTTTTAGCAGCCATGTTGATCCTTTGTAATTTCAATCATGCATAAATATAAATAATAATGTTTACGTGAATTATGGATAAATAATAGATAAAATTATTTTCAGATTTTTGGTTTACAAAGAACCATTTAAGTGTAAAACCGTTTCTGGTTCCTGCTATGTAGTACCTACATAAGTATATATGTGATGAAGTATATATGTCGGTATAGTAGGTCGGTATTTGGACGGCCGAACTCAGCTTAAAAAGATGGCGCACATATGTTTATAAAACGTGTTATTGTTAACATGTGATTACTGACATTGTGATTAGTGACATTAAATGTCGTTTCTATAATTACAGGTAAGGTTTGTAATGTAAATTAGAATGTGTAAATAATTTTAATAAAACTTTAATTACAGAAACTCATAATTACGAATGATAAACACAAACAGTCAACTTTGAACATTTTTACATTGGGTAACAAAATTAAGAATTCATGATTTTCAAATAATGAAGGAAAATCATCACAGTATGTATTTACATTGGATTATTTAGATTTAGAATGTATTTATATTTTGCATTTTGTTTTAAAATAAAACTAATATTTGTGTGCATTATTTTTTTATTTTTTTCTTTTTGTACACTCCAATAAATGATTGTAACCACTATAATTGGTTCCTTTTCCATTAAAAAAATGTTCCTTACCATTATAAGCAATAATTTTTACACTAAAAGAATGGGAAATTAACACTCAGTTCGTGCATACTTTACACTCAACAAATGTTTTCTCACACAACAATATGGTTGTCATTTTTACACTCAGTGTCCATGACTTTAAACCTGCATTGAAGGTTAAAGTTGTTATATATTTTACCACTTTTAAGACCAATGTTATTTACACTCATCAGTGTGGATAAATAGGAACCACTCTGGGTGTTATTTGAGTGTAAAAGTTAACACTCCATTTTTTACTGTGTATGGTGTAATATTTTTAAATTATGAATAATGTCTCGTTTTTGCTAAAACGTATTTTGATTCTTATTATTAAAACTGAGAATTAACTTATGTTCATCTAAGATCTAGATAAACACTTTTGAGATATAATCAAAAATGATAAATTGTATGATAAATTTAAAAATGAGAATGGCCGTAATAGTTATTACACTTACCTGATGGTATTTATGATTCAACAAGAATATATTATGATGTACATACATATAATGAATTATTGTTATATTTATTTTATTGGTACGTATATTACACTCTAGACTCTACAATCACTTACTTGAACACCCCAAGACATAATGACGAATTTTTAAGAATTTTCTCAAATATAAAATAAGCAGCTAGTTTTTAAAAATAAACAGATGTAAATACTTACCATAAATTACAGGCAGGTTTGCCCAGATGGATTTCTATGGCTTATTGCAAGTTGTAAATCATTATCACAATTTAAGAGTTTATTTTGCTGCAAAGAAAATTTCCAAAATACTAAACCAACATTTTTGTAATTCAAGTATTTTTTAGTTAAAACAAGTGTAGACACACTTTTTAAGTAATTACAATAGAATACGTACTATGCAATAATTAAAACCTCTAAGCATTGAAAACAATGACGAAATACGCCTGTTTGTGACAAAAAAATATTTTAATTTAGGAGTTAGGTCCTCATTTTTTAAATAATATCTTCTAATCAGTAAACAATTAGGCTGTAATTGTCTAATATGTTATAGACAATATAAAGATGAAGCGTTGTGTGTCATTATCTCATTTTTGCTATTTTTTGAGTTTGCATTAATGACGACGATATATTTATATGTATAACCGAAGTGCAACACGACTTTTCTCAACCCTTGCAATTTTTAACTATTTCTGGCCATATTCATAATAAATTTATTGAAATAATTATCGACACGGGAGCAATCGAAAATATAATTGATCAACGTTTTATTCCCTTTCCTTTTACGCCTAAGGTTTCACATTCATATCTATCTACGGCTGGTGGGCAAAATTATGTATTCTAGGAAGAGTTACTTTGACCCTGAAATTTGAAGATTTTCAAACAGATATTTCCGCTGTCGTTATAAATTCACTCCCTAAACTGTTACTTCTAGGCATGAAATTTTTATCCAAATATTGTACTGAAATTAATTTTTGTAAATCAACAATCACATTTCGCAAGGTCGACACTATTGTTCTATCAAATTTTTTAAAATTACTATCCCAGATCCTTGTATATGTACCGCTTCCAAAACAGAGGAAATGCCCGAAACGGAAACTAAAATTCAATTATTAACTGATGTAATAATTCCCGCATATGAAAGAAAGATAGTTACACTAACCTTATCAGCACCTTCCTCGCTAAAAATAGATTCCGTCCATTGGAATGACTGTCTTCTCACTCGTATGAAAGTTTCTCTCTTTTGACTTTTCGTTAGATTATACTAGCCTCGGTAACCTTGCAGTCGCATTCTTGGATTCCGATAAGTTTTACTAAAAACTTCTATGTCGTCGAGGTACACAAGTACTTTCTTAAATTTAAAATCCGCGAGTATGTGGTCGGCAACTTTTTCAAATGTTGATGGAGCGTTTGTTAATCCACAACTTAAAACATTAAATTCGTAAAGACCGTCAGAGGTGATAAATGTTGTTTTTTCCTTATCGGATTCTTTTAAAGGGATCTGATTATATGCAGATAAAAGATCGAGACTGGTAAAAAATTTAGCACCTCCAAGGTAGCTAATTAAATCACTAATTAATGGCATGGGATAAGAATCTCTTTTTGTGACTTTATTCAATAACCTATAGTCTACACAAAATCGATGACCACCATCCCTTTTCTTAACAAGAACAACAGGGAAGGCCCAAGGGCTTTGAGAGGGTCGAATCAGATGATATCGAAGCATGTCGTCAATTTGATCTTGTATGATTCGTCTTTCGGAATGGGATACGCGGTAAGGCTTCTTCTGTATAAGAGTAGCATCTCCGGTATCGATTTCATGTTCTAAAATATCACAAAACCCTATTTTCGAAAGTCACTTGCAAAAATTCCAGAAAATTTATTAAGTAAAATTGAAATCTTCTGTTGGTCGCTAGAAGATAAAATTCGCGTTAATATTATTATACCTTACCGCGTATCCCATTCCGAAAGACGAATCATATAAGATCAAATTGACGACTTGCTATGATTTGTGATTCTACGGTGTTGATAGCATTATCGCTTGATGAGTGGTTACTCATAAGCGGTTCTGCTTATTAGCCTTTCCAACAACATTTTGTACGTGAGACAATCCTTTTGGGTAGCGCTACATTTCTTACCCTTCTTCGTGCACGCGATACATTTAGCTGGAATGTTTTTGCTTGGACATTCGCTTTTGTTGTGGGTTTTCCCCACAGTGACCGCAGACGAATTTCTCCGCAGGACAGTGTTTAATAACGTGACCGGGGTCACAGCATTTTAGACAGCGCGGGACAACTATGTAATCCTTTGCCGCCACGGATCTAAAGCCTATGTACAATCTTGTTTTGTTCAGAATTATCTTCCTGATGTCTGCCGAAACTTCCACGACGTGATGCACAGTTTGTTTGTCTCTAGGTCCAGTTTTAAATTTTGGCTTAAACTTTTGTTGAAATTCTTCTTTACTGATATTTCCTTCAAAACTTTGTTCATATACTGTTTCTTGTAATTCTTGCTGTGTCATATTGGATGGTACGTCGTAAAGGATTAATAGTGGGTCCCTTTTTCTGGGCAATTCACATTTCATGGATCTTTTTATTTCAGGGTTTTCCATTATTTTAGCTCTATCTGCATCTGATTCTGTTTCTACTATTATCATTTTACTAGTGGCTCTGATGTTCCTGATATGAATTTTGTCTTTTTTCAGATTTAATGTGGTTGTGAGTTTTTCTGAGTGGTTTTGATGTCTTCACCTCCCTGTGGGTACATACCGGCGTTTTTGTCGTCTTAATCAAGGTGTCAGCTTGGCTCATCTTCGGTGTTGCAGCTACTGCTGAATAGTTGGTGACTTCTAATCTCTGAGTTCCTTCTTCATTTTGGAATTCTCATTCCTAAGGTGGTTAATCACGCCAACCATCAAGGCTAGTTGGGTGAGCTTATCTTTCAGGATCGTTTTTGCTTTAACAGTCAATTTTCGGGATGGGCCCAAATCATTCTCAATGAATGAGATCATATCTTCATATCGGTCTAGTACGTCAAGTTCGGGTTCTGAGTGATGTTGTTGAGGAGACAGTTGTTCCGTTTTTCCGTCGTTGAACGCGCACCGGCGTCCAGTTGAACGCTCCGGCCGGGAAGCTTCCGCCCTGCGGCTCCGCGAACGACTCCTGCGAACGACGGAAAAGCAAAATAGAGATTAGAACCCCAGTCCGAGGGAGGCCGTCGGCGAGGACGTTCGCGCAGCTGAGGCCCCGCCCTCTAGGTCGATGTGCTGACCACGAAGTAGGCGACCAGCGCCCGCTTCTGGGGCATGTAGTAGGCGGGCCGGGCTGCCTCCACGTAACGCAGGGCGTCGTGCGCGGTGGGTTGCGCGCACGCCCTGCGCACCAGCTGGTTCTGCGGCGACTACCGTTCGCCCCCGTCTTCTGGCCGCGAATTCGGGTTGCAGTAATCCGGCGGCCTACCGTACCGTATGCGGTACGGGTCCTGGAGCGGGCCTTGCCGTGCGGCCGCAGGCACGGGCGGCGCTCCCTGGGTGTGCCTACGTCTTCGGGCCGAAAGCGTGCAGGCCTGATATGCCGCCGCCCCGTCCTCCACCATCTTCATGTTCTCCGGCTGCGGCAGCGTATTCCGGAGGCCGGCCAGAGTACGTGCGTTCGTGAAACCGATTACGAGATTGTAGTGATTCGTACGAGAGAGAGAGTAATACGACCTCCCGTCGGTATTTCCGCCAGTCCTCCCTGCACGTGACTAGAAGAGAGCAGTGGAAGTGAGACAGGGCGAACTGCGTCTTCCCCACCGCCGTCGGCCCAAGGAAGATTTGCGTTTTCCCGTCGTTCCCCCGGACGGCCACCGGCGCCCTGTTGAACGCGCCGGCCGGGAAGCTTCTGCCCTCTGGCTCCGTGAACGACTCCTGCGAACGACGGTAAAGCAAAATATAAATTAGAACCCCAGTCCGAGGGAGGCCGTCGGCGAGGACGTTCGCGCAGCTGTGGCCCCGCCCTCTAGGTCGATGTGCTCAACTCGAAGTAGGCTACCAGCGCACGCTGCTGGGGCATGTAGTAGGCGGGCCGGGCAGCCTCCCCGTACCGCAGGGCGTCGTGCGCGGTGTTATTAAGAGATTGTAGTGATTCGTACGAGAGAGAGTGTGTGATAGGAATGAAGGGAGTGACGAGAAGGCCCGGAGGCCGCCACTTTCCGACCCGTACTTCACGTCCTGCTTGGACGGCATCGTCCTTGTCACCAAAAAAAAAGAGGCGAGGAGAGGATGGCTCAGTTCGTCTTCATAGCCTTCCTCCCTTGCCGGGGTCTTTATTCATGTTTACATTGTTGTGTATATAACATTAGAGGTTCCTAATACCCTCTTCTTATCTATCTATTTCTTTCCCTGATTTGTTTGTCTTATAATGAGTGGATTACATTTTTACTCTTCCTAGAATACTTAAAATAGTGTGTATAAATGAAACTAAAATAGAATACTTAAAATAGTGTGTGTAATGAAACTAAATGGTGAATTTAACTAAAAATGGAAAATAAATTAGTATGACTAAGGTGACTGAAGATGACCCTTTGCTGTAAGGTTTGGGTTCTGCGTTTAGCATTTTTTCCTGATTGGTAGTGAAGCCTAACCTTACAATGGTACTTTGCTCGGTAATGTTTTTATTTATTGGGGTCACTATCTAGCTACACTTATCCAATTTCATTTGGACCTGTATTGATCACCTTGTTGGTATTCTCGTTTTGCTAACTTATGCTACTATTGCTTATGCTACTAAGTGTCCTAGCTAATTTGGCTTATTGTACCTTAACCTAGTGTACCTTGTTTTCGGATTTGTCTTTGTTTGTTTGTGGTATGTGTCTCTTTCACTTTGTCACTGCACTCCCGTTTACCCTTTGACTTTTAAGCACTTCATTCGAATCGCACTTGCCTAATTGCGCTCGCGCACTATGTACATGTTGTGTGGCTGGTTTTCCGTGCAGGCGGGATGTGTGGTACAGGCTGTGGTCGTAGTCGGGTTGTGGTTGTGTTTTGGTGTTTTGTTGTTCTCCAGTTAGTGGGGCTCTTCCTGGGCGTCAGGGATGAATTGCACTAGTACCTCTTGTAGCTCTCTATGCTCTCGGGCTAGTTGTGCCAGTTCGTGTATTTCTATCGGCCATTCTGGAATATAACGTCTTAGGGGTTTCCCTCGGAATGTCGAAAGTTAGGCAGGTCAAGATTCGGTGTATTGGTGAGTCCACCAATACACCCCTCCCGATTCGATATAAATGTTCGTTGGTTTCGCCGTGGCCTGTGAAGAGGCATATTAAGGCTGGGCTGAACGGTTCTGTTGGAGTTTTGTCGTACCTTTCGGCTCTGGGAAAGAAGGAGTATGTTGTTTGCCCCTTTGTTGTGTCATACCACTCTCTTTGCCATTGGGTGGTTGTGATGTCGTTTACTCTCTCGCATAGGGCCTTTTTGTTCGGGAAGTCCGCTCGGTTTACTTCTATTTCGTGTAGGTTGACTCTGTCTTGGTGTTTTAGGTTTCTTAGAGCCGTAAGCTCGGCTATTTTGAGGTGGATGGGAGGTTCTTTGGCGAGAATGCCAGCAGCTTCTGCAGATGTACTCTTGTAGGCGCCGACTATTAATCGGCTCGCCGAGCCGTAAATCTTTCTCAGCACTTGTTTGTTGCGGGCTGTATGCACTCTGTGTCCCCATATTGTGTGACCGTAGGCCAGCATTGGTATTATGGCGTCGTTGTATATTGTTCTTATCGAACCTGGTATTTCTCCCCATTTTCGGTGTACATGTTTTCGGAGGATCTGCAACACTACGTTGGCCTTGTTTGTGGAACTTGAGATGTGGCAGTCAAAAGTGGTGCCTTCGTCGATGGCCACCCCAAGGTATTTGTGTGTTTTGACCCTGTGTATGTTCTTATTATATATTTTAACTGTTCGGTCTCGTTGTGCGTTGCCTTTTAATAGCATAAATACAGTTTTGTTATTTGAAAGGCTAAGCTTGTTGTTTGTCACCCATAATTCAAGTTTGCTGGTAGTTCTGCGGACGTTTGCTTCGAGTGCAATACGATTTCTACCTTGAAACACCAACACTATATTGTCAGCGTAGGCTAGTATCGTTTCGTCGTCTGCACTTTCTAGAAGTGAGTCCACTATCAGGTTGCAGAGGAGCGGGCCCAGAATTGACCCCTGAGGGCATCCTCTGGTTGGTAATATTTTTGTGTCTCTTGACTTAGAGTTATAGTTTATTTCTCTGTCTGTTAGATAGCTTTTAATAATGTCTAGGAGCTTGTACGGTAGATCGCGTTGTTCAAGACAAGTTATGACAGATAGCCACCACAGTGAGTCAAAAGCTCCTTTAATATCGATAAAAATCGCCACGACGTACTTTTGTTCTGCTTCTTTGACTGTTGTTATGAGTTTTTGTATGGCCATTTCTGCTCCCATTCCTGCTCGAAAGCCATATTGATTTTCGTGGTGCAGGCTTCTTTCTGTAAATTGCTCGGTTAATTTTTGCTTTATCACACGCTCATAGCATTTCCCCAATTCGGAGAGGAGGGTTATTGGTCGAAGCGATTTGGGGTCGGCCAAATCTTTATCTGGTGATTTCAATATTGTTATCAGATTGCCTGATTTCCATATCTTCGGGAAATGTCCCAGTGCTAGACTGTCGTTGAAAATTCTAGTTATGGGGTTGATTAATACAGGGGCCAATGTTTTTAGTATTGACCCGTGGATCTGGTCCCCACCTGGAGCTCTGCGGTGTTTTATCTGTCCGAAGGCAGCTGATACCTCGGCCTCCGTTATTTCTGTGTTTATCTCCAAATTACCTGTGGCTTCTCTAGCCAGTCTTCTCGTATTTGCATGATGCTCTGTATCTTCCGCTGGATTGTCGATTGGGAACATCTCTTGGAGAGTGTATTCTAGAGTAGCCGAGATAGACTCCGTATGTTCACGTGTATCATTTTTGTATAGGGAAGTGCGGTTCTGCCGCAGTTTTACTTTGGAGGCAGATAATTTGTAAGTTACCCACACAGCAAAACCTTACTATTTCTTTACTATGTTGTAACTGCAGAGAGTTACTTATTAGTCGGGAATGTCGCAACTTTCCTTGCAATTTAGTAACTATTAAGTGACTGCTATGTTACTACAAATTGTAACGTTGCTGTAGATAGTAAGGATATAGCAAAGAAACAGTCGATTTGTTGTAACGAAATAGTAAAGGCATTGTTAAAAGATAGTCTCTTTGTAGTATGAAAATTGTCAAGAAATAGTCAATTTGTTGTAAGGAAATTGTACAGAAAACGCCAGAAAATAGTCAGGAATGTCATAACTTTCCTTACAATTTAGTGACTATTAAGTGACAATAATGTTACTATACATTGTAAAGTTACTGTAGATAGTAAAGAAATTGTGAAGAAATAGTCAAATTGTTGTAAGGAAATAGTAATGAAATTGTTACAAAATAGTTACTTTGTATTATGGAACTTGTCAAGAAATAGTTAATTCGTTGTAAGGAAATAGTAAAAAATTGACACTTTATAGTAAAGAAATTGCCAACAAATAGTTAATTTGTAGTAAGGGAGCAGTAAAGAAATTGTTAAAAAGTAGTCACTTTTTCGTAAGGAAATTGTTTCTTTATAGTAAGGAAATAGCTATTTTATTCTAACAAAAAAGTAATTTACGTAAGAATGCTATTTTAATATTGCCATATATAAAAAAGTCATTCAATTTATAAAATTTATTTATTCATTCCAAACTGACATTTATTTAATTATTCCTAATGCTATTTACTATAAACTAAATTAATCTAAACTAAAACTTGATTTTCAATCCTACTTGCTAAAACTAAAGATATTACAGTAAATACTACAACAAAATTTGAAAACCAACTACATATATACAATATACATATATTTATACTTTTTTTTTAATTTATTTTTAGAGCGATATCTCCAGCACGACGTATCCAAATTTTTGTAAAACCCAGTACAGAAGCCTCTGTGGCGATGGGGTGTAGCTTTTTTGTAGCAGCTGAAACAAAATAATTGTATTAGAATAAGTAGTATACTATTAAAAAATATTCATAAAATACATCCGAGGATAGACCTGACATGTTACAGAATTAAAACCATAATTTTGTATTCGAGTACGTTAACTAAATGAATGTATTGAAATTTATTGAAATTTAAATTTACAGCAAATACACAAGCTGAAATTAATATAAAAATGAAATTGAAATTTTATATAAAATTGATAAAAATATAAAATTAAAATTTATAAGATATGAAATGCCGTACCACTCTAAGCAGACCTCGTGCAATGTAATATTTATTTCAAAAAATTTTCAATTTCTAGTTCAAAATTTTGAACATTCTAAAAAAAATTGAAAACACGAAAAAATTACCAAACCGTATTTCCATTTTTGGTAAAAAATGTACATTTATAAATACTTACAATAAATAATTCGAAGAATTTTCATTTTTTGTAATTGAAGTTTCCCATTAGCTCCCGTCCATATCACAAGCCGTGCACTATCATCGGTAAAAAGCTTCATTAAAATTAATTTTCTAGTCTTTTCCACGGTATCTCCGCCGACACAGCATTAGTGGGACATCTGTAATTATTAAAATCTGATTATTCCAAACAATCACATCATCACAAATTAAAAAAGCAAATTGTTGAATCTTTTGTAGTACTTATTTATTGTAATTTAAAAAAAATGGTTTGATAACAGCATGTTAAGAGTAAAATTGAAATAATAGAAAAACATTAAAATACTTTTATATTACCAAGACTGTAGCGTTTCCCGGTGACTCTATAAACTGCTCCAAAGCTGCGATTTCCTCCACTGTCGTCATGGGTAGTTTTGGTAACATAGAATCTTCATTCTGAGCTTCGGGATTATTACGGCGAAGCTCGACACTGTAAATGTAGTTTTCCAGACCTTCTATTCTGTTTTCGATTTTTACCACGATTTCGGATAAATTTTTTATTGCTAAAATATAAAATAAACGTATAAACTGGTGGGTCTTATTATAAAATTAATCATACCATCTAATAACTCTGCATTTGTAGCATTCTCCCTGCTGTCTTCTGAATTCTGACAGTACGAATAGTTTCCGTGGTTTGAGAAGGCGGGCGATCCAGGTCGTCGTATTTCAATTGGAGGTGAGGCGGAAGAATAATTTTGATGTGGATTGTTTGGGTGCGCTTCATGGGAAAAATCACGATTGGTCATTCCATCTACGTGGAAGTCTTGGTTCGAAGAACTTTCTGATAATGAAATATTGCTTGATTCAATACGTGGATGAGTGGAAGTTAGATTAACACCACTAGTTGCTGAAACGTTTACAATATTTTCCACTGCCGTTTTTAAGCGCCTCTGGCGCTGTCGGGTGCTTAGTTCCTGCCACCCTTTATACATTTTCTCAAAAAATTGCAAATAAAAAATTACTTACCTTTACAATAAATGAGAGATTCGAAAGTCGAAAGCTTTTAATATTATAACGACTGCAGAACTACGCACTTACAATAATTAATTACAAATGTATTATTATTGTATCTACAAGCACGAATGGTCACTCCGACTCTCTTAAAATCTCTAACCAACTAACTAAAACGTTAAGTATTTTAAAAGTGTCAACTATTATTTATCCTAATTTAAGACTTCCTGTCTTTAACGAAAAACTAATATTAACTGACCATTCACACTCTGTAAAGTATCATGTTTCCTTTGTAGAAGGCCGACTCGTCCAGCGTCTTTCATCCCTTATACACAATACATACGAAAAACAACTCAACAGTGAATATCTAACTATAGAATTCTTTGGATAATACCATTGTTTTAAAAATTCTAAAATCTTCGACGTATATACTAACAAATATATAGTGTTCTATCAAAGTTAGGTTGCTAATTGTATTTAAATAATTTATTATAGTTTATACTTAGGTTAGAAAAGTTGAATATTTAAGTGTAGTTATTAATTCTTAAGTTCTGTTATGATTTGTTTTACTGTGTCGTTGTTGGCAAGCTAGAATTCACTAGTCAGTATTCATTTTTTTATAAAATAAATAAAATACTTAACACTAATAAATATTCTAACACACTGCTAACTAAATCACTTTTAAGAAACTTCTTGCAAAATGCAGTAAACGCAGGTAAAGAAAACTTATTGAAGGGTTACAGCCGACCTTTTATTTATTGATTATTTAAAAAAATTTTGACTATGCCTTGCCGACTGCATGTAAGTTTATCGTAATATTACATTACTTATACTCGCGGTAATAAGTAAAGTAGGTAATAAATATTGAAGCAACAATTATCAGCAGCAAAATAGTGAAGAAATTGTAACATTACCGTTTTTCAATAAAACGCAATAACCTTACTATTTTCTTACGCATTGTAGCAACGTAATAGTAACATTACAATGGGGAGAAGAAGTGCATACGTCATACCGTGCCTGACGTCATAAATCTTTCCTCGCAACGCGCATGTTCGCATCGCTCTACTTCGCTGTAAACCGTTTGTTTGACAGTTTTGACACTGTTGACAGTTTAAGCAAATGTGACCAGCTCCTCATGACGCTCATGGCCCCAAAAGTGTTTAGTGGGATTTTATAACTCTTGCCGAGATAATCAGTGAAAAAAATACATAAAGACAATGGCCAGTGGCAGACATGTGATAAAATTGGCCGCAATAAATGAATTTTGCGAGAAGAAAATCGTTGCAAAGGGAGAAAATGCTTTGGAATCGGGCAGTGTGCAACGAGTTAATTATGACGCCACTACAAGATACCTTAATGGTAAAGTACATGCAAAAATGAAGAAATGTGTTTATGACGTAGAGGTAATGACTACCACTTTAATTATTTGAACATTAATAATATTGTGTTTATTTATAGGTAGCCTTAGACGAACGAGGAATAGTGAAGGAGGCAAAATGTACGTGTCCACGTGGGATAAAATGCCACCACGTTGCAGCTGTTCTACTGTTTGGTCACTATAATATATCTATCACAGACGTCGAGTGTCAGTGGAATGTGGTGAAAACAGACACTGGAAAGCTGCAGACAGCGGAAGAACTATTCCCGCCACCAAAAGTATATACTGCTGTGGAGCGTGAGCTGTCAGAAGAGGAAATAGAAGGGCTACGGAAAAAACTGGGGAAGTTAGGGACTCCAGTGGGGTTTTCATGGCTTTTAATGCCAGAAGACCCAGATGAAGAGGAGATGGAATGGTTACCCGTCATAGAAAATATTCTTAATTGTAGAGAATTTGTAGAAACGCAACAAAAAATTGATTACTTGAGAAGAAACTGTACCTTAACTGCAGAGCTAATAATGAAAGTAGCCAACGCCACGACAGGACAGAGACTCAATAAAAAATGGTTTACAATTAGAAAATATCGTATAACTGCTAGCAATTTTGGCCCAGTATTGAAAGCACATAGAAAGAACCGATTTTCAGAATCCTTGTTTAAGACACTTCTAGGTAATGTAATAATTGTTTTTAATGTAGAGATGAAATTTACAATGAGAATCTATTGCAGGCTTATATGATTTGCAAGGGGTAAAACCTGTTCAGTGGGGTGTAACGCATGAAGCAACAGCAGTGGCTCAGTTTGAAAACTGGTTTGGGGAAAAAGTTACTCCTACAGGAATATGGTTGTCCATGTCTGGAGTACTTGGGGCTAGCCCTGATGGTCTTGTAGGGAAGGACAGCATCTTGGAAGTGAAATGTCCATACACATACAGGGATAAATTTTTATCCGAAGAGCTACAAAATCCACAACAATATGTAATATATTTTGATGAGGAGGGCAAGGTGAACGTGAACAAAGATCACCATATTTATGATCAAATTCAAGGCCAGTTGTATCTCGTTAATCGAGACAAATGCCATTTGGTATGTTGGACTGTGAAGGAAACTGTGACAGTAGTCATTGACAGAGATGAGTCATGGAAACATTCTCTTCACGAGTTGGAAGACTTTTATTTCAACAAATTTTTACCGAAAGTTTTAAATCTATAGTGTAATAAAATTATTAAGACAACAAATTCATTTATTTTAATACAAGCTTACTCACAATAATATTCCTGTACTTCTTTAATAAGAGGATACTGGAAATTTGTAAGGGCAGCACATGTCTGCACTATTACTGAAATGTGCCCACAATAATATTGGGGAATCCTATCTAAAACGTGAAAACATTTCAAACGTTGAATAGCTCGTTCAACATGTATTCTTGCACGTGCTATTCTTTGCGTTTCATAAACCTGGCTTTCAGTAAACTGGCCCAAAGTCAGAAACGGGGGAATGTTTAGAGCTACGCCAGGTGGTAACTGTCCTCGAATTAAGAAGCCTTTATCCGCCAGAATAAGGTCCCCTTCTTCCATATATTTCAAAACTTCTGCATGTTTCACATTTTTTTTGTCAGAAGCAGAACCGGGATAAGCATGACTACAAAACGTTATCACGCCATTGGGAGCAACACCAATAAGTTTTTTCCACGTGTTGCGGTGTTTATACGAACTGTAGGTTTGCTTTTGTTTGTCAATGCGTCGTGGCACATCTGTTGTCAGTTCTGTACAATCCAGCACAATTCTGCAACTTGAAAAAGTTAGAAAGGCTGCCGGTAAACATCCTGCATTTTTTTTGCGAGATGGTATTTTCGCCATTAGTTGCTTGAAAAATATTTTATGCAGAGCATACAACCACGTCATGACAATGTTGGTGACAGTTCTAGTGCTACAATGAAACCTCATGGACAGATCTACATGGCGTAAATTAAGTCTGAGTTTCATGAGCGTCATGAGGAGCTGGTCACATTTGCTTAAACAAAGCACATTCCACCCTATGGAATAAAACAATAGCATCACTATTATTTACACTCAGCTACTACATACCTGCATAATATTTGAGTGGTAACGGATTCATAATTTCATAAATAATCATGAACAGTTCATCCGAGGGTATACCAGTATAAAATAATACCAAATCATCCCTATTTTTTATCTGTTCATAGGAAAACTTTATGGGTTGTGCTAATTTTCCTTTCAGCTCTTCGTTTTCTTGCCGCAAAAAATAATTTTCTGCAGACAGGGACGCCTCTGATGACAATCTACTGCTGCTACGAGAAGGCACTTGACTGTCAGAAGATAAAACTTCAACGTTAGATGCAGCCTGATCAGACACTTCCAACTGTGATGATTCAGATGGAGTATCAAATTCATCTTGTGATGTGCTTTGGCCTGGCTGTGTTTCATCTGCAATGGCAGCAGCATCAAATGCAGATATGAGGGTGCGAACAGAACTTTTCCCACTGCGTTTTTTTTCTTGTTCTTGTCTGAAAACACATTTATTAAAATTTCTTTCAACAGTCACTATCATAATGATTGCAATTATTACTGTTTCTCAGGAGTGCGAAATATAAATTTCCTTTTGTTAAAATTTTGTTCAATGACAGCCGGATCAAAAATTGTCGGCACACTATTACGGTCCCCATTTTCAAAGTGGCAGCTGCAGACCAAGGAGTGGCGTGTAGGTTCCACTTGCTTGCTACAACAATAAGGCACATTATATTTTCATTTCTGATTATTGATAGTGTTAAAAAGGATGTTTACAAGCTATAAAAACACTTACCCAATGGCTTTCACCCATTGTTGTTTCAATATTTTATTTGTGGGAAACGTGAAATATTTACAGGTACTGCCTTCACTATAATGTCTGCATAATGGCACAAAACACATCACCATTTTAAAGTACTGAAAGGGACTTTTTTACAAAAGTACCTATCTATTATTTTAACCTCACAAAGTAGCGTCACGTTTTCTCTTCCAACTGTCAACAGTGTCAAAACTGTCAAACAAACGGTTTACAGCGAAGTAGAGCGATGCGAACATGCGCGTTGCGAGGAAAGATTTATGACGTCAGGCACGGTATGACGTATGCACTTCTTCTCCCTATTGGTTTACAATGCTTTGTAGACTTACAAGTATATGACTATTTCTTGACAGCTGAACGTTAATTTGTCATAAAGTTACTACTCGCGGTAACTGAATAGGTAATAAATAGTCAGGTAACAATTAGCAGTGGTAAAATAGCAAAAAAATTGTAACATTACTGTTTGCCGTAAGAATGCTATAACGTTAATATTTTCTTACGGCATTCTAGTAACACAATAGTAACATAACAATTAGTTTACTGTAATTTGCAGACTTGCAGGTATGTGACTACTTCTTGCCGGTTAAACGTTAATTTATCGTAAAATTACTACTCACTGTAACTGAATAGGTACTACATAGTCAGGTAACAATTAGTAGTGGTAAAATAGTAAAGAAATTGTAACATTATTGTTTGCCGTAAGAAAGTAGTAAAGTTACTATTATCTTACGGCATTCTTGTAACAAAAAAGTAACATCACAATTGGTTTAATTTAATTTGCAGACTTGCAGGCACCTAACTATTTCCTGTCTATCGAATGTGACTTTTCTGTCACCTTACAACAGATGCGTGACATAATAGTAAACAAATGGTAAAATAGCAATTAATAACCGGCAACATTGTAAAGAAATAGTAGCATTACAATAGAATCGTAAAGAAATAGTAAACAGATAGTAACATAACTAGAATTTGTAGTCAACTTTTGCTGTGTGGGTAGTCCCCATGGGTCTCGTTTGAGATAGTTCTGGACGAAAGTGTCCCAGGTTGTTTGGCGTGCCTTTAGGATCCGCGCCCGGTAAGTGTTCAGTGACATTTGATACGCTCTATGTGTTTCTCTGTCTTCAGCTATACTGGTGCGCTGCATGATTCTTCGAAGCTTAAGAACCTTCTTCCTGTCACGCTCCAGGGCGTCGGTCCACCAGGCGGGTTTATTCAGGTATGACCTTTTTGTTTTGAGGGTGGTTTCACATATGTGTTGCAGTCCCTCCGTTATACTTGTGATTTTGTGTTCTAAATGATCTAAAGTAGGTTCCCACATATCTCTTTCTAGGTTATCTATCATATCGTTGGTCTTTGCTATCAGTTCGTTTTTGTTAAAATTCCTGAGGCCGTATCGTTTTGCGACCCTTGCGTTCATGTTTACATTTTGGAGTTTGTATATTATTAGGTTGTTATCGCTCACGGTTGTGTTTTTATGGACTTTCTAGTCCTGTATGTCATTGAGAATTTGCCCACTACACAGGCTTAGGTCTTTCCCCAGTACTTGAACAGTACATGGGGGGTTGATCAGGTTGGTTCATGCAGAAAAGGTTTAGTTGCGACATGAAATCTTGCACTGTCTCGCCTCTGTTGTCGAGGGCTGTGGCGTACCATAGTGGGCTTTTGGAGTTGAAATCTCCACCAATCAAAATGTTTGCAGGGCCAGAGGTGGCCGCTCCCTCTACGTCTGATAGAGGTCCCTCTATGTCTAAGCTAGGTGGGCAGTAGACACTTATTAAGCGGATCTCTTGGTTGTTCCGATACGATGCGGTGATTGTCGCTATATGTGACGTTGTGCGGTTTACGTTTATTATGTAGTCTATATCAGGATTATATATAATTATCGCTGCGTAGAATCTCGTGTCGGCTTTATGGGCAATTTGCTGGCAGGAGTTGCCCAGGCCAGGAATTGTGTGCGTATTGTTGGTTTTGTTTAAGTAGGTGTAGGGTTCTTGCGCCATTAGGATGTCGAGGCCGTATTTGATCGCTGTATTTGTTAGATCGAGCGTTGCCGCTCTGCAGTTCCTTAAATTTATTTGGCCTATTTGTATATTTTGTAAGTGCCTGTTATTCATTGTAGTTAGTGTTACTTATAACCGTGTCCAGGCGCCTTTTATACTGTGGTCAGTGACGTGAGTCTGCCTCGTGCTTTGTTACTTCTTCGCCGGCTTTAGCTTTCCAGCAATTTATACATTTTGCGTCTTCTGACCTTCTGGAACATGTTCTAGTTTCGTGGCTGCCTGAACACCTGCCGCATGCTGTTTCAGACTTGCAGTCTTTGGCCAGGTGACCATAGCCTTGACAGTTATAACATCGTACTATTCTTATATAGTATCTCACGTTTAATCTGTGTGAGTCGACATGCACCTTGCCGACTCTAAGTAGGGTGTTTCTGATTTCAAATGGGGTGGTTTCAAACACCCAGTGTACAGTTGGCTGGTTTCGTTTGCCAAAACGGAATACGGGTTTTATTTCTTGGCCACTATGTTCTGTATCTGGGAAGTTTAGATTTTGATTTGTGATTGCCTCGGTAAGGTCCTTTTCATTTAGCCCCGACGGGACTCCGTATATATGGCTATTCTAGGGTTGTATTTTTTCTGTTCCTTCGTGTGGAAACCTGCTTTGCGCAGGTCCTCGTTTTTCAATAGGTCTTTGATATTTTCATCAGGGGATTTAATTAGGATTCCCTTGTTCTTTATCTTAATAATTTTTTCAATGTTGTGCTTGCTTTGTTTTTAGGTTAAGTGTTTTGAGCACTTTTGTTTTCGTGTCGTCGCTGGTGGTATTTGACGTTTCGGGATTTATGGGCTCGATTATAATTTTGGTTGTAGGTGGTTTGAATGCTTTCTTTGAGCCAGGTATTGCTGGCACTGATTGGACAGCTTGTCTGGCGCGAAACTGCGGTTTGCCACATTTGTCATTTTCGCATTTATGTCTTCTAGGTTTTTTGTTAGTTTAACTGTGGTTTCGACTATATCTTCGATTTTGCCTAGTCGGCTATAGGCCTCTAGGGCACTACAGTTAATTTGGTCGGCTGATTTTTTCAATTTGCTCTTTGTTTCGGGCGTTTCTCGACAGTCCTTGCTCTTAACATGCTTGTCTATGATATTACTATTTTTAATTATATTTTGTAGAATCGCTCGTAAGCGGGTGAGCTCTTGCTCAACCATATTGTCAATTTGACCTTCCATGGTCTCTAATAGTGGGGAGGCCACAGCCTCCCCGTGTCCCTTTTGGCCGGACTACTGGACTTATGGCGTGGGGTACCGTGTGTTGAATGCGGAGTACCACGACTAACGCCAGCACACGTTATCACCCCCGACGACGTGAACGTAGGGACACGGGCTTTAAGCGTTTTTATTTTTGTTAGATAGTTATTTTCTTTGCACTTTTAATCGCTATGAATCGCTATTTCACTAAGTACGCTTTTAACATGAGACCTGGTCATCTATTTGTCTCATGTGCCCAGGGGCCGTCCTCGTCACCAGGTGGAGAACGCTCTCCGGGCTCCACCTCAGGAAGGCCATGTCGTCCAACACCAGCCCGTCATGGACCTCCCGTCGGCATTTCCGCCAGTCTTCCCTGCACGTGATCAGAAGGGGCGGCTGAAGTGTGACTGGGCGAACTGCATCTTCCCCACTGCCGTCGGCCCAAGGATGATTTGCGTTTTCCAGTCGTTCCCCCGGATGGCCACCGGCGCCCTGTTGATCGCGCCTGCCGGGAAGCTTCCGCCCTCCGGCTCCACGAACGACCCTGCGAACGACGGAAATGCAAAATAGAAATTAGAACCCCAGTCCGAGGGAGGTCGTCGGCGAGGACGTTCGCGCACTATTTTGACACTATTTCATTTCCACCGGTGTCTAGCTATAGATTCGTCCTACTTTCTCTGTTGCATCATAGACCGTATAATTGAAAGTTCAGGGAATAGAAAATTTAAGCATTCGTTAGGGGAGCAATGGATAAGTTTTTTTTTGTAAATCGACTAAGAGTATTCTGGTATGAGTCTTATAAGTCTCTTTAACCCGTCGTTTTAGTTTATACCGATTAACTGCATTAATAAGGTGTATGTCATGGTTAGTTTGAAATTGAAGACGTTTTTCCTGTGATATAGACTGTTAGAGTTTAGTAACAAATTCATCACATTTATCACACGTGACATTTCCTGACTCTTCGAAAGATAGATTAAGTTCCGAATTGAAACTACTTAATTTTAACCTTCTTTCTTTCACATTTATCAGATATTTGGTCGCCGCATCTGGTTTCTTTAGGTGCTTCACCGCGATAAGTAAACGTTAGAACGTGACTGACTCCATCTTTCTTAATATTCAACACATTTAAAAAGACTGCACACTTGTATTTTCTTCTCTTTGTTATCATTTTTGGTAGAAAGTAATGTATACTAAAAGTTATTCTTCTTCGTTCATCCGTTGTAGGTCTTTTGCGTACAGTACTACTAACAGAGATGACGTGGCGAAATTTCGTATCTTGCTCAATTTTATTCGTAGTTTCATAAAACCTTTGTAGAAGGTTGAATATCGGTAAAGTTTATTTCTAACCAGTAAGCTGGTCCATCGTGTTGACAAACTCTTTTGAAATTGTTTCATTAGAAGATCTCGTCCACATTTAGTACATTGTTTAATTAACTTTTTATTGTTACCTGTAGCGCGAGCGTTTGTTGCGGCGTTCGTTGTTGCTGTTTTCTCTTGTTAATGGCATATATTTCTCTTTCTCCTTCATCCTTCTTTATCTTGCATCATGCGTAAATTTTGTCTAGAATTTTCAGTTACTATACTTTTTTATCCCTAGGTGGCCTGTATGAATATCAGTTAAAATTTTATTACGCTATGATTTAGGAATTATAATTTTTTGTCCTCAATAAATTAAACCTTCAAATTGTGTAATCTCCGACCTCAATTTGTAATAATGTTTAAGATTAACTGGAGTTTTATTTAAATTTTTCGGCAAACCATTTTCTATATAATGTTTAATTATTTTTAACTCCTCATCATTTTCAATTGCCAATACTAGTTGTTTAGTTCTTTCGTCTGAAATATCAATTTTATTTTGAATTACGCAAACTTGAGCATCAAAATTTAAATCATGTAATGGTTGATTTATGTTGATTCTCGATAATGCATCTGCAATCTTTAAATCTTTACCTGGTTTTATTAATTTTATATCAAATCTTTGTAAAGATAAAAGCATACGTTCTAATCTGGCTGGAGTAGAATTTAAGGGTTTTTTGATAATAGAGATAAGTGGCTTGTGATCAGTTTCGACTATAGTTCCTACCGACTGCGCCATGTTGTGTATTGAGACGAGGCTTGAGTTGAACTGAATTTATTTATAAGATGGTTTATATACAGGATGGTACAATAGTGTGTATGCAACACTTTAAACATGTATGCGATACTCTACTCTTTAGTTTTTTTGGCTTTATTAAATTAATTAATTAATTAATTAACTCAAAAGAGACCAAAAACGGATTTATCGTCTCTCGAGGTAATTGGGCAAACCTTAAGGAGAAGTTATAATATTTAAGTTCAAGTCTGCTAAAACAGGTATAAAAACAGATGAGGCCTGCCATTATATTAATATTACCACTTCTTTTTAAGATATTATTGATTCCTGAATAATTTCGTTAATACACTTCGGATGCGATTGTGAGTAGTTGCAGCCACTCTCTGTTCTTATGGTGTAATCTAATTTTGAAATACGTTTTAATTATTAATTTAAGAACCGGGGGACCGAGCGCCTACGGCGCGCGATAATTTATAGGCTGCGCGCCGCGTGTATCTTTCAAGCTATATTTGCATTTTTGAAAGTTTTATAATTTAATCAAAAAAATTTACGTTTAAATTTTTAATGTTTTAATTTTGAACAAATAAGGTTTAATTAATTTTTAAATTTAAGATTAAATGTATTTTTGAAGTTTTTTTTGGTTGTGTTCAGCTCTCCCCTTGCCGTAATTGGTAGGGAGGTTCCCGAGGGCACTACGTGGAAGTACAACCATCACCCTCTTTTTTTGTTTTTTTTTAATTTTTTATTTCAATCGATATTTAGTCAATAAAATCAGTATAATCAGTTAAAACACATAAATCAAAACATATAATATAATTAAATACAATACACAAAATACATGAAATACAATGCGAATAAAATAAATATAATACAATGCAAATAAAATAAATACAATACATGAAATACAGATCAAATAAAATACTATCAAAAATTTTTAAATAATATCATTATAAAAATCGGTTTCTTCATCAAGGTAATGTTCTGTGAATTCTTCTTCTAATGTCTCATTCATTCTTGGCTGAGTGTCTAGAATTTGCTTCAGCACAATGTTTCTTGTCCATGGTGTCTTGACTGGGTTGAACATAACTTTGATCGAATTTTGGCGTTTGACTCTTGAAAATGCGACGTAGAGCTGTCCATGGGTAAACACATCCGTTGTGAGATCGATGCCTATGAATTCAAAGGTTTGACCTTGAGATTTATGGATGGTCATTGCAAAAGCAGGCTTAACTGGAAATTGATGGCGTTCCATGGTGAATCCAAGCCCTTTGTCGGTTTCCAATGTCATTCGAGGTATATGAGCTTCTTTTCCTTTGTGTTCACCAGTTAATATTTTAGCGATGATGATGTTTGGTTCTAACTTTTTCACTATTAGGCGCGTTCCATTACATAGCCCTTCATCGACGCGAATGTTTCTGATCAGCATTATGATAGAATTTTTCTTTAGCATTAATTCATGTGGAGGTAAATCAGCTGGATTGCGAGACCAAAGATACTCATTGGTGAACTCAACGCCGCCCATTTGGTCTTTCACGGTGTCGATACTGGTGTATAAGATTTCAGTTTCAGGAATTCTTTCATGGACAGTGTCATTATATAGAGCGGCGGTATTGTTGAGTGGAGTTAAGATGGCTCGGTTGATGACTTCGTTTTCCCAATTGTCATAGTTTGCAAAACATGTTCCAAACACTTCTTCTACCAAATCGCCCGATGATGCATAGTCGTGATCAAGTTTTACTTCATCCAAATCGTAGGTAGGCAATTTCCCATCTCCCATGTCCAACAGAAACTTGGCAAACTCTACTTCTTCTGCGTCGACTCTCATGTTCTTAGTGAGTTTGAAAGTGGTGAAGTGTTTCCAAAGATGACTGTTTTTGATCGATAAATCCATAAGTTCAGAATTGTTAGCACGCGGTTGAACTGGCAGAACTTGTCGAAAATCAGCGCCATACACGTTAACAGTATTTCCCATAGGTAGGCGATTTTTGTGCAATTCTTGAAGTTTTTCATCCATGTTCTCCATTCCATATCGTGGAAGCATTGGGGTTTCGTCCAAAAAGAATACATCTATTTCGGCTAGCTGATCACCTTCTTTTGAACCTTTCTTAATTTTGGATTGAGTATCTGGTGCAAGAGGAACATTGAGCTTAAAAGTTTTGTGCGCTGTTCTTCCTTCTGATAACAAAGTTGCTGCAATTCCGGTAGTGGCCATGTTCTTGCATTTCTTGCCTTCGCCAATTAGCAGATGGTAAAGGCATTTGTATACATAAGTTTTTCCGGTACCTCCTGGGCCATCAATGAAGAAGCACTTTGAACCTGAGGATCTTCCATTAGCTGCATCTAATATAGCGTCTACAGCGACTTTCTGCTCGGCGTTCAAATTATCGTACATCTTTCGCCCTTTTGTTGCGGCATCACTTGCTGATAAAAATTCTTGGTGGTCTTCAGTCTCAAATTCTTCAATGTCTGGAAATCCATATTTTGTCACCCAATCCTTGAATCTTCGACCATCTTTAGCTTCTTCTTGAATGCCAGTAGCAATAATTCGATAGGCTCTTGCAATGGCGTCTTTCTTAGGAAGTCCTCTTTCATTGTTGAATCGAATGAAATCTTCTGCCAAATCTTCTTTAAACATTTCCCATAATTCAAGAGGCTTCTCTGGTTCACAATTGGTTAAGATCGTCACAAAAAGTGTTCTCATGGCACGGCCGACTTTTGAAAGCTTCGATTCATTCAAGGCATCTTTCCATTGTTGGTCAGTCTTGGCTAATCCTCTGACGACGCATGCTTCTTTGAAAGATTTGCATGGCTCATCATGTCCGGGAACAATGAGCAGATCATTATGACATGTAGGTCCTTTTGTTTTCAGAAGTAGAGTTCGGCAGTAATGTAGATCTGGTTGAAAAGCACTAATGTTGAAGATTCGTCCGATTTTTGGCTTGTTTATTTTGAGTAGTGGTTTCCATTCGCTAGTTTGGGGATGCCATGTAAAGTGTTCAGGAATTTGCCAAAAGAATAAATCCAAAGCTTTCTTATATCCAGCATTTCCTTGAGCTCCTTTTGCGACTTCTTCTTTGGCCTTTTTATTAAGATTAAAAAACGCTTCCAATGTTGATCCTTTCTGACCCACGTCAGCAAGATCTTCTGGTTGCTGTTCTGGATTCTGACGAAATTTACCTTGCAAATGGATGTCCAGACGTTCAACTTTGTGGCTTTTTTCTTGGATTTCATATTCAAATAATCTCCAGCAAGCTTCGGGTGCTGTGTAATATCTTCCAGACACGTAATGACTTGTTTCATCGTAGAATAATTTGTGTTCATCACCTACCAGCTTGATGTCTGCGCAGTCGGCTCCTTTGTAGATGTACTTGTAGAGATACTTGACCGATTTAATAGTACCCACGTATTCGACGTTGATGTGGCAGTTGTATTTCTTCGAAAGATAACCATTGTACGGAGCGACATGGCGATTGTCTTGATATACCGTGCGTTTGTCTTTGTCTCTTCGCATAACGGCTTGATCTTGTTTGAATTCTTCTTTATTCATTGGGTCGTACTTTCCCATATATCGCCTTCGGTATTGCGGCATTTGATCTTCGACGAGTCTAGTCTCTTCGCAGTATTCTTTCGGAAACTTGAATCGGCATGATTTATTATCGCCTTTGGTAATCATACATGGAGCATCTGGATTCAAATGGCCACATGGCTTATGCATGTTGTGTTCGAGTATAATCTTTCGTAGCTCTTCATCGTCCTGAGATGAAATCATCAATAAGTTCTGGCGATTGCGGTTTATCGGCTATTGACATGATCAGTAAGATATGCGCATGCGGCAATCCCCTCTTCTGGAATTCGATTGTGTAGGCATAAGCTAAAGCCCGGCCGAAAACTTTATTTTTGTAGATGTCTTGAATAATTTGATCTTTTTTGAGCTTAAAGACGCGAGCAATGATGTCTGGTCGGAGATTTGATGCTTGTTCCAATGTAGTTCCATCAGCAAATTCATGTCTTAATACTTTTTGGATTTCTGGCCATTTTGGGTTGCATGTGACGGTGATGAAGTAATCTGGCATTCCAAAGCGTTGTACGAGCGCCATTGCATCTTGATATTGTTCAGAATACCAACGCGGTGATCCAGTATGCGATGATGGCAGAATAATTTTTCGTGAGACTTCGACATTTTTATCTTTTGCTCTCTTTTCCAAGAACTTGTTCACTTTGTTATAGCAATTCACCTTTAATTTTAGTTGATTCTCCTTGATGTAATTAAGTTTATCTTTTTCAACGCGGATCCATGAGTCGATGCACCATTGTAGAAACAAAGGCCCGCCAAAGTGGATTGGATTAAATTCATTTGACGGTCTAACAGTGGTAAGTCTTCTTTCTGCGATTCTGGTTGATCTTCTGTCATCGGCCGGTGCTTGATCACTCATTAGTTGCCGAATACCATCGAATTGTCTGATCGCTAGTCGAAATCTAGTAAATTGTGATCGTGAGACAAATTTGCGCTTCTTTTGTCCTTCTGTGAATTGATAAGGAATATTGATGTTCCATCCTTTGGTGCCCATTGGGAAGTAAAGTGGGTAGACAAATGACTCGATCAAGTCGCTTAGGTTGTTCATCGTGTTCATTGCAGCATTTTTTTGTGTACCACAAGTTCTACTTCTGGTAATGTCTGGTCAGCATTTAGAACGACTACGGCGGCAACTTCGTTGACTGCTGGAACGTTGTATCGGTGTCGTTCCAAAGATTTCCGATGCTTGTCGTCAAAAACTAATTTTAGTTGTGGCGGTTCTATTCCATTTATATCTGCTTCATGGATCATTTCTTCTTCTACATCTTTGATCATTTTATAGGCCTGCGCATATTCATGCACATCGCGGATTATTTTTTCTAGTAATTCAAAGATCTCTCTTCCAGCGGCATCGTTTCCTTGGTATAATAATCGATGATTGACGGCTTCCGCTGGATCGAGGTAGTATAAGGCGCCGTAAAATGGTATCTTTGTTTGTCCATGTTCGTCTTGGCTTTGTTCAACAGTCGGTTTAAATCGGTGGTACATCGTTCCTTGTACAGCAAATGAGTAAATTCCTCCAGACGGTGCTTTATTAATGGCGTTTATTGAAGCAAAGGAAAGGCTGCTATTCAATCTTCGGATGTTTTCCAGAAACACTTTAGATAACCGATGTCTTTTCAGAAACAGACATTCGAGTTCTTTGGGAATCGGATTCGGATCGAGTTTGACTTTTCCATGGCTGCAACAGGCGCTAAATGTTCCTTTGAAGTTCTGTATTTTCTCTTCACAACAATGAATAGCTCCACATTCTGTGCAAGCTACGTTGAAGAGGCTTAGTTTGTGTTGAGTAACAGTTGAGTCCATGGCTGCTTTGTACATTGGTCCATTTACAGCATTTCTAGCTTCACGTAGACGTGCCTTTATTCGTCGATCTTCGGCTTTGCGTCTTTCAGTCTGGTCGGGAGTTTCCACAGAACGACGTTGAGAAATTCTTGTTCTTTCTTCTGCACGACGCTTTGCCATTTCTTCTTGTGTTGCTATACTGCGTCGATCAGCCATTCTCTTACGTTGGTTTATTCTTTTGTCTTCGTTGATTGACTCAATGCTTGATTGGATTCGTAATTCGGCGGTTGTTCTGCTTAAACGAATATTTTCATTGCTGATCACACCGCTAGCTGGCATTTGATTTGTACGGAATTCTTCTATGATGGCGGCTATAGATTGACGTTCATCTTGCACATTAAAATTTGGATTAAATCGGATGGTTCGATTGACAACGTATTCTTTAGCATAGTAACAGACGTAGACACCACATGAAAAGTAATCGTCATCCGGTTGCTTGTTGTAGTTTATTCGTGGAAGCATAATGGATCCTTTCAATTTTGCTCCTGGCTTGACAGTCTTTAAGATGTGTCTAAGAATGCAGCGATGATCTTCATCCATTATTGATTTTCTATTTCCATCTAATTTTGGCTTTGGATCATACAAATAAAAGTAGATTTGTCCTCCATCACCGTGTGTGTCATAAGATTCCAAGCATCCAGTGTTCGCCGCCGCGCCACGCATCTGGTTGTCTAATGTGAAATGGTACCAAAAGAAGTCAGTTCAAAGTCATTGTCGCCAATTAGAAACGGTGAAGCTGGATATGCATTTGATTGTTCTTTGATTTGGTTCAGAACATTTTCGTTCACGGCGTAGAAGTTCGCGGTGTAGTTTGGATGAAGAAATGCTATTCGATATGGAGTCTGGGTTATAATTCGTCGCATATAAATTGTAATAATAGCTCCTCCCAATTGCCCTTCAGCATTTCTTAAAGATGCAATTGCCGAGTTATCCAAATTCTCTGGAAGCTCGTTTATCGAAGTTTCCATGATTTATTGTTTTTAATTGGTTGATTGCTTGAAATTTGAATTGTTGTTTGAACAACGGTACTTCAATACAAAAACTCCAGCTATTAATAGTAGAGATTCATAGTCATGAAATTCGCATATTTATGAATCACCGTGTAATCGACTATAAATATTGAACTGTTGTTCATTCGTTCTTGCGGTAATTTGATTAAAACATAATTCCGGCGGAGACCAGATTATAACCAACGCCGAACCCCAAAGAAATTTGGGCGGTAGGCTTCTGCTTGCTGTAGCGTTGGTTATAGAATTAGTCTAAAGAGAAGTACTACATTCGTTTTTAGAAAATGTTGTACTGGTCATTGACGGCAACATTCAGACGATATTAAGGCGACTTTACTACTTGACGGCAACATTCAGACAGTGCTGCCAACTACATCGATGCTGTTTTCCCTTCCCGACCGTTGCGAATTCCCTATTTTCAAATTAAAATCCCTGAATTGTGAAGTTTAAAATTTAAATACGAATGTGGGAGTGGGGTAAATAATATATCTGGAAATGCAAGTGTTAAATAAATATATTTCTTCAAAAAGTAACGTGTAAACAAAAAAGTAAAATTAAACACAAACATAACATAACAGTATCACAAACAAAATTATATGTAAAAAATGAGGTGTAAACAAAAAAGTAAAATTAAACTAGACATTTGTTCACTTTTTAAAATCATATACATTATTAGCACAAAATAAATTATAATGTTCTTCTGGATCAAAGGACGTACAGTCAATATTCTTGGCAGAAAATGCCGACCTAACAACCAGTGTTGCCAGATCACTTTGAATGCTTTACTCCCTCTCCAATGTAAAATTACTCCTTTTTGCCAGAGAATACCCCCGAAATACCCCCACCTAGCTCAACCGCCAAAATTCAAATTTTTAAACATTTTAAATGAAAAAGAATGTAACTTTCCTATTTATGTTGACTATCCCTTCAATGAAAAATAAAAATACATATATTTTTATATAAACTTTAATACAAAAAAAAACAACGAGAATAAAAAATAAAACAAAACTTAAACTTTATTCATTCAACTTAGAAAAAAATGTATTTTTGCAACACCTCATTGATAAGTAATTGTTATTTGACACTTTTCAACGTCCAGAATATGTCATTGAATAGTATGAAATAAAAATATAACTATGTATAAAATAAAAAAATTACCATAAAATAAAAAAAATCACCAGAAATTTTCAATTTGCGACCTTTCAAAAACCCTTGATTTCTTAGGTCTGTATCCAGTACCATGCATCTTTAGAAAAGCTTTCAGTTCCAAGAACCTGCTTAAATCCATGTTTTCCTTTACAGCAGAGCTTATCAATGAGGTGTTGCAAAAAATAATGTATGTATCAAGTTTATAAAGCATATCTTTTTTTTACTCGTGGGTTTACAACACTCGCTACGCTCGTGTGTGTAAATTTTCCACTCGTAAAAAAAGACATGCTTTATAAACTTGATAATAGTGTAATAGTGCTATTTACAAATAAATAATAGTAGTTTATGTATCTAGTTTATGTATCAAGTTTATAAAGCATGTCTTTTTTTTACTCGTGGGTTTACAACACTCGCTACGCTCGTGTGTGTAAATTTCCCACTCGTAAAAAAAAGACCTGCTTTATAAACTTGATACATAAACTACTATTATTTATTTGTAAATAGCACTATTACAAAGTTTTAAATGCGTTTCAGTGATTTCAAAGTTAGTACAGTTCGTATTATTATTAGAAAAAGAAGACCGTAGTACACATATCGCATTTAATGTGTCATCACCGATACGGTTTCTTTTACGAGTTTTCACGTCATTTATCACAGAAAAAATGCGTTCTGCATCAGCATTTGAATGAGGCAATGTTAGAACAATATTAGCCAAAGTGCCTAAGTTTTTAAACGTATATGTATTATTAAAATCTTTAAAATTTTTAATTGTATGCCACATTACATCAATGCTCATATCACTTAGTTCATTAATTTGAGCATCGTCAAAAGAGTATGGTAGGTTTCGCCATTCTAATGCAATTGACGATGCGTCAAAACAGTCTTTATATTTTTCAGTCAATACATGTAAATCTAATACAATTGGTCTATTCTTGCAAAAAGCGATTTCAGGTTTTAAAAATTCCATCTCTTTAAATAGATTATTTGTGAGTGGAAGTCGTTGGATCATTTCTTTGGTAAGAGTAATATAAAAGTCTAAAATATGTACTCTTACGTCATGCTTTACGTTATTTGGTAGACTATTTAAAAGTGATTCACAGTCTGGTCCAGTGTACACTTTTTCTAATGGTAAGTAATTATAAGGAGTTATTAAATGTGCATACTGATTGCCATAACAGGCTGCAAGAACATCTCCTTTTATAAAATTCTGACAAACCTGCATAAACAATTTTATAGAATTGCTTTGAAGATTGTGTATAAGGACATTTTTTGATTGGAACAATGCATTAAATGTATTCATATAATTTAAGGAATATTTCAGAAACAAGTAATAGCATTTTACACATTGATCCTCCAATTGTTTTAAAATAACGTCAGCAGATAATAACTTATCCTCAAAAATTGCTTGACGAAAGTACATGGTAAGCGCGTCCCAATTTAGCAAGATTCGACACACACACTGGTGCATTGAAAGCCACCTTGTTGCTGCTAATTTTAATATCTTTGTTTGTTCCTCTTGTAAGAACTGTTGAATTTCACTTAGCTGATCACACCTCTTTGAACTTCCGGAAATATACCCATATATTTGCCTCATTAAATCTTCAGGTCCCCGTGGCAGTTTCTGGCATGCCTTGCTTGCAACAATAGCGGCAGAGTGGCAAACACATTTTAAAAGTAATATGTTGGGTACGTCATCCCTCAAGTGTGAATAAAAAGAATTGTTTTCGCCAACCATAACATTGGCTGCATCTGAGGCCATTCCAACAATATTGCTTAATGGAATATTCTTTGCACTCAGACAATCTTTAAATACTTGATATAAATTTATTGCACTTGCATCTTTGGCATCGACATGACATAGTTCTAAAAGTTGGGTGACAATATTATGTCTCTTTTCATTAACATAACGAACAAGTACACATAATTGTTTATTAGTACTTATGTCAGTTGATTCATCACATAATATGGAAAACTTCTCCTAAAACAAACATAAATGTAAAGAACATTTAACCTAAATTGTAATTTCTACTTACAGTTTGCAACATTTTTGTTAAATTATCACTTTCAACTTTCGCAAGAACATTTGTTATGAGCCCTGTACATTTTGTTCTTTTTAATTCCATATCCCCAATTAATTTGGAGTCAGGTACTTTGGCTTTTAGTAAATCTACCAGAATATCAACATTTTGTATGGCAATATTACGTTCCGCAAAAAAACTTGCAATAGATAATTCAACGACTTGACGTTATTTTGGTGCTGAATGGCCTTTATTCTTGCTGATTCATTTGTCACAAATAATATTTCATTAATTTTTTTATTCTCTTTAATTTTTTTAACTGATTTAAGGTGTACTTGACTTTCAGCGTGTCTTTTTAATTGCGTTATGCCAGAAGTTATTATTTTATTGCAACATTCGCACTTGCACTTGCGTTTGTCTCCAGGTACAGGTTTCAACCAACCTTTAAATTTTTCGTTCTCCAACCATTTATGGCAAAATACTTTGGGTTTTGAATCGTACTTTTTTCTTTCAACACGAGTTTCATCACTATCGCTACTCGAACTCATTTTAGATATACTTGTCAGATAACGAAAACGAATCACCTCACTACAAAGACGTTACATTATACATTGTTGTTATAATTGGAATTTACATGATTTGCATGACGGCCATGACACCATGACGTTTGACGGATTGTGTCCATTATTGTGTCATTAGTCAGTACTGCCACTAGTGCCACTACCAACTTAACTATTAACCAAATAAAAAATACCTATCACATGGAATAAGATTATTTATTTTTTATAAACCACAAACAAATAAGTAGTTCCGTTCCGATTAGTCTTCAATTACTCCCGAAAATGGCATATTTTATTAAAATTACTCCTTTACTCCTTTTATTATAAAATACTCCCGAAAAGGGGTAAAGTCCTCCCATCTGGCAACACTGCTAACAACACAAATAGCGTTCAGGCTTTTTTCACCTAAACAGTTACGTTTTTTGGTTTTTATATCTGTAACAAAAGAGAAAATTCTCTCTGCTTCCGCGTTGGAATGCGGTAACGATAAAATGATTACAGCCAACAGATAAATATTTTTAAACTGACATGTTCCTTCAAAGTCTGTATATTCACTGATATTTTTCCACATTTCGTCTACTGGTAATATGGATAAGTCTTTTATTTCAGTCTCATTAAAAGCAAATGGTAAATTTCGCCACTCATTCATTGCTAAATGAACGGGCACAATATGTTTGTATTTATCACACAAATTAGGCAGATCATTTAAAATTAATCTGTTCTTATTGAATGCATGCTCTGGTAAAAGAAATTCATATTCCGAAAATATACCATATTTTAAAGGTAACCTCTTTATCATTTCATTTCCCAAAGTTACATAAAAATTTAATACTTTTGTTCTAACTTGATGCCGCTCTACATCTGTTAAATGTTCTTTAATAAAATCATTACATTCACTTCCCATATAAATGTTTTCAATAGCTAAATAATTATGAGGATGTATGACACTTTCTAATGGGGCATCACTCATTAAGACTATGGGTTTTATAAAATTTTGCGCAAACTGATTAAAAAGTTTTTTGGATGTTTTATGCAGTGAATGAATTAAAACCTTTTTTGACTGGAACATCGCATTGAATTGGTTCATGTATTCTAGAGAGTATTTTAAGAATAAAAAATATGCTTTTGTTTTTGGATCGTTAAACATATTTAAAATAAACTGACTTGACTGTAAACGATCCTCTACAACTGCGATATTAAAATAATACAGTAAAGGACTCCAATGTTCTAAAATTCGAACAATACACTGATGAACAGATAACCATCTTGTACAAGAACATTTTAAAATTTTATGATGTTTCATATTAAAATATGTTTGTATCTCAAGCAACTGGGCGCAACGTTTAGAACTACCTGAGATATAAGTGTAGATTTGTCGCATTAATTCTTCCAGTTCTGAGGGCAAAACTTTACAAGCTGTGCTGCCAATAATAGCTGCCGAGTGACAAATACACTTTAATAATGTAGCATGTGGTACCTCTGCACAGACTTTTGAAAAAAACGAATTATGTTTGCCCACCATAACACTAGCTCCGTCTGATGCCACACCAAGAAGATTATTTAGCGAAATATTTTTATTATGTAAACAAGCTTTAAAAGTATTAAAAAGGGCATCAGCCGAACAGTCAGTTGCATCAAGATGGCACAATTCCAACAGCCTTGTAGTAACTTTTCCTGTTTGACGAGACACATAATTGACCAAAATGCACAACAGCTTGCTAGTAGTAATATCTGTAGTCTCATCAATCAGTACGGAGAATCGAACCTATAATCACGTCAAGTTAAGAGTAATAATTTAATATAACTATTTCAAGCACTTACATTTTGCAGTTCTTCAATAACTCTATCTGTTTCATATTTTCCTAATACATTTTTGACAATAGAAGAGCACTTCGTATGTTTCAGTCTGACATCTTTTAAAATCTTTGAATCAGGTAACGCTTTCTTCAATACATCTACTAAATGATCTGTTAACACAAAAGCAACATTGTGCTCTGCAAAAAAGCCACAGAGAAGCAGTTCAGCACGCTTAACATCTTTTTCATGTTGAATTTTTTTCTCATATTCAGATTTATTTAGTTCAATTATATCTGTAATTTTCCTTTGGGCTGTTGTGGATACTGTCTTCAGTTTTAATTTGTGTTTAGTACTATTTGAATGTTTAAGGATTTCACTCCTACCTGCACACAGTACAGCATTACAGCATATACACCTGCATAAATGTTTATTTTTATTATCTGCTTGAAGCCACTTCTTGAACTGGTCTTCTTGAAGCCAATTTTTGTTGAATACTTTTTTGTAGCTTTTGCGTTTCCTACGCTGATTGAGTATACTACTAGTGGATGGTTCGTCTTCGCTAACGGAATTGTCACCATCCTGTGACTGATGCATTGTTACTAAAAATGTTTGCAATTTTAAGTACGTTACTAAATTAATTTAATGTCAACTTACTTTTTAGTTACACCTTTATTTTAATTATACTTTTATTACTTTTACTTTTGACGTATCACAGTCACTGACCCTTCGACTTCATCCACGTTTTGCTACATACGGACATGCGCACAAGACGGAAAATTAGTGCATCAAATACTTCAACTAACAACCAATCAAAACTGGTACTTTACTAAAGTGTGGTTTACACGCTACGCTAAGGGCCGCTTTGCATATTTTTTCCCTTATTTAATGTAAAAATTCCCTTTTTCCCTATTTAGTTGAAAAATCCCCGAAAAAAGGGAATTTCCCTGTCAGTTGGCAGCACTGCATTCAGACTATATTAGGGCGACTCATCAAAAGGCTGCATCACTTCCGGCGCGTCTTCTCATCAAAAGGTTCAATTATCTATTCAACTTCGTCTAGTTAAGAAACGTGTTAAGTTAATTCCACTTCGGATGATTTCAACTCCGTTTATTCGAACTATTTTCAAACGTCGCCGTGTGGCTGGTTGGATCACAAATCCAACAATGGTTTAATAAATCATAATAGGTTTATATAATAATAGTTTTGTTTATAGTTATAAATATTTTATTTTAATAAAACATGTTCTAAAAAACTTTTTTCAAATTACAATACATTATAAACAATAACATATTACAATATCAAATTACATAAAATTACAATAATCATAATATAATATTAAACACTAAATGTTACATTATTTTCAAGTAAAAAATAAATAAATACTTTTATTTAAAATTTAAATCTTATACAAAAAATTCTTATATGAATATATTTTTTAAAATTTTGAAAAATAATAAAAATATAAACAATTGACAATTTTCATCAATTTTAACCCCTTAAAAAATTAAATGCCGAAAATAGGTTATCTAATAATCATTTTCGATTCACCATGTTTGAGATGCCAGATTAACGCAGTTGGTTGTGCGCCTGTCATTGACTCCAATAGTCGCGGGTTCGAATCCCAGCCGCGACGATATTTTTTTGCACAGAAATTTAGCATTTTTCAACGAAATTCTGTATCTCAGAAACCATAAAAGTAGGAACCATAATTTTTTGGTGTTATTTTGCTTCTCTCGGTGCCCCTAGCTTATATCTAGGTCGCCGCGTAAATTTGATCTTTCGTTCCCGAGATCACAATAACCAACAGACATTGGCGTTTTAATATAGTAGGATTAATTCAGTAATGTGGTTGTCTAACGGATCACCATCGTATAAATGATCCCAGTAAAAGTAAAAATGTCAGCTGTCATGTTTATATGCTATAGTGATTAACAAGCTTATTATATCCGCTACTTGCATATTTAATTTAATTAGAGAGTAATTTAATTAAGTAAATTAGAGATGATCGGAATAAGAAACCCTTTACTAGGATGGCTGCAATCTTATCTCAAAAATCGTAGACAGTTTGTTAAGATAAATAACGCAAGATCACAATTAATTAATGTGTTATCAGGAGGTTCATTATTTACATGTGTGGTATCTGGAGTTTATATTTTCAGCTATCAAGGAGTCATTATTGGGGAAAATCGACCACATTGGTAGTAGTCGCAAGTGTGTTGTTCTTTTCAGATTTTGTCGGTCAATACTGTAGCTATCCTAGACGATTCTTGGCGCCCATTACAGAAGACCTTTAGTGAGACCCACGACCTCCCACTAGTTAGCTGGCAGCCGACAGATTTAACTGCGGTTAAAGTTTGTTACCGTTTCCCAATAAGCAGACCCCATTTTGTTGGTAACAACGTACTCTCAAATTAGTAATATTGAGCTACTTAGGTTTCTAAAGCTTTTTGGCTGTAGACTAATGTTATTTGTTGAGAAAATAGAAACATAACACGATTATTTTTATTTAATTATTTGTTAATGAGCCTACTTCAGGGTTTCCTACCCGTACACGCTAATAATGGAAGGTTTTACAAATGTCACTAATTGACAGCTATTGATCTAGCGTCTACCGTGTAATGTGAACTTCAAATTAAAATGCAATTTGAATTATCAAATCATCGTTAATAATTTCTTATAGCTCCGGTGCTAGCCTGGAGAGCTAGTTGTAAGGGGGGTTGGGGTCCGCTTACGAAGTGGCGCTTGTGTGCTTTCGGTGATCTCGGTATCGGCGGTAATTCTCGGGCGCCAGTTATTTTTACGTGGTATGCTACACAGCTCCGGGTAACTACAAGTGGAGAAAAGATAATCCAGGGAACTGCTGGGGTTGCTGAGGTCGGCCCTGTCTGGATCACTCCACCTGCTCCTAAAGCTCTTAGAAAACAAGAGGGTATTAATGCTAAGAAATAAAACACACAGTCATCAAACCAAACAAAATTTATTACCACCAATGCTCTATCCCTCCAACAAGCTTCAAACTCTATAACTAAAAGCATATGTTATGTACGGTTACCTACAATAGCCACAGCAAGCAGGGTGCAATACAGCGTGCGGTATCAAGCAAACGTGGGGGTTGTGTAGGATAAAATAACGGACAACAGGAGAGGCTCCTAATTTATGGTAACGGGTGGAAATTAGGATGGGACCCCCACGCACACGCACAGTGAGGTCTCGGACAAGGTACAGTAAAGAGGGTGGAAACAGGATGAGACCCCCATGCACACGCACAGTGAGGTCTCGGTAAAGCGGGTGGAAACAGAATGAGAACCCAGGCACACGCACAGTGAGGTCTCGGACAAGGGTATGGTAAAGTGGGTGGAAGCAGGATGAGACCCCCAGGCACACGCACAGTGAGGTCTCGGAAAAGGCGTAAAGAGGGTGGAAGCATAATGAGACCCCCAGGCACACGCACAGTGAGGTTTCGGACAAGGTACAGTAAAGCGGGTGGAAACAGGATGAGACCCACAGGCACACGCACGGTGAGGTCTCGGATAAGGGTATGGTAAAGCGGGTGGAAACAGGATGAGACCCCCAGGCATACGCACAGTGAGGTCTCGGTAAAGCGGGTGGAAACAGAATGAGACCCCCAGGCAAACGCACAGTGAGGTCTCGGACAAGGGAATGGTAAAGCGGGTGGAAGCAGGATGAGACCCCCAGGCACACGCACAGTGAGGTCTCGGATAAGGGTATGGTAAAGCGGGTGGAAACAGGATGGGACCCCCACGCACACGCACAGTGAGGTCTCGGACAAGGTACAGTAAAGCGGGTGGAAACAGGATGAGACCCCCAGGCACACGCACAGTGAGGTCTCGGTAAAGCGGGTGGAAACAGAATGAGAACCCAGGCACACGCACAGTGAGGTCTCGGACAAGGGTATGGTAAAGTGGGTGGAAGCAGGATGAGACCCCCAGGCACACGCACAGTGAGGTCTCGGAAAAGGCGTAAAGAGGGTGGAAGCATAATGAGACCCCCAGGCACACGCACAGTGAGGTTTCGGACAAGGTACAGTAAAGCGGGTGGAAACAGGATGAGACCCACAGGCACACGCACGGTGAGGTCTCGGATAAGGGTATGGTAAAGCGGGTGGAAACAGGATGAGACCCCCAGGCATACGCACAGTGAGGTCTCGGTAAAGCGGGTGGAAACAGAATGAGACCCCCAGGCAAACGCACAGTGAGGTCTCGGACAAGGGAATGGTAAAGCGGGTGGAAGCAGGATGAGACCCCCAGGCACACGCACGGTGAGGTCTCGGATAAGGGTATGGTAAAGCGGGTGGAAACAGGATGAGACCCCCAGGCATACGCACAGTGAGGTCTCGGTAAAGCGGGTGGAAACAGAATGAGACCCCCAGGCAAACGCACAGTGAGGTCTCGGACAAGGGAATGGTAAAGCGGGTGGAAGCAGGATGAGACCCCCAGGCACACGCACAGTGAGGTCTCGGAAAAGGTGTAAAGAGGGTGGAAGCAGGATGAGACCCTCAGGCACACGCACAGTCAGGCACACCCCACGGAAAAGGGGTAAGGAATACAACGGGCGGAAAGGGCATCGGTTTATCGGTCATAGATCTCACTCTTATATTTCCCCAGGAACGGTCTGGTCGGATCTGGTTGGCTGGTCCTGATGGGAGTCCTGGACGCGGACTGAATAAATCGTCACTCTGCGCCTATCATCTCTTCATTATCCCTTTTCGGCTCCTTAGTTAGTGAAAAACTTATCATGTTATGATCGCTCACTGTTGCTCTCATAAGGACTTTCCAGTCAGCGATCCTACCATGCGCTCTACTGTTGGATAGGGTAACGTCAATATTACTTTCCTGTCCAGCTCGATTTTGAAAAGTTGGCGGATTATTTGGCCTATTTTCAACTTCGAGTCCAAGTTCCTGTATAAGTTCTATTAACTGGTTACCTTCTTCAACAGTGGTTTCGCGCTATACCAAAGAGCCGAATGGGCATTTGCGTTTGCTGTGACAAGCACTGGTGTATCTCTGTAGGCAGCGAAGATGTTTCTGACTTTGGGTAGATGCAGGTTTATGTCGTCCTCGAACTGAAAATAAAGATTAGCGAGGACCCATCTACCCGCATCTGTCGCAATCTCCCCACAGACACAATGAGTATCACAGTGTTGTCTAAGCATGGTGGTCGTGATGTTTTTGTTAAAAATAAGTATTACTGACATTGGGTTATCTTTCGTGCAGATGGTTTGCGTAGTTTTTGGCATGCCAGGTATTTCTCCTTCTTTCGTGTGGGGTTCCTGGATACATAGAATGTCCAGCTTGAGTTCTTCCGCAACTTTTCTCAGTTCTTGAGTCACGGTCGCACTTCTCTGAGCATTTATTTGCCCAACGCGTATTGTAGCCATTACGTATGCCGGGTATGTAAGTTGCAATCCGGCCACTGTTTGGTTGAGTCAAAGGCTAGGCGACCGTGGGTCATGACATACTGGTTGTATATTTTTTCTATGTCCAGGATCTCCCTCTTCTGGTGTATACTTGTTTAAGAAGTTCTGCAAGCTCATTAGCGTCTGTGGGAAGGTTATTACATTTTGGTTGAATTCTGTCCACCGCCTCTGGTACAGGGAACGTAATCTTGTCTCCTTTCGGGTGTGTGGTCCTAACTAGGTGTCTTAGTGCTATTATTAAAGTGTTTGCTTCCTCCAGTCTGCTTAGTTGCATGTTGATTTCTAAGTTTAGGTATATTTTCATAGCTGCAGTGATGTTTGTACTAGTGCTAGGGTGACTGGTGCATGCTTCTTCAGTCATTGTTGTGTCTGTGCTTTTGCATTTGTCTGTTGTGCTGTGATTTGCTTTGTCTTGCTGCTTTTTCCTTCTGCGAAAGGAATTCCACATCTTCCTGCCCTTTTTGAGTTTTCCCTTCATGTCTTCCACTAGGGTGTCAGAGTTTGGTATCTCTTCAGGGACACTACAAGACGCTATATTTTTTCAATTTCAAGGTCATGTCCGTGTCCAGATTCATTTTTGGTTTTGCGGTATTGCCAGAGAGTTTTTGTTTGGCAATTGCCTTCTTTCTTTCGCGCTTTGTCTCTTTGCCTTGAAGTAATTCTGTGACCTGATCCAGTCTCTAAGGCATTGCGCTTTGCTTTTTCTCTTCTTCTTTTTAGTCTCATGGTCCGTGTGTTGCTTTTGATGTATAGTGTTAATCGAGTTTGTGTTTTGTGATTTATTGTCCATAGTCGGTCCTTTCTATCAGTCTGTTTAGCAACATTTGTTGAGTGGGACAGTCTTTTTTGTTAGAGGTGCATTTTTTGGCTCTTTTGTTACATTGGATACATATCGGGTTTTTTTTTTTTTTGAAGTCAGGTTTGGTATGTTTTTCCTCTCCACAATGGCTGCATGCGTGGCATTTTCCTTTGGTCAATGTTTTATAACGTGCCCTAAATCTTGGCATTTTAACACTTGTCACGACTACGTAATTCTTGGCGGCTAATGACCTAAACCCAAGGTAAAGACGGCCTTTGTTTAATATAATTCCTCTTAAAAATGCTGACACTTCTGCTACGTAATTGACTGTAGTTTTGTCTCTCGGACCTGTTTTGAATTTTAAGTTAAATTCTGATTCGAATGTTTCCTTAAGCATGTCATTTTCAAAATTTTGTTCATAGATGATTTCTTTTATTTCGTTTTCGTTCATGTTACTGGGAATGTCATATATAATGACAAGGGGTTTGCGTTTCCTTGGTAATTCACATTTTAAGGTTTGTTTGATTTTTCATTATTCATTTTTTTGTATCCTCTTCCGTGGCCGTTTCAACGATGACTGTTTTCGACATTGTTTTGATGCTTTTTATGTGGATCTTTTCTCTTCTTGGGTTTATTAATGGTGTAATTTTATTCTGAACAGTCTTAACGTCTTCTCCCGTGTTTGAGGAAATAAAAAGGGTATTAGAGGGTCGTGATGTTGTGTTTATGATTTTTTGTGTTGTTGAGACGGTCTTTGTTACGGGTCTTGCTGCCGCTGCTGCGTAGGATAACAGTGATGCCGTTGGTGGTACTTGTTTTTTTTTCTTCTCGTAGTTCTTTTTTAAGAGCTGCGTTTTCTTCGCGTAGGTGTTTTAATTCTCCTTCTAGTTCTTTCTGAGCGAAGGTCCATTGTGTTAGTTTCATTTTGAGTTCGAGTCTAGTAGCTTTATTAAGTCGAACCATTTCTGAGTCGATGAATTCGATTAGCTTATGTATCTAGCTTCTATTGTTAGGTTAGTTGCTTCTTCTGCATTAGGGGATGGCGGTGACGGTGGAGTCATATCTCCTTTCTTACGTTTCTGAGAGTTTTGTTGGGAGTTGTGTGGGGTCCCAAGTAGCACAACTCTATTGTTCCAATATTAAACCAATGTCGAATATATATTGGGCCAACCAAATTATCAAAAAAAAACAGAACTATCCTTTTTGAATACAAAAACTGAAAACCCCACCCTTAATTCATCTGAAAATGATGGCTGTAAAAAAACGTAAATACTTTATGCAAACTACGTTAATATTTATAAGTAAATACAAATTAGGTATCAAGGTAAAATTAAAAATAATTTCTTCGGTTTGCGTTTTATTTTATGCAGCACACTGCTCCGATTCATTATCGATTATTTTCTGCTAAAAATTAAATCAGGTTAATCGATCATCATATATTATGCAATAGACTGTTAGTAACAAACCTGGCACTCTATTATTCCTTCCACCATCCCGATCTCCAGCAGTAGCTAGGGCGATGCTGATAAATTGAGTTATTTCCAAGTCAGATGTAGACTTAAAGTTTACTTTAACAGCTTCTAAAAAAATATACGCACATGAAATTGAGTCTTATATAAATCATTCATCAAATTACCCAAAACAATATTGTACAAATTTAATTTTGAAAAATTCTTTTTTTGTTTTTTCCCATGCGCTGAATACTGAAGGCTCAGCTCGCGGTTCATCAATTTCTTCATTATGAAGAGGACCTATATGTGCGAGGATGTCAATCTAAAATTTAAAAATACAAAATGAAATTGATATTTTAATCGAGAAGGCAGAGTACTTTACCAGATCTTGATAGTCACCACTGCTAGCATCTTTAACTTTTTCTTCTAATTCGTTTAGTTCTACTTCTGTCGCCAAGGGCAAATTAAATTTTGAAAAATTTTTAAATTGCTGTTGTTTGGTAGTTTTCACTTAAAATATTCAGCTTCATATTTATTTCATTAAAATCTTTTTTAACCTCTGAGATGCCATATTTTATACCAGCCAATGCTTTGGTCATCTTTTTTAATTCTGTAACTAGTTGATTTTGATCTAAAAATAATGGTAAAAAGTTGAATACTTCTTTTGAAGTTTTTAAAAAGTATATGAAAAATGTGTCCACTGTCCAAAACAGTTTTACTTTTATAACTATTGCCATTCGTTCACTAAATATTTAATTATGTATTCTCTATAGGCATTGTTTGTAAATGATAGCATGTAGTGCATGAAATATGAAAAGCATTTTGTAGATAAATTGTATAATATAATTTTAAATAATGTCCTTGCATAAACTGAAAATCATTTTTGTCGTACACTATAGTGTACTATATAGGTACTAACAAGGAGACAGTATAACATGCAACGTGAGAAAATAATTATTATTTATTATCTATACGTAAAATTTAAATCACTATTATTTATACGTATCCAAAGTTACTCTTAAATCTAGTACACATTACACTACTTACTTTTCCAAAAATTGTCTACATATACATACAGTGTGGATGGATGGATGGATGGAGTTGACAAGAGAAAAAACATTTTTATTATTGATTTCATGACAAAAAGTCATTCTTTATAAAAAGTTCCGTTTGTTGAATAAATAAGTTTACCATCAGAAAATCTAAGATTAAATGTACAGAATGTCCATAAATTAAGATAACATAAAAATCCTCCAAGAGAGAAGTACCATTTATTGCATTTTAGAGTTTACTGTTAATAGAAAAAGTTCCATAAAAACATAAAATAAGTTAAAATACAAAATTTCAAGTTTAAATTTAGAAATACTAAAAGCATGAATACAGGACGCGATGAATGAAATTAATTTAAATGGACCACAAACCATACGTAAAGTCTATGGTGAATTTATTAAAAGGATGGAGTATGTGTGGAAGTTGGAGGTGGCCTTGAATAATTTTTGTTGACTTTCATAATTAATTGAAATTTTGTATTTAAACTAAAAAAAAAATGCAATTACTGGTACTTCTCTTTTCATGTTATCTTAATTTATGGACATTCTGTATATTTAATCTTAGATTTTCTGATGGTAAACTTATTTATTTCACAATCAGAACTTTTTATAAAGAATGACTTTTTGTGGTAAAATCAATAATAAAAATTCTTTTCCTCTCGTCAACTCCATCCGGGGATACATTGTATGCAAGTCCTTTAACATAATTTCAAATTGAATAGTTAATAATTTTTTATTACAAATCTAATATTTATACATGCACCATATCATCAAATTTAATAATAATAATATACAAATTTATGAACTACAATGAAGGCGATTTTTGAAATTGCCGCCAATTTTATTGATGGATCATAAATCACAATCCATAATTTAGTACAAAATCGATAAGTGCTATTAGTTAAAGTACCTGTATAATTTATTTTACATCATAAAAGTATTATATTTATTCACTATGCTGTTATTGTATTTCCTAAAGAAAATATTTGTTAACTGAGAGAAACCATTCAGTATAAATTTTAGAACTTAACGCATGCATAGTAGGCAGAGTACATTATAATATTTTAGAATAAATTAGCGATGGCTATTTAATAGAATTTAATAATATTTACCAAAATTACAGGAGTTATAACAGAACACAGAACTTGATAAATTAAAACCACAATAAAACCAACAACAAAAAGCCGTGGAAAGCTAAACACCATGCGGAAGCGTCAGTAACTACACATAAACTGTCCTATCAAATTATCTGAATTATTATGTTAGTTCTGACATTATCAGTGAAAACTAGTTTTGAAATCAATTGTCTACGTCATAATTATGCGCAATAAAACTGTTTAAGTAACTATTTTCATGTCTCTGGATCAATGTTGGATCCTGGACATAAATGATGATTTAAATATTGGCTATATATTGTTATACTATATTGGAGCAATTTCGCACACACCAACATCCATAAATCCATGTTAAATCCATACATCGGCTGAAACTAGTAAATCAATGTCAATGCAATATTGATTTACATTTCCAAAAACAATATTGCGTCAATGTTGGCAGGATATTGTAATAACAATGAAACTGAATCAATATGTGGCCAATATGAAAACAATGCTTAGCCAATATCATGTGCTACTTGGGGTTGGAGGCTGTTGTTCCGGTGTGAGTGTGTTAGGAGTAGGATTTGCATTTTTGCTCCATACCTGGCATTAAAATTTCTTCCTATTGGTTGGGCTCCTGCTTACTACCCTAGAAAAAATGAATCAGTTAAAAACAAGAAATTTTATAAAGTGAAAAAATACTTTTTCTAAAAATTGTAAATGCAATGTAATGAGAATTTTCGATTTGTCATCCCCATAGTTGTTTTCCGGTGAGGCTTCGATGACTAGTTATTTGCCAAGAGAGTTTTATAAAAACGAGTTAATGCCTCTGGTGTCAGGTTGACATAAACGGCTTCTGCGGTATCTAATCTTCCAATGCATTAAACCCTCATTTACACACTGCATTATCTTGAATTGTTAAAGACGATGGTACTGCGTTGTCATTTTTGTGTTTAACTTCGAACTTCATAGTTTTTAGCATTTGTAAAACTTTCGGCCGAATGTCCCATTGCGAAGAATTGGATTTCAATCGACATTTAAATTTTTTTGTTTTCCACTTCCATTCAAATTGTCAAACAATTCGTCAAAAAATTGAAACAGCTTAGCTGAATTGTCAAGTTTATATACCTCTTCTTCCACTTCAACACTTCAAAAGAAAATAAAAATTGTCAGATACAAAAACGTTTTGTAGATAATTATTTGACTATTTGAAATAAGCATACCGGTAATAGCCATTGTGTTAATTGCAACTGCAGATGTTCTGATGGCCTGAGCTTATAAAGTGCATCCTCATTTTGCTGCTACCATCTGGCTTAATGCGGTGGTCCGTCAAATTGGGTAATAATCTCAAACTACCTAAATAAGGATCCATCTTGTAGGCTATTTCTAAATGACGAAATTGGGCTGTCCTTTTGATTCCACCCATAGAGTAAATTAACTTTTTTAGCTAACGTATTATTCCTTTTATTATACATTTGTGGTGGGTCAAACAAGGGTATGACTGTTTCCTATCTATTTCAAAATAAAACCCTGAAATATCTATGTCCTCGTTATTTCTGAGTTTTGAAGCTTCTGTTTTGGAAACTAAATTATTATATAGTTTATTCATGTCCAATAATCTTATATGAACTGTTCAAGAGATTGGCCAAAGCTAAACAAATATAATTAACATTTTCTTTATCTTTTGGCAGTATCATTTTGTTATGCGACATTTTGGAAACTAAGAAAAAGAAGTAAATAAAAAGTAAGAACAGAGAAAACAATCTGCATGCACTACATTTAGTTAGAAATTATTCATTCATTCAAAACTTCGAATCTTTAAAGCACCTAACGTATAATGGTATATACAGTTTATTTTCTCCTTACTGAGGTTATCAAGAAACAAAAATAAGTTGTTACTACTTAAAGGAACTACATTAAATCAATTGAGGATTCTTAACGGAGCATGTATTAGACACTCAACATAGAAATGTAATAGATTTTCTGGTTGTAAGGTTACAAATTGTACAGTTTACTGGAGAATCACACATATTTCAGTTTATTTACATGAATGGAAACACAAGTTTTGTTACTACTTAGCCTTAATTGCGCTATTAATCTCAGTTTTGGGATTGGTAAATTGTATCTTAAGTAAGCAGATAAGCTGCAATCAGATTTTAAATGTTTATAAAATAAATTATAGTTTGAGTTTGATACACTATGTAAATAAATCTCTATCAGTACATCGTATTTCCAAGTTTGACAAGATTTGCCTCATTGTAGCTTTATTAATGTTTTTACTTTCCCAAACACGACTGTAGCCTATTTTGCCTAGAATTGTACGAATTTGGGCACGCCAATTTAAATCTGGCTTATTTGAAGCTGACTTATCTAATTCTAATGTAGTATCTTTGACCATCGGTAGTTCTCCATATTTAATAATTTTTGCCACCAGTTCAGCACCCTTTTCCAAATCTCTACTTTTATACGAGTAGTTCCTGTTTCAATTCTTATCATGCAAGATGGAGTACAACGGAAACATTATAAAATTGATTTTACTAAATTTTTAGGAGCAATTTTGCACAATATTGTTAGAACCTTGATACCATTTTGTGGTAACAACAATAAGACCTGATAAAGATATGGTCTGTTTTAAAATACTCCACTAATACTCACTTCTAGTAAAAATAACTAATTAGTTGGCTTTTGCTCGACATTATATTTTTATTTGTACTTTTTGCGAATTTTGCGCTCCTTAGAATCTGACGTCTGGAACACCGTGCTCCTCATGCTCTGCAGTATCTAACCCACTGCTTTTAAATCTAATTCTCCATCCAATCTTAGAACGATGATTAGAATAGGAAAATATCTTCATTAAGAAATCGATTTTTATCCCATACTGCTTCTTTAATTTCCGGTTATTTCCACAGCATAAAACTTATCTAAAATCAGAACAGCAGTACGTACATAGTTCAATTATTTTTAACGATTGTTACAAAAAAGTAAACTAGTAATTTAGGTGACTGTTACGAGTTTTATTAACTTTTTTCGGTCAAAAGCGAAAAGATCGAACTTAGTTGAAGTTGAGCGGCTCCTTATCTTCAGTCACACTTTTTCTCGCCATAGAGATGTTGTCGAATGTAAGAAATTCTCTTATTACATAACGATTACTTCAAATGGATTTCTTCGTTTACTCTTCAACTCTGCTTCATACCAATCCTCTGGACAATAAACTTGCCCCAGAAATCGCTTATATTTCTCTATGAGAGCAAAATCTCTATCGCACGGTAAGTATGTCCTGATACAAGAAACCTATGCTCAATAGATTTAAATTTCTTTTCCCTCACAAGTTGGAGACATAGCGACATTATCAGCCAATTCTTATTTTGGCCACCGCAGGTATCTGTGTATACAATAAGGTTCTCTTGGCCCGTTGTTTCCCGAGAGCATAAGTATTTTAGTGAAACACTTGCTATTTCTTCGCTTTGCCGTAGTTTCAGTCCACATGAACACTGTTGCTCTTCCTGCCACACAATCATGAACTCCCAAATTGTATGTCCAGGCCTTTTGTAAATAAAAAGCAGGACCAACAATGAGGCATGATATAGGAAGAGTTTGTTGTAAGACAAACGTAACAACTAGCTTATTATTGCCGAGTTTAGCGTCTTCTATCGCGTCCTTCAAACTATTCTGCATCGCGTCCGCTCTTCTCTGATGCAGCTTTAGTTGTGTTTTTTGCTTCTTTACTTGCTCTCTACACTTGTTTGTGCACTGACAAGGAGGGCCAATCTTCCTATCCATAACACGTTTTCCTAGGCTACTTTTATAGACATGTCCCAAGTTTCTCTTAGTTTTGGCTTCCTGCTTCTTCCTGCATTCTATATTGGTTTTTCGCCAGTGAGACGGGGTAGCTTGGACTGGTGTTTGTAAAATCCCTCTCGATGTTACATTATCTTCGATCTCGCCTGGAGATTTCTGAAAGATTGATAGCAAAAGTTCAGATTCTATCCACCAAAAAATATTATGAAAAATTTAGATTCAATAAGGGCTTAAGCCACAGTAGAGATGAAACGAACAATTTCAACCATCAAAAACGTAATATTATTCATGAAACATCATGGTAAGGTATTCCGGGAGTATAGAAAGTTGATGGAAACTTTTTGCAGTTAAGAAACTTCACTGCAGAAGGTAAAAGGGCATATGCCATAAAAAATACAGCAAAAAGGACGCATGCCACAATATTGTTAACACGCGCCGATTCTTCGTTTTCTGATGAAGATTCAATGCTGCTGTGTTCAGGACAATAATCTCTGTCTATTATACTGTCGCCTGAATCAAAATCATTTTCAACATCACTGCTATTTCCTTGTGTAATTTGTCTAACAAGCAATCTATACAGATTTTTCCTTCTAAATACGATTCACACAAGTCTACCCCATTCTGAAGCTTTAGAACTCTTTCTTTACACTCTTCGTCGCTATAATATTTTCCTAATCCATAGACCGCTTCGTGATCGGCATCAAAGCGTAGATCGCGCAGCTCTACTTGCAGTTAGTGGAGTAACCTTACGCTTTTATCTCGGAACCGGTCAAAACTACTTCGATTTGAATAATTTTTTTTTAAAGTCTTGTAAATATTGTTAATTAATCTTCAAATAAGTGGACTGTATATTTTTATTCTTGTAAATTCTTTATTAAAGTTAATTTCTTGACATTTGAACAAGCTAGTTTTATTTTGTTTTTCAATAATAACAACATCTCGTGACGTTTTAAAATGCGCCAACTTTGATACATTTAAAATATCTCTTACAAGTAAAAGACACCTCAACATACCGCCCGCCTTGAAAGGATCGGGTCTTTCAATAGAAAGCTCAAATACTAAATTTTAACATAAATAATCCATTAATCAATTGGTAACACACATATTCTATTGCTAGCACGTGTCACTACACTGGTGTGTGTTTTCAAATCCACTACCCGCACTACACCATCTGGACCAGGATACGTTTGAACGATCCTCCCTAAGGGCTACACTAGTGGTGGAGTATTGTCTTCTTTTATTAACGCTAATGACCCAACTTTCAATAGCGTATCCTTGTTCTGCTTCCATTTGGAACGCCTCTGTAGTTCCAATAAATATTCTTTGCTCCATCGAACCCAGTAATGCTGATGCATTGCTTGCAGCATTTTCCATCTTCCCAACCTGCTTATTGGGACGTCTATGTATGATCTTTCTGGTAAAGCCATTAAAGGTTTTCCAATAAGGAAATGGGAAGGTGTGAGAACTGTATAGTCCTCTGGGTCTTCGGTTAAAGGACACAAAGGTCTCGAATTTAAAATAGCTTCAATTTGACATAAAATTGTATTGAATTCCTCAAAAGTTAAAGATTGGTTACCTATAACTCGCTTAATATGAAATTTCGTCATTTTAATTCCAGCCTCCCACAAACCCCCAAAGGTTGGCGACCTCGCAGGAATAAATTGCCATTTAATTTTATCTTTGGCTAGACCATATGAAATATTATTTGACTGAGTTCTTAAAAATTCTGAAACCTTATTTAATTCATTGTTAGCTCCAACAAAATTTAGAGCATTGTCTGAAAAGATTACTTCCGGTTTGCCACGCCGACTAACAAATCTATGCAATGAGGCCAAAAATGCATCTGTGGTAAGTTCGGATACCAGCTCTAAATGTATTGCCTTGGTACTCATGCATATAAATAAACATATATATGTCTTTTGACATTTTGCACCGCGACCCTTACGATCTTTTAGTAAAAACGGACCGCCAAAGTCGGTTCCAACGTTTTGAAAAGGTAAGTAGTTTCTTACTCTAACAGCAGGTAAGTCACCCATTAAATAATTATCTGTAGTTAGATTTGCCTTAAAGCAAGTTATGCACGTTCTAACAATCTTTCTGCATAGGTTCCTACCTGAAATTAGCCAGTATTTCTCCCGGAGAGAAGCTAACAACGTCTGAACTCCAGCGTGAAGCAACCGTTCGTGCTCCTGTCTTACGATTAATTCGGTAAGTATATTTCCCTTTGGTAAAATAATTGGATGAACCTTATCAAATGATTCTTGTGCATGTTTGATTCTTCCGCCTACTCTTATTAAACCATTATGCAAAAATGGATTTAAACTTAGGATATTACTTTTATTACTCAATCTCTTTTCTCCTATAAGACATTCGTACTCTGACGAAAAACATTCCTTTTGAACCTGTTTTGTTAATAAATAAACTGAGTTATCTAATTCTTCCACCGTCAATGATCCAATATTCCTCATGTCTTGAGATACCTGTAGATTTTTTATAAATCTAACTAAGTAACTAACTACGCGTATAATTTTCGCTAATTTTGAAAATTTATTCATTATCTTGTTCAAAATATTCTCTATATTCCCAACAACCACGTTAACTACTGTTCTCTTCTGCTCAGGAATAACTAAATCATCTCTCTCTAACCATTCATCCGTGGACTTCCAATCAAACTTCTCAAAAGCAAAAAAGTCCGGTCCATGCCACCACAAACTATTATTTTCTAAAAGTTTTGGAGCTAAACCTCGTGTTAATAAATCTGCTGGGTTTTTCCCTGATTCAATATAATTCCATTCATTGCTATCGGTTAAATTTTGAATCTCACTGACCCTATTAGCTACAAATGTCTTCCAACGACACGATTCGCCCTTCAACCAAGCTAATGTTATCTGTGAATCAGTCCAAAAACACCTATCAACACTAATCTCTAAGGCATTAATTGATACCTCCATTAACTGTGCCAACAAAAGAGCACCACATAATTCTAAGCGAGGCAATGTGACCTGCTTTAAAGGAGCTACCCTTGATTTTGCACATAATAAATTTGTCATGTTTCCCCTACTGGTTAAACACCTAACATATACACATGCACCATATGCCTTTTCCGATGCGTCTGAAAACCCATGTATTTCTATAGTAATATATTCTGAGATTAAAACGTGTCGAGCTATCTTAAGATTATTGAGTATTTGCAACTCTTCTAGAAAACTAGACCATTTAATTCTTAATTCATCAGATAAGGTTTGATTCCAGTCTAAACCTTCTTTCCACAATTCCTGCATTATAAGTCTTGCAGTAATTATAATTGGACCCAACAAACCTAACGGATCAAATATCTGACATATTATGGATAAAACGTTACGCTTAGTAAAATCATGAATGGCCGGAATATTCTTAATTGAATATTGAATAGTATCCGCATTTGCATTCCAGTAAATCCCTAACGTCTTATTTTGCTCACCTTCACCTATGTTAAGCACACTGGCCTTTAAACTTGTGTTAACTTCGAAATCTGCTAACAGATTACTCTTATTACATAACCATTTCCTTAATTGATACCCTCCAGTATCTAAGATTCTCATTAAATCCCTTTGTATCTGAAGCGCGTCTTCCTCAGAATCCGCCCCTGTTAGTACATCATCCACATAAAAATCATTTTGAATTATCTTCCCCGCTACCGGAAATTGTAATTCATTTTCTTTCGCAAGTTGCATTAAACAACGTATCGCTAAATATGGCGCTGAAGCTGTGCCGTATGTCACGGTTTTCAATTCAAAAATTTTCAAATCTTCCATTGGTTCATTTCTCCAATGGATTTTCTGATATTTTGTATGCTCATCATTAATCATTAATACCTGACGATACATTTTCGATATGTCCGCCGTTATTACTACTTCATGTTTACGAAATCTTACTAAGATACAAAACAAATCCTGTTGTAATTTCGGTCCAATACATTGGATATCATTTAGCGATAGTTCGGTACTGGTTTTTGCCGAGGCATCGAATACAACCCTGCATTTCGTGGTTAAACTCTTTCTTAAATACCGCGTGATGAGGCATAAAATAACCCACCGTATTCTGCTCATCTATTTTAGTTTCGCACATATGCCCTAACATTTCATATTCTGACATAAAAGCATAGTATTCCCTTTTTAATTCTAAATTTTTATTTAACCGTTTTTCTAGTAATTCAAATCTACGTATCGCGGTCTCACTTGAATTCCCAAGTTTTTCCGTTGACTTTTTGAATGGAATCTTTACTATAAATCTCCCTTCTTCGTTGCGTTCCGTAGTTTCTTCAAAAAACCTTTCACAGAACTTTTCCTGCCTTGATAGAATTTTATCTCTATTCTTGATTTCCTCTAATTTCCAAAATCTTTCTATCCCTTGACTGATTAGATTATTCTCATTGTTTGTAGTTACACAACTCATTGAAAGATTACAACATTCGCGCTGTGAACCTAATTTGCCAGCAATAAGCCAACCTAAATAAGTATTTTGCAATACCGGTTGATCAATCCCTAAACTTTCCTTTCCCTTATCCAGGACTAACCAAAATATCTCTGCCCCTAACAAAATATCTATTTCTGCAGATACATAAAAATTAGGATCAGCTAGATTTAATCCTTGTGGCACCTTTAAGGTGTTTCTATTAATTGAAACTAATGGTAATTTCTCTGTGATTGCTGGTATGATTAAACAATTAATGTTAGTCTCAAAATTACTCATACATGAAGCAATTTCCAAATTCACACTTTTATTTATATTAGTGATTATTTGTCCTACACCCTTAATAAGATGATTCGTTTTTATTGGTCGCAACCCTAATTTTCTGCAAGCATCCTCAGTTATGAAATTACTCTGAGAGCCGCTATCTAATAACGCCCTACAATTAACTTCTTTATTTTCTGCATTTTTAACTTTTATCACTGCAGTTGATAATAAGATTTCCGAACTAACCTTCCGTGCACCCCGAATAGCCGTCGCGTGCCCAATCACAGATTCCAATTGCAATTGCTTGGGTTTGAAATAGTAATGCCACTTGAACCAAGTCCAAAGCTAACACGTCCTCCATTTTCTTGAGGTATGTTTATCAATCCTTCACCTGAGATGGTCTGAGCAATTTTGATTTTATTTTGTAAAGAATTCTCGACATATGACTCAGCTATCTTATCCGATCGCCATCCACCAATTGTTTCAAGCTTCTTGTATCACCACCGTTCTCGGCCAGCATAGTAGCTGCACTTCTGCGAAAGCAATGCCCTGTAAATTTACTTGCATCCGGTAGTTTTAGGTACTCAGCAATCATCCGAGGCATTTTCCCGAAGGTGTTTTTTCCCACTGGCTGGGAAGTGCACTTGCCACCATGATAAGACAAAAACAAGCTCTTGATTTTGACGTGTTTAGGTCGTAAACCAACATATTTATGGTATAAAGCAACGTAATTAACGGGACCACCGTTCGGAACAATCGTAAAGTGTCTCGGCGTGTAGGTTTTAGTCTGGCGGATTTTCACCAATAAGACTGATCCCTCAACTGTCACATCTTGAATTTCTAAATCATGAAGTTCCTGACGTCGGCACGCTCCAAACATGCCAAAGGCTGTGACCACCTACAAATAGCAACAAACAATACAAAAATGAAACAATTAGCTGAAGCTGTCATAACTACCTTGACTAATAAATAAGTAGAATCGGGTGCTTTTAACATGAATTCTAGAATGTGATCTCGTTGCAATACCGTTGATTTCTTAGCTTCATCCCCAACAGAATTAGTTTTCATAAACTCGATTAGCAAAAGAAATTTCGACATATCAACTCCTTCCTTAACCTTGATCATCTTTTTCAGCTTTGAATAGACGCACCAAAGAGATGACGGCTTGTAAATCTTTGACTGTAAAAAACGAAAATTAATTGTTAAAAAAATTAGAATTGGTTTGGTAGTAGTACCTTACCATTTGAGATAAGTAGGCCATAGCCACTTTTTCATCACAACTGCTGATATTTTTCTCCTTTCGCCAGTCACAAAACTTCTCGTACTCCTTCTCGTACAACTCCTTTGACTTAACCGGAATCAACTTTTGCTGGGCTACCTCAAATTCAGCTAAAACTTCTTCTGAATAAACTGTAGGATTAACATTCACGGCTTTTTCCATTTTTATTTGACAACTGAAATTGTTTACAAACTTACCTATAGCAACAAAACATAGGAATCGTAGCACACTAAAACTCTAATGGTGAACTCTTCGTGCTCACAATACTGAGTTATCCTTTCCATGAAGCAAAATAAAATAAAACGTTGTATGTACCACGGGCATAATCAAGATAATGCCCCTCGAGAAATTAAAAGCCCTCCTTCGTCGGGCTTTAAACATTCTCTCATGCCATAATCTAATAGATTATGCCCTTAATACATAAATAACTATTATTGATTTTATATGATTATTAGGACTGTTTACTCGAAAAACCATAGTACCAATTGTTGTAAATAATTGTAACTTAGTAATAGAGTTTTCAGGCCAAAAAGCGTTAAGGGTCGTACTCAAATAACTTGCATTAATCATTCACAGTAAAATTTAAAAACTAAGTTTTAAATATCGATGCGATTTTAAGTAAACTAATTAGAAAGCATTTATTGTGCCCAAATCAGGTAAGAGCAGTGCATTTTTATAAATAAAAATAAATTTCACTGAAGTTATCAAGTGTATGGTAACATATGTGAGGTAACTTAAGTGACCATTATGCATATTTATTTGAAAATCCTTCTTTTAAGTGGATTATCCAACTTTTGTATAGGAGGTTTGTGAAGAGTTTATTTAGATTATATTCTCCAACAATGAAATTAATTGATTTCTTATTATATAAAAATAAAATAGCGGTAACGTCTGTGACAGATAATAAACAGACTCACTGGGCAGTACCACTCTAAACATGCACCTTTAATAAGCCACAAAAAATTTCTTTGACAATGTTGCTATGAAAATTTATTTTCTTAAAAACCACGGGGTAACTTATGTGACCCCTATTTCTGATACACATTTAATTTTAAATTATCAGTTCTTTAGTGAACTTCTAATAAAAAGTAACAACTATTATTTGAAGATGATTACAAAATTCTTAGTAAAATTAAATCAGAACATTTTTTACTTAAATCCGTCTTATAAAAATATCAATATAATGCTACTGACATATGGATAGATACAGGTAACTTATGTGACATTTACCAGAAAAGTAGCCATTATTCTGAGATAAATAATTATTTTATGACCTGCTGAACCTTTTCTGTACTTGTATTAGTATTTGTTAGTCCTAATTAATAACAAGACTAGTTTTAACAAACAGATATTTAAATAAACGATAGATTCAGGAAAATTCAAGTTATCTGAGAATGACCTGAAATACCGAACCCAGCATTTGTATAATCTTCTAGTGTTATAATACACATGGCTTCAAAATTTCAAAGACACCTGTGTAGAGTTACTTTTTGATCATACCTTACAAAAAATATATAAACAGAACTACCTACTTGGATTTGTTTAAAATTTTAACTTTTCTGTGTGGTTTTGTGCGACAGTCTGTATTACCTGTTTTTAGAAATGCTTGACTTTCCCACCTACACTTTTTATTAAGCATCATTTTTAAAATTAATTGTATGATTTGAAGTTTATGATGCTGACAAGTTTTTAGCCAATTACTATTTTCATTCAAATAATTAATAATGCAGGTTTTAATAGTTTGGCCAACATTTCTACTAGTATTCCACTTTTGGAAAGATTCTTCAAAAACTGTTAATATTCTATTAAATATGTCAATAAAGTATTCACTCGGTCTTTGTAAATACTTAATATGGTCTGTGCAACCGTAATCTCTATGCAACAACAACAGTTCCGTGTCGTTAAGTATTTCTCCGTCTTCTTTGAGAAGTTCTTTGGAACAACTTTCACATGGTCCTCTCAAAATTTTTTTACAAATGTAGCCTGCTACATATACGTTTGAACATTGTTCTAATGTCGCAGAAACCTCTTTCTGTGGATTTCTGGACACCTGCAGTGGTGATGTTTTGGAAGAGGAACTAGCAAAACTAGTACTTGGTTGTAAGTCTGACTCGGAACCCCCATAGTTCTCTTTGTCGCCATCTATAGTTTCGTCTTCAGTAAGGTCAAGAGTCTCTGTCTCCATAATTTCGCAATTGCTACTTTCAACTGCCATTTGTATTATATTAATTATATAATACAATCTTATATTAATATTATGTTGCATTGCAACTCTTAGTTGTCTTACGCTAGGCGTAGGGTTGTACCCACCCCGACTTCTTACAACAGAAAAAAAATTTTCTAAATTATCTTGGCACAGAAACGATGTCAGTAGGTACTTAGCTCCCGATTCTTTTAAATTGTTCCATAATAGTAATACTGCTTTTATAGTCCATTCAAAACCAGCCAAACAGTCAATATTATTTCTTACTTTATTATTTTGAAATGCTTTGATGGTTTGAACATATTGCAAACCTTCCTTAAGCGTATCTGTAGATTTGTTATTATATATTGACAGAGGTCGCTTATAAGGATTTGGATGTTTTAATATTCTGCTATTCAGACAATCAAATACTTTGTTGATAAGTTTTATGCAATGTGCAGTATTTGGTGCTGTATCACTTCTAAGTTGTTTATTGCCATAAGCACAAAGAATCGCGGACGCAACGGTATTGGAGAAAATTGGGGCTGCATATTTCACTCAAATTTTTTGAAAATTTGTAGGATTAATATGAACTTTTGTTATTTTCGGCATTGATCTAGTTGATTCACTTTGCTTATCAATATTATAGGTTGATATAATATCATTCCAGCAAATTTCTTTATTCCCCGAATAAAATTTTAATTCTTCGTTCATGAAGTTATTCCTCAAACTTTTCACCAAATGAGGTGTATCATATATAGTATAGATTTTCATCTCGTCTACATGTATAAAAGGATTTTCTTTTGTTGCTCCCAATAATTTATAAGCCTTACGGTTGTTAGCCCCCTGATCACACACTAAAACTTTCGGAACAAATGTTAGTTTTCTTAATGTGGTGCACACTCCTATAATGAGATTTTTTAACATGGATCCTTCAATTGAGCCACGCGACGTGAAATAACATGAAGGAATTTTCCAGTTGTAGAAAAGTCCTCTGATCAAAAATACAGTTCCGCTTGATGCTATATTACTGTTTCTCCCCCATGATCCCAGATCTTCGTACCGTTCGATAATTTCCTCTGCTTCATTGTATTCCAACTGTTTCCTCAAACTAATTTCATCAAACATTACTACACAAACCTTTTCTTCGGGAGTCATTGATTTTGCTTTTAATGCTAATTTTCTCACAACTGAGGTATGTAATCCAGCTCTCAGTTTGACAACTTTTAGCCAATTCTGAATAGTTCTTATAGACGGTAAAATTAATTTTAACCGCTTTAACATAAACTTGTAACAGCCTGGAGATTTATAATATAGTGATAAGGCTAAATCCTTTTCATGAGCAGTGAATTTTCTTTTTCTTTTACTAACTTGCAGGTTCACAAATGTTTGGAGGTACTGGCTTGTATTTGCAAGTAAATCTTTTAAGACTGTTGTCGTAGCAAAAGAATTAATTTTTCTTTTTAATCTGGTTCGTTGGGCACGTTTACAAATAATTCTTTTCTTCAATTTATGCACTTGATTTTCTAACATCTTTACTTTTTTGGACAGCTCCATTTCTTTTAGAGAGGGCATCTGAAAAACACTGGAACCGAGACTACTAGAAGTTGAAGAGATAGCCCCATCTGAGTTAATACTTTGTTTTATTTTCTTAATGTTACGTTCATCCGACGATGATTCAGTTATTGTGGAACTGCTTGGACTTCTTTTGCGTTTTCGTGTGCCATTCGAATAAGTAACTGCTCTATTTGATCTTTTTGTAACTAGAATATCTCTATCTTCATCTAGACTCTTCTCGGTAGTTTCTAAAATTGCATAAATAAATAATTTTTAAATAAACCATTGCATGCCTCTTAAAGAGATTAGTTATTTCCATAGAAAATATTTTTTAAGATTTGTTATTCACGCAAAAACCGTTTATTTGCTAACCTAGACATTAACAATTATCATTCTTTAGAACCAAAACGTGGAGTCATTTTTGTAATTTTTTACGCCTACACTACGGGGGAATCAACATCAGTTGAGGTCATAATTATGGTTTCTGACCCGAGAAATCCACGGGACACAAGTCCCGAGAATTCCACAATTTTTCGTTGTCTCGAGTGCCGGGAAAAATAATTAGAGATACGGGACTTTTGTATATGGGATATTCAATTAAAATTCTTATTTTAAAATTGAGGTTTTATTATTTTCTTAGCCAGTTTTTTTGAAAGAAACTAGTAAACACCCATTTCAAAGACATACAAATTATTCACAACTTGTTTATAAATAATCAATACAGGGAAAGGGATAAGTTTCAGTAAGAAGCTTGTTAGGTATTTATCATACCTTGTCAAATCATTTAATAAGTAAACGGTACTTTCTATTCAATTATATTCAAAAAAGCTTTTAATCCGGAATTTTCTATTTTATTGATAAACAGGTACTAATATTTTTAAATAGCAGTCTTCTTAAAGAACTAAACAGAATGTTTTTTTTTTAAATTCATATTAAAGTATTTACAACCACAATAACCAGAAATAACAAAAATTGAGGGTGCAACCAGGTATTTTTTCTAGTAAAGAGCAAAGTGGTTTAGAAGGATGAATGTACTATCTAAAACTGTTTACTTTGGAAACTTCAAAAGGACGTTTGCAACAATACTTGCTTGTTTAAATCTTCCTCATATTCAGTAAGAAAGTTTTGTTAAAGTTATGAAAAACTTAAAACTTGCCGACAAACAATACAACACAACATGAAAGGTTTTACCATAGAAGAAAAAAGAAGAAAGAATTTTAAGACAGGAGAATCTATTTATGTATTTATATGCTTTTAATTAAATATTTATTTTTATTTATTATTTATTTTAATTAGTTATTATTATTGTTATTTACTTGTTATTTTCCAATGAGAACTTTTACGGGAAACTGATTAGAAGATTATGTAAAGCAATTTTAAAAACGAATATTGGGATTTTTGTATTAGCCAAGAGACTAATTTAATTTTGCTTATGTCTAATAATTTTTTATTTAATATAATAATAATACCTACCTATGTAAAATGACTATCCAGGATTCCCGGGACTTTAAAGAAAAAAGTCTCGAGTCCCGGGAATAGAAAAATTGCCGAGACCCAGAAACCCTAGTCATAATATGTTTCCCATCTAACATGCAACACAATCCAGGGTTCGAGTCCCAAAATGGAAACCCACGGCCTTTGATATACGAGCAGTGCGGTGCGCTAACACCACTTGTCTACCGCCGGCCATATTTTTGTAATTATTTTCAATAATATGTTTCAATATTTCTACAAAGAATTTGCAATTTTATTTTAAACAAACTAAACTAGCAGTTTTTAATAACGAGATTTTATCTGTAAGAATGTATGATCTGAAACCTCCTTTCATATCTGATATAGGAGCAAAGAAGTGTAGGCTAATCTTTGATTGATTTTTTTTGTAGTTGACATTCGACATTGCTGCTGCGTTTATTTAATTGGCTATTTATTTAAAATATAAACCGAAGCTTACCATTTTCAGTAAATTTGATTGGAGTGGCATCTTTACGCAGTAACTTCCTCCTTGTACTGCTTTTATAAAAATGTTTTGCAGCGAAATGTTTTTCGCAAATGAGCTTGTTCTTCAGTTCTGCAAGTTCCATTAAAAAGATTTTCGCATTTCCGCAGTTCTTTTTCCACACTTTAGCTCTGTTGTCATCGTGAATTGGAAAACGGAAAAAACCGATTAACTGATCGTGTTTTTGATTGCTATTGCAATTCGCATAAAAACACACGTGATTTGCTGTACTCATTATTGGATCTTTACTGGACCCTGCAGTGTCTGGCACTTTCTTTAGTATATCTACAAAGAGTACAAAGAGTTTTGTATAGTATATGTAGTTTCAAATAATGAAATCAAGTGCAATAAATTACGATTTCGCAGATTACAACCAATTTAGATCAATTGAAATTAAGATCGATTTACTAACTCAAGCTTTAAAGTTATTTGTTTTTCATTTATAAAAATTTTTATTCTTTAAATGTCAACAATATGAATTGTTAAAAATATTAAAATTTTCTAATACTACTACTTCTACTAATACTACTTACGAAGACGTAAGAGGTTTGGTGTAATACTTTTTCGCGTTTTCCACTTTTAGTTTTTTCCCAATTTCTGAGGTAAAAGTCGGAACAACCGAATTCCGTCTTATAAACACGAATGTACGAATTTAAGTAAAAGATTTGGAGACCAACGTTTGAGAAACAGAATTTCGACTTTTGAGTAACAATATCCGGCTGGAAAGTCGGAATCTTGGAGATAAAAAGATTATAATTTTCAGAAATTCCGAGATCAGAATTGTACAACCTAATTTCGACTTAAATTAGGTTCGTCTTACATTTGCAGCTCGGAAGTTCACCTAAAAAGATTCGGAATTAAAAATCCGAAAAGCGAAATAGTAACAAGCCCTTTTACAACTTGCAAGTTGTGAAATTTTTTTATTTGTGTAACGTTAACTTTAAAGGTCGATTTATAAACTTTCCGTTGCCGTTCCCGTTCCCGCTGCCGTTGCCAGAGGCTAATTTATAAACTTGTTGAGCGGAACCGCGACGCATGCGCAAATGTAATAGTTTACTTGACCTGCTCAATGTGAAGTGTCATTGTCATAAACATAACCTTATTGTTTTGTGTTATTAGTTTGATACAGATGAATGTAGAAAGAGATACTAATAATATGTTGTTATTATAACTGTTGCCCTTATGTTGAAAAAGAGAACAAGACATCGAAGATTTAAAGTCAGGCCGATTAATAGAAGTAGAAGAAATAGAGGCAGTTTTACTTATTATGAACAAATGAAGAACATGGATGAGCAACAGTTTTTTAAATATACGAGAATGACCATTCCCGTATTTGAGGAACTGCTTACAAAAGTGAAACTGGCAATTGCAAAAGCCAAAAGGTCGGATGGAATCAGCGCAGAGGAAAGACTTGTTATAACATTACAGTAAGTATACTAACAAAATTCTTACGTTTGTGCATTAAGGTAGAAAAGAGTCTTACGCAGCTTATTTCATTCTAGATACCTTTCTCAAGGTGGAAGCATGCAGAGTTTAGCCTGGAGTTTCAATATGGGCTTAACAACTGTGCATAAAATTATCCACTCGACTTGTGCAGCAATTTGGGATGCACTACATGTCGAGTATTTAAAATGTCCCTCAAGTGAGGAAGAATGGCTTCAGATTGCACAAGGATTTGAAGACCGGTGGCATTTTCCACATTGCTTGGGTGCCCTTGATGGCAAGCACATTGCAATACAGGCACCTGCACACAGTGGCTCACTGTATTTCAATTATAAAATATTAGCATTGTATTGTTGGCTGCATGCGATGCGCAGTATTTATTTAAATTAGTGGATATAGGTGCATATGGTTCTCAAAGCGATGGTGGTATATTCAAAAACAGTGTTTTCGGTGAACGGCTGGAATCTAACACCATGAATATACCTCAAAATAGAGCATTGCCACAAACTAATCATGATACTCCATTTTTCTTTGTCGCTGATGAAGCTTTCCCACTGAAAAGTTACATTATGAGGCCATTTCCAGGGAGAAATCTTTCAAGAGCACAAAGAATTTTCAATTATCGCCTGTCCCGTGCTCGTCAGGTTATTGAAAATACTTTTGGTATTTTGGTTGCTAGGTGGCGAATCTTAAGAACTACAATTAATGCAAAAGTTGATAATGTGGACAACATCATTAAAGCAGTAGTAGTTCTCCACAACTTTTGTAAAATAAATCTAACAACCAACTTACCTGAGAGAAATTTATATTGTCCTCCAGGATATGTCGACACCAATGACGAAGAAAATGGAGCATGGCGAAATGAGCAACAAGTCCTTGTACCTGTCGGTAGACTGGCAGCAAATGTAGCCAAACGAACCTTGTATGCAGTAAGAGAAAGGCTGGCTGACTATTTCATATCAGATGCTGGACGGGTTCCTTGGCAGGAAGCAAGCGCCTTCACAAGATGATCATTTGTGAACACTTAGATTTATTTGTATTTTAAAATACTGTAATATTCTTGTAGTAATGTTAATTTTTTTAAATTTAATTATCAATCCAACAGTGGTTAAATTCTGATTATTTATTATAATCAGCTATTGCAAACTGCAAAATTCTTATAACATACAATTAACCAATATTTTAAGTAATAGTATTTTTTAAAAATAGTTTTAATTGTGATAATGAGCTTCATTACAAATATATTCAATATGATTATTGAATTTCAATTTATTGTCTATTATGACACAGAGATCTTTTATGTCATTAACAACTTGTAGCTCATTGCCATTGTTATATATTAATAATGAGTGAACACGACCATTAGTTGTTTGGAACAGAACAGCCCTTTATTTTTTGTTATCTACAGTTATATATACACGAGTCCTTGATGGACATTTATTATAACTACCTCTACTTATACTAATATACAATTCTTATAACTATATGACATCTCCCTTTGTTTTCTTTTTTTTTTTTTTTTTTTACTGAAATTGCTTAAAACTAACTTACATATAATCGGACAAATGTGATGGTTTCTTAGTGATTCTACCTGATCTAGTTTTGCTTGGATTTGACATTGCAATTATGCCTTTCCCGACATTTACTTTTTTACATTTGTTTTTGTCCACTATTTCACTTTCACTTCTATTTTGCAGTTTGTGATCCAGAGAGTCACTATTCTTACTACTACATGCAGTTCCTATTTCATTATTTACAATATTATTATTAACTACTGTTTCCGTCTCTTTTCTCCCTTCATGAGTCATAAAGAACAGATCTAATAAATCGTGAGAAGACGTATTTGGTTCTATGTAATATTTTTTATTCTTGTTATGCAGTTTATTGTTTAAGTTAAATTTAACATGCAATGGTTTTATGAATTTTTTGTTTCTAGTAATGAAACTATTGTCTTCTCTTTTTATTAAATATGTTCTTTTATTTATTACCTTATCAATTAATCCAAATTTCCAGTCCGAATTTGGTTTCACTTGATATTTTATTTTGGCACCTATTTTGAAACTGTGCCTTTGTCTTGTACCTATATCATAATAGTACTTGTTTTTATGTTGAGTATCTTCAATTTTTTGGTTGTAAATATTTCTGTTTATTAGTTTGGGTTGTAATAATTTATTTGAGATTTGAAGGTTATCTCTTAAGTATCTTGACATCAAGATTTGAGATGGAGTAAAACAATTATAAATGGGTGTGTTGCGATAAGCTAATAGTGCAAGATAAATGTCATCATTATTTTCAATACATTTCTTTAATAATTTCTTGACTGTTTGAATGGATCTTTCAGCTAATCCGTTGGATTGTTGATGATGTGGAGAGGATGTCGTGTGAATGAAATTCCAGGTTTTTGAAAAGTCTTCGAATTCTCGACTAACAAATTGCTTACCATTGTCGGAATTAAGTACATTAGGAATGCCATGTCTAGAGAATATGGCTTTTAGTTTTTCAATCACATTACTAGATGTTATATTCTTGTTCAGGCTTACTAATTCAACATACTTCGAGTAGTAGTCAATTGCTATCAAGTAAAAATTTGATTTTAATTCAAAGATATCTACACCTACTTTGTACCATGGTTGTTTTTCTATATAATGATTGATCATAGGTTCATTTTGGTTTGATCTATCATATATGTTGCACATTTTACACTTACCTACATAGGATTCTATGTCCCTGTATATACCTGGCCAATAAACAGATAACTTAGCTCGTTCTAAACACTTGGTTATTCCAAAGTGCCCAGTATGTATGCAATTTAACATTTTATTTCGCCATGATCGAGGTATAATTACCCTTTGATTATAATAAATTAATTGTTTTGCTTCTGTTATCTCTGACCTAATTTTGAAATAAGGCCTTAATTCATGTGCAACGTTTTTTATGTGTTGCGGCCAACCTTCCTTGATGTAACTCTTTATTGCCTGCATTTCTTTATCTTCTGTCAGATCATTTATAAACTCTTTTAATCTTGTATCTGTAAATTGTAAGTTATGCTCTAGTAAACAAACTTGCGCTTCTATGTTAATTTTGTCAATATATTGTTTTGAAAGAAATGCTCGTGACAAAGTATCCGCCACGATTAGATCTTTCCCTGGTTTATATTTTACTGTGAAATCATATTTTTGTAAGGTCAACAACATTTTTTGTAACCTGGCTGGACAGGCATTTAATGGTTTGTTAAAAATCGAAATGAGGGGTTTATGATCACTTTCTACTATAAATTTGCTGCCATAAACATATTGGTGGAATTTATCTATTCCAAAACAAATTGCTAACAACTCTTTCTCAATCTGTGCATAATTATTCATTTGTGTTTCGGTCATACTGCGAGATGCATATGCACATGGTTGATCATCTTGAAGAAGAACTGCCCCCAGACCTGATTTCGATGCATCTACAGAGATTGTTGTTATTTTTTTATATCAAAATAGTTTAGCGCTGGCCTTTTTAATAGAATTTCTTTAAGTTCATTAAAAGCATTTGTATGTTCATTTTCCCATACAAATTCATTTTTGTTTTTTAATAATTGCCTGAAATGATAAGTTTTTTCAGAAAGGTTTTCTATAAATTTCCCTACATATGTTATTAATCCTAAATATCTTTGCAATGATTTTTTATCCTTTGGCATTGGCATATTTTTAATTGCTTCTAGTCTATCCTCATCAATTGACATACCTGTATCTGAAAAGTTAAAACCTAGGTATTTGACTTCTTTGTTTCCGAACTTACATTTCTCAAGGTTGAATTTTACATTACAATTTAAAGCAATTTCAAGAACTTTCTCTAAATTCTTGTCATGTTCCTCTTTGTTACGACCCCAAACAAGAATATCATCTATATAAATCTCACAACCAGGTACATTAAAGATTTCTTTAAATCTTTCTTGAAATACCTCACTAGCGGTTTTTATACCATATGGAAGCCTTTTAAAGCAGTACCTTCCAAAGGGAGTTCCAAATGTGGTTAATTTACTACTGGGTTCATCTAAAGGGATATTCCAAAACCCACTAGTCGCATCTAAACAACTGAAATATCTTGCATCTTTTAAATTAGCTGAAATTTCATCCACCGTGGGAATTTTATAATACTGTCTTTGTATTGCTTTGTTTAAGTCACGTGGATCTAAACATACTCTGAGAGATTCATTTGGTTTGTTAACAATTACAAGGGAGTTTACCCATTCGGTACTTTCTTTTACTTTTTCCACGATACCTAGTGATTCCAATTCTATTATATGAGTTTTTAATTTGTCTAATAACATGAATGGTATTTTTCTAACAGGGTGTATTACAGGTTTGTAATTGTTTTCTAGTTTAATGTGATATGGTTGTCCTATCATTCCTATACCTTGAAATACATCACTATACTTTTCTAATAATTTATTATAATTATTGTTATTATTTAAGATCTCAATAGTTTTTGTAGTGCCATTCGGTATACCTACATCGTTAATTTTTACAATATCTAACAATTTACAAGTTTCTAAACCTACTATAGGTTGAAAATCATTATTAGTTATATAAAATTGAACCATTTCTTGTTTTGAACTAGATTTTAATGTTAAGTTACATTTTCCTAATATTTCAATTGATTCTCCTGTTAACGTGACAATTTTGTCTAAACATGTTTTCAGATAGCTAAAATTAAAATTTATTTTAAATAAAAGTTGCTTAGAAATTAAGTTTACTTGAGCACCTGTATCTATTTTATATTTTAAAATATGTTTGTGATTTGTTAACAGTTGGATATGAGAACCTATTTCGTTATTATTGTGATTATTAACAACTTCTACAGATAAATAGTCATTACAATTATTAACATTATTTATCAAATTGATTTGTTTTTGTGCTCGACATGCTTTGGCAAAATGGTTCATTTTATTACAATTTAAGCACCTCTTACCGAACGCAGGACATTTGTTTCTTGCATGTTTCCAGTTGCACTTGTAGCAGGATTCTGCAGCTTCTTGAGTTGATGTATGTGAGCTCTGACGTCTTCTTGAATTCGATCTCTGTCTTACCGGTGTGAATTTTCTTGAACGATTCTGGTTTCTACTTGCACTTCCGTAATTGTTACGTTCTCTTTTGTCTGCAACAGCAACTTCTGAAGATGAGCTTCTTTCATGGTCCACATTTACTTCTGCCATTTGTCTTGTGATTAATTTGGTATTTTCTGCTAACAAGCATGCTTCAACCACTTTTTCCAAATCTTTCTCTTGATTTTGCAGCAGTTTTTCTTGTAAATTTACATCATTAAGACCTGATATTAACATGGTTTTTATTAAATCTGAGTTTAATTCTTTGAATTCACATTTCTTTGATTGGTTACGCAATTCTGTTAGAAATTGTTCAACTGACCAACTGTTTTGTTTGAGATTGAAAAATTTGTACCTTTCATATGTGAGATTCTTTTTTGGAACAAAATGTTCTTCAAATCTTTTCATAACCTGTTCTTATTATTACGAATTATCCTCACCCTCCTTAAACGTGAACGAGTTGTAAATCTCCATGGCTTCTTCACCCATAAAATGTAACATCTGTGCTACTTGAATTTGTCCTGATTTCTTGTTTGTTTCAGATGCAATTAAATAATTTGAAAATTTCTGTTTCCATCTTAGCCAGTTTTCAGCTAAATTACCTTTAAGATGCATTTCACCTACTCCCCTCATGGTAGCATCCATCTTTTTTCTTGCTCGTTCAATAATTATACTTTGGCACTAAACTTTTATCGACTTTCATCTCCGTTTTTAACACGCTTTCTTTATAATATTTGTTTGATTTTCATTGTAATTGCTTCGTAGAAAATACCTCATTATTTTATTTTTGGTCCACACCTCTTCTACGCAGCGCCATGTTATATATTAATAATGAGTGAACACGACCATTAGTTGTTTGGAACAGAACAGCCCTTTATTTTTTGTTATCTACAGTTATATATACACGAGTCCTTGATGGACATTTATTATAACTACCTCTACTTATACTAATATACAATTCTTATAACTATATGACAGCCATGACTATTATATTTAAAATCAATATTGTTTTTTCTTCTAGAATATTGCACTACTTTACATTTATTTATGTTAGTATTAGTTATAATAAAACAAGGAATGCAGACTAATTACTTTTTTATTTAAAAATTTTATAAACAAACAAAATTAACAATATTTGCTAATCTTCATCATCCTCCAATACCTCCAGCATTTGCCGTCTCTTGATTCTCGCAATCTGTGGAGGCATTTCTTCGAGCCTCGTGTATATATATATTTAGAGAATGCAAAATTAGCATTGTCAGGAGGTTGCGGGAGACTGGTCTGCAGTGTGGTGACAATATTTTTGGCCGTTGCCACCATTTCTGCAATGCTCTGCTCCTCCTGACGTTTTCGCTTTGTTTCTAAAAGGAAATTTGATGATAAGACGTACATATAAATAACGTATCTACTGGAAAGATATATCATGCATTAAAAACCTTACCTCGAGATGTTTTAGGTGTGGTATCCTGAGTGACACCTTTGGGTGTAACAGCTTCCGGTTCCGGTTCACCCTCTACCTCTGCCACCACTGCGTCCTCAAGTTCATCGCGCTCGGATGAGAGGATCGTTTCGATGGAGCTCCACACCAAGCCCGATGAACACGCCGACTGGGGCCGCGAAGATGCTTTGCTCGGCCCTGGTCTTTCGGTGTTGGTTACGGTTCTAGAAATTGTAAACATTTATAATGTAGACTTTTCTGATAAGAATTATAGTTTGAGCATTCTTAGACTTACTTGCGGGGCCTCGAAAAACGGCTATAAAAAGACATTTTCTGGAAATACGACCAGGTGCTTGCCGGGGCACCACTTCCAGAAGGGCCTCCACGCTTCTCCCTCAAGTAACGGTCTCTCAAATTCTTCCAATGTTTCTTGCATTCTTCAGCTACAAAAGGACCATGTGTTATTTGTAACGATTGGTAATGCTACTTTTATTGTATACAAAATTAACAATTTTAGTAAGCCATCTTACCAGAAACATTGACGACGTTCGCAATCTCTGCCCAGGCCGCTTCTTTTTTTAAGTTATTTTTATAATCAGCATGCTTTAAATCGAACAATAACTCATAATGCTGAATCACCTCAATCAATAACTCGGCAACATTAGATGCGCCTGAAATATATTTTCATTATAAATAATTCACTACACTTCTTATTAACAAAAGAACTTAACTTTGTTGATCTTCTACAGAGTCCATTTTGAATTTGCAAAAAACACGCTTTTACCCGAAATTAATACACGGTGATTCAGTACTCAATGATCGGACTTTGAGGATAAGCTTCTCTGGTTATTAGAAACATAGAACCTTAGTAACTTTTTTGATTAAATGAACTTGAAAATTTCGAAAAATTTGACCGACGTTTTCAGAAAAGTACGTATAATTGATGCATGTCAGTGTTGTTAAGTCGAATAGAAATAAATGCAAGATCTTTAGAAATTGACACCATCAGTAAAAACGTGACATCTGTTTAAACAAGCACAACAAGAATGGAAACGACGCACATTTCATTCTAGATGAGAAAACAAAACGATCTATTAATCCGGGGGATTCCCCTCTATTCTAATAGTAAACGCAGACAGAAATGACATCATTTTAATACAGACCCATTCAATGATATCATTAAATTCGATGTGTTATGCGTTAATAAACAGATATTTTAATTAAGTAAAGACATGTTTAGCTAATTTGATCTATCCATCAATAGGTATTGTTTTAATTCAACGACCCTGAATGCTTGATGGATTTGTTTACATAGTCAAGTATAAGTACTGTTACGTTTTATTACTAAAAGCTGCAGTGTAAGGGGTTTGCAATTTGTTGTCATTTGAGAAACCAAATATGTGTCGCTATCACAGTACTATAATTTTTTATTCACAAACCTGCAGTATTGTATTACACATAGGGGTTAATGTGCCTATTAAAAGAATTTGAAATTGTCTTAGTAATCAGAAATAGCAAAACAAAAATACCGTTTTTGAAACAATATCCATTGAGAGGTCGTTCTCAACATGCTTTGTTTATTTAATTCTGTTTATCTGTTGTTATTCTACGAAACACTTGGCCAAAATAAAGACGTGTTTATTACTTTATTACGCTATCCTTGCACATTCTAGTAGTATTGAATATCTGCTTGAACTTTTAAAATATGTGTCATGTGCATTCATACTATTAAATTTGAAAACATTAGGCTGAACTTCGATGCCGTTTTTCTCCAAAAGTATAGAAATACGAGAAAAATGGTATATAGGAATTTTCTTTCTTTAATGGTTATCTAACCACTGGCAAAGTCCGATTACTCCGTAATGACTCACCGTGTATATTACAATAAAATCTACGATAACTACCTAAACTAATATCTAAAACAGTAAACTAAAATGAATATGTATATACAAAAATTAAACAAAATATATACAAATACAAGAAAAGACTGATAAATAAAAGAAAATTAATACACCTTGCAAAAAAACAATAAACTATAATAACTACCTAATCTAATCTAATATCTAAACCAGTAAACGAAAATGAATATATACAAAAATTAAACAAAATATATACAAATACGACAAAAGACAAATAATAAATGAAAGAAAATTATGTGAAACTTGCAAAACGACCACTTCTACTTCAAAGCAATTTGGAAATGGCCTTCATCACAGCTGTGTTAATGGATCAACTGGCGGTCTGGTAGATTGCGCCCGCGTGGTAGCGTCGATTTCCATTGGTCGATGCGTGAACGGGAACGGAAAAAGTTAAAAGTTGGTTATCTCGACCGGGCGGCAACGGCAACGGCAGCGGTGGTTTATAAACGCACATAGGTATTTTAGCCTTTTCATGTTTGAACGGGAGCGGGAACGGCAACGGAAAAGTTTATAAATCGCCTTTAATACTTCTGGTCTACCCTTAATTGATTAATTCCAACCATCTTACTAATAATTATTATTACAGGTAGAGATACTCACCAACTTCCAACAGTATATCTAATATAACTGTATATAACTGATATGAGTCTTAACACAGATAAAATGCACACTTAATATCTAATAAGTACTATATGTATCTAATACAAATTAATTTGTTTTATAATAATACGCAGAAAATTACACAAATATTTCACAACTGTTACACCTTGGAACACTACCACTACCGAAGTAGATAGCACTTTAAAATGACAAGAAGGGTGGTTTATTCATCCCTATTTCTTTGTTTACATTTCAAAAGTACCGTTACGTGATGCAGACCAAACGGACCCTTTTAAATTACTATGGGTTTAGGAATTTCTGATACCCATTCATAACGCATTTTGCAAATAGAAAGTTGTATTTAAAGAATATTTACTTGTACATATTATTAAACAGATAAATAAAGAATTAAAAACACAGTAAAAAGGAAAAACGCATCAGCAATATCTAATAATAGTACAATAATAATTATTTAAGAAATCAATGTGTTAAACATACAATATTATTCAAACATACTACATATACATCGTATAATATAAGTTGTAGTTCTAGATGCCTGAAAAGAAAACAATTTCTTTATTCCCAATTAATAATAGTAACCTCGCACGCCAGCACTGGCAATGTGCTCATATTATGGTTCTTAAATAAATAAACTAATTTTAATTACGAAATTTTAAGAAAAAACTACAGTTTGACATCGCCGTAAGCCTTATATATACTTTTCGAAAATACACATAATGCTCGCTCACTGATCTGATAGAAAACTGAACAACAACAAAAATTCCACAAATACCGAAAATCTGTAGACAGTAAACTTACCTATGTTTTATTACCCACTGATGAGATTGGATTTTTAAAGATTAACAAAGGTTTCACAAACGAAACATTAAAAATAAACCCACAAAAAAACGTGTGACTTGACACAAGACAGCTGACCCAGTGGCCAGAAGCGGGAAGTAGTGGTGGGTTATAACACACACGTCTCGATGGTAATATGTCCGTCTTTATTTTACAAACAGATTTTTATATATTACCATCTCTATCACTCTCATCTCTGTCGAGGGCGCATCAGGCCTATAACTGGAAGATCGGGGTGGCGAACCCATTTAAAAACCAAGTCCCGCTACATTTGAGGTTGGATTCGATCGGGCAGTGGCCCCAACTCTGGCTCGGTGTACTGAACTGACCTTACTTGGGGGAATACTCCTAATGCTGGACGAGGCATTTGACCCCGTATGAAATAGGACGGGGAGGGTGCCGGCGGGTGAGCACGTGTTAAGTCAATCGCTCCGGTACTAACCTGGTTAGCTAGTAGAGGGTAGATAGGCAACCTCGCTCCGACCAGTGAGTAACTGGGAGCAATTTCTGTGCAGTTGCGCGCTGATTGAGTGTATCTCAATTACTTCTTCCTTTGGAAGGAACGTGGGGGTATGTTAACACGGGAACCCCATGTAAAAAACATACATGTAATCTATCACTCTCATTGGTCTGACAATTTTTAACGACCTTCAAGCGACCAGGGCTTACTTTATGCTCACGCGGCGGCGTGCATTGAGGTTTTTCAATCCAATTTGTTTTTACTGTTCTAAGGAACACAATTTGAATCTCTAAAAGATAATTTCTGTTATAAAATGTTATTATATTTACGTCTCTACCTTGTAATTATTTCTTAATCAATATTCGAGATGTAGGTATAACATTCCGACGCCCTTCGGTCGGAGAATGTATCGTTGATGCTGTCCGGTCTCGAGCGCCAGTACTTTTTACCGAGAGTACATTCGTCAGCGGTGGGACCGAGGGCAGCTTCAGTGAAGACTCGGTGTCCAGGGCTTTTCGTCCAGGTTTAGAACGGCCCACACTTACGGGTTATTATGACTACTATTCAATAAAACACCACTTCAGTAAACCTTTAGTTTATTAACAACTTTATAAATAAAGAAAATCCGGACATTTTTAATATATCTTTACAAAGATTCAAAAGACTACTTCAAAAGCCTTCAATATGAATTCTCCATGTAACAACTTTTTGCAATCAACCTATTTTAGTCTACTTACTTAATCTTTTCATTCCATTTGTAATTGAAACATTATGCCTATATAATTGTAATTATAGAATTTAAATATTCTGGATACACATGTACTACAGTATGATTTTATTTCTTTTTGTCCTTTTTTGTAGTTCATACTCACTTTGTAATTAGTATTTTTTTTTGTAAAACCAGGGAAGTTTGTTATTGGACTTTAAGTCTGTTAATTTCCCGAACTTGTAAATAAATTTTAAAAAAATCACAATATAGTGTGCTACATATAAATAGCCAGATTACCATGCCAAGCCAAATTACTATGCCAAGCCAAATTATTATGCCAAGCCAAACTAACACCTTAAGCACTGGATATGGGTTGCAGGAAAAGGTTGGAAACGGTTACGGTGCAACTATATGCAAGCAGGGTGAGACACTATACACTATTACTTGTTGTTGCGGTGTCGGTTCGGTAGGGTGTTTGGTATGTTCGGTAGGGTTGTATTCGGTAATGTTCGGTACGGTTGTATTCGGTAATGTTCGGTTGTATTCGGTAACGTTCGGTGTGTTCGGTACGGTTGTATTCGGTTCGGTTCTATTCGGTAATGTTCGGCGTGTTCGGTACGGTTGTATTCGGAAATGTTCGGTTCGGTTGTATAGTGTATTATAAATATTATAATGCTCACCTTAAGTGATTCGGTCGACTGGTTCGGTATTCGGTTTTCTGGTTCTGGTACCCTGCTTCTCTGCTCGAATGGTTCTCTTAAATATAGCGGAAGAGACTGATATAATAGTCCGACGAGCCAGCTTATATACCCACTAGAATAGGTGGCGTTGCGCTAGCGAGTGCCAACGGCTAAGAGGGAAAGGACGGGTGGGGACGCGAGACTTGGTCTTCTCGGAGAAGAGCGAGGTCACGCGGCGAAACTTGCATGGCAGTTATTTCAATAGTAATTACATATACAAATAAATAATTATACCCCGACATAAGTAACTTCGTTACACACCCCCCCTACTTAGTCAAGAAAAGAACGCAGTTCTTTTCTGCATAAATAAAAATAAAGTATTACAAGTTAACTTAAATAATTCATGTATCATTGCCCTAAATATAAACATTATCGCATTCTACCTAAAAATTAAAACAAAATAACTATATCTCTTCTGGTCTTCTGACGTTCTTCGTTTCCCGGTTACTGCTGCCTCTGGAGTGTCGTCCTCCATACACCCCCTATTGGCGGACACGGACACCTCTTCGATAGGACACCCCGGCGACCACATCTTGAACAAAAAAGGCACGGCGTGGATGTGCAGCTGTCCCGGCGATGGCCTACCTCCCCGCACCTCCAACAGACGTCTGTCTACCAAACTGGAACACGTCCGGGTGTCAGTGGTTTGGGCATGAAGTTGACGTTCTTCTCCATAGTTGTTACCACGGATTTTCCTGGACTGCCATATTCTGCTTCCGCCTTTTCTGGGGTGATCAACTGTGACGGTGGATGCTGGATTCGTTTCGTATCTGTTTTACGGAAAAACATGATATGGTTTTAAGTCTTTAACGTGTATGTTCTGTGTTTGTTTTCCCGATTCATTAGTAAGGTTGTATACAACAGGAGACGACTTTAGTGACTTTGAAAGGACCCAAATACTTGGGTGCTAGTTTGGCGGCAAATCCTTCGGCGGCACAGGACAGATGGTGATTTCGTTTCATGACTTTGTCACCTAACCTCGGCTTCAAGTTTCTCCGACGGAGATTATAATGATGGCTTTGCTTGGCAAAAGAGTGTGACAGTTTTAAACGGACAACTGACAACAGTTCCCTTAATCGCCGTAATCTAGATTGTCGGTCTTGTATGTCCTTCGTGGACGGTTCCAAGTCCCCTTCCGGAAGTGCCACGGTCTCATGGAAGAGAGAATTTGGCAATATTAATTCACGTCCAAAATTTCAAAATGCTGGAGTGAAACCGGTACTTTCTTGCTGTGCTGAATTTATAGCTAACATCAGGTCGGGAAGAAAATGATACCATTTTCGGTGATCGGTCTCGCAAAATTGTGCTATCATTGTTTTGAGAGTTCGATTAGCTCTCTCCACCGGATTGGCTTGCGGGGTATACGGAGGAGTAAATCGGTGACTTATGCCGAAGTCACGTAGTAATGTTCCAAAAATCTTACTATCGTACTGTGTGCCATTATCTGTGATAACGGTTAGTGGAGTTCCAAAACGAGTTATCACTTCCTCCATTACTAATTACGTGGCCCAGATATGTCAATGAAGTTTTGCCAAATTGACATTTTTCGGGGTTTGGTCGGAGATTGGCGGCTCTTAATCGACAAAACACTTCCCGCAAATTTCCCAAGTGTTCTTCGAACGTATCTCCCAAGACGATAATATCGTCTAAATAAGCGAAAGCTTTCGGCTCCATGTCTGGCCCAATAATCCGGTCTAGGAGACGTTGAAAAGTGGCCGGAGCAGAGTGTAACCCAAACGGCATCACTCGAAACTGGAACAAACCGCGTCCGGCAACCGTAAAAGCGGTAATAGGCTTGCTTTCTTCCGTAAGTGGTATCTGCCAATAGCCCAATCAATGCTCGAAATGTACTTAGCTGTCCGTAGTTTATTCAAAATGCCATTTACATGCGGAAGCGGATAAGCATCTTTTAGACTAACTTCATTAACTTTTCTAAAATCTATACAAAATCGTGGTTTCCCGTCTTTCTTCACTATACACTACTATTACTTGTTGTTGCGGTGTCGGTTCGGTAATGTTCGGTGTGTTCGGTATGGTCGTATTCGGTAATGTTCGTGTGTTCGGTATGGTTGTATTCGGTAATGTTCGGTACAGTTGTATTCGGTAATGTTCGGTGTGGTTGTGTTCGGTTGTATTCGTTAACGTTCGGTGTGTTCGGTATGGTTGCGTTCGATAGTGATCGGTACGGTTGTATTCGGAAGTGTTCGGTTCGGTTCTATTCGGTAATGTTTGGTGTGTTCGGTACGGTTGTATTCGGAAATGTTCGTGTGTTCGGTATGGTTGTATTCGGTAATGTTCGGTACAGTTGTATTCGGTAATGTTCGGTGTGGTTGTGTTCGGTTGTATTCGTTAACGTTCGGTGTGTTCGGTATGGTTGCGTTCGATAGTGATCGGTACGGTTGTATTCGGAAGTGTTCGGTTCGGTTCTATTCGGTAATGTTTGGTGTGTTCGGTACGGTTGTATTCGGAAATGTTCGGTTCGGTTGTATAGTGTATTATAATAGTTATTTATGTATTAAGGGCATAAAGAAGCTTTTATGGCCAGAAGCGTTATTTCTAGCCCGAGGCGTTAGCCGAGGGCTAGGAAAAGGCTGTAGGGTCATAAAAGCAAGTTATGCCCGCTATACATACACTATTTTATGCACAGATTAGGTTTTTATCTCAAATCTATTGTTGTGTAAAAAATATAATTAAATCAGTACGTAGGTACATCAAGCCGCTGTGCGTATACTTATGTGCTTATACGAAGTACGTTACTATAGTTACTATTCCAAAATATTTAACTTCAGTTTATTTTCATTGGTGATAAGTTTACAAATTAAATTAGGAACCAATCAAGTTCTACAACAAACAGCTCTGACATTTAATTGACGTTTCTTTATTGCCCGTCGGACCATAAAGATGCCCTTGGGCCATAAAGAGACGGTTATGTTTAGATGAGTCTAGCAATAATAGGCTAATTATAATGTATCTGTGCATAAATATTATAATGCACACCTTAAGTGATTCGGTCGACTGGTTCGGTATTCGGTTTTCTGGTTCTGGTACCCTGCTTCTCTGTTCAGATGATTCTCTTAAATATAGCGGAAGAGACTAATATAATAGTCCGACGACCCAGCTTATATACCCACTAGAATAGGTGGGGTTGCGCGTTGCACTAGCGAGTGCCAACGGCTAAGAGGGAAAGGACGGGTGGGGACGCGAGACATGCTCTTCTCGGAGAAGAGCGAGGTCACGCGGCGAAACTTGCATGGCAGTTATTTCAATAGTAATTACATACAAATAAATAATTATACCCCGACATAAGTAACTTCGATACAGTACAGTTTTTTTTAATGTTTGATTCCAATTAGTATACGTTTATTTTCCATTTTTTTGGAAGAAACTGCCATATCTGCAAGATTGATGCTTTATTGTAGACAATTGGATATACAGTGTGTCCCTGGATGGGGTGCCCATAAGGTGATTTTTTCTAAATAATTCTTTGGAGGAGGGTATTTTTGGTCTGGAAAGGTTTTGCTTATTTTACAACTGCAGAATACTAAAAAAATCAAACATTTTAAGCAACCTGATTCAAGTAATGCGTTTTTTTAATGAAAAAAATGAAAATTTTGTAGAAATTTTTCTAAGTCCATAAACTAAGCACGGTTCCCTAGCAACCTGAACAAAGTGTCGGTGACGGATGATACATTATTTTGAGTGAAATAACAATTAACAAAGTACAAAATAATTTATTAAAAGCTTATGGAATTTACACAAAAATTAAAACGAGAAACAACTTATTCTACCTGTCCACCTCCAATGTTGAAACATTTTTCTACTCGCCAGCGAAATCCTCGGTATACATTCCGCAGCATTTCTGGGGTAATTTCATTTATACAGGCAGTGATCCTCTGTTTTAAAAAAATAAAATTTTCGTGTAGAACAAAGGATCGTACATTATTTTCTCCCCTATATTTGCACAAAATTCAAGTCTCAACCCATAATCATTTTCTTTTAAAGTGTGAATGAATTTTGGTTTAAATGGATAAAGTTTGTTGGCTTTGTAAATTCGTTGAAGGTCACTTTTGCAAACACCGATTTGAAGTGATCTTCTTCGTAAACTTTGTTTGGGATTTTCCAAAACAGAATTCAAAGCCACGGCACTGGCAGCATCATTTTCGTAACTATACATCTTTTTCTTCTTCTTTATGTCTGCAACTGATCCCGTTTCTTTAAATTTTTTCACAAGTTTTTTCAATCCACTTTGGCTCACATTAATTCCAGGATATTTTTCTTCGAATTCTTCGATTACGTATCGGTATGATACGTCGCCACGTCCGTAACATTGAATTAAGAAAATTCTTTGCTGGAGATCTAACATTCTGACTTATTTTTGACAAAACCGACGTTTCAAAATTAATCATGTTTCTAGGCAATTTTTAGTTCGGAATACTAGATGGATCACAGATAGTTTGGACTTAGACAAAATTTTGATCCCATTAAAAAGAAAAAGAGCTCCCAATTAAAGCAAATCAACTAAGATTTGCAATTTTTTAACTTTTCTTGTAATTTATAATAAGCAAAAGCTTTTTAGACCATAAATATCTAGTTCCGAATATTTTTTTGGAAAAAATCACCTTATGGGCACCCCATCCAGGGACACACTGTACAAATTAATCACATTCAATTTATTTCAATCCAATTTTACTTGTTTGTAAAATGTAAACGATAACAGTAGTAAAGTTTCGGCGAGTTATCGACGAGCTTTCGACGCGATATTTTCCCCAGTATTCACCGCGATTGTGTCTTTTGATAACACATCCTTTATATGGGTTTGTAAATCATAAAACATTGCATAAATTTACAGGAATTATTTTTCTATTAAAAATGCATCCCCCTTCGACGGCCGCTAAGAGAATTGGGTTTCCACTGGCGATTGTGTCTTTTGATAATACATTTTTTTATTTTTTTATATGAGTTTGTAAAATTATAAAACGTTGCGTAAATTCACAGGAATTACTTTTCTATTAAATATTCTTTTTCCACTACTAGTAGTATAGGATACATTTTAAGTATGACATAGTCAACTGTGAAATTTGATTTCTTGACCTTAGCGTTAGAAGCAGTTAATAATTTTTCATTATTAACCTAAGTTAATAATGAACAAATTTACATTTTCTGAGAACTCGGAGATAGTTTTAGAGAAATAATTTGAACGGCATAGTTATATATATCCAAGAGATTATACTTAACATGTTTGAGTCATTGAAGTAAAGGCTGTAACAAAACTATTTTAATAAAAAAATTAAAGCAAATTTGAATTTCGCGCCTTCAGAATACCTAGAAGATCTATAAAGTATGGTAAATCTAAACGAAGAAAGGTAAAACTTTTGTAGCTAACTTTAACTTGTGCTTTAGATTGAAACTGATGAAACTAATAATGCTGAAAATGTGGTTTGTTAGCTATTTGAACGCGACGGGCGCCTTTTGTCACCCATTTTTAGGTTAGGAACCTTTGTGCAAACAAACCTCCAAACACAAAATTTTTATTGTAGATATTGAATAAACTGTAATTATAAACAATGTTTATTTCTTAATTATTTATTAAAGTTGATTGTACAATTGTAGCAAGTCATTGTGATCCCTGATCCGGATGTTTGTTTGTTTGTGTTTGTGTTTGGGCGAGGAATCAGGATGGCGGAGCATCCGTCGTACCCCATGGCACCGATTGCTATGATCATTTGGCCGACCCTGCTAAGTAAACTATTATTGGTTACGTTTGTTGGTAAATTTATAATTGCATTCCTATGCACAGTGGAAGTTTCTTGAATCGAGGAGGTGGAAGGTTGTACTTCATCTAATAAATTTGACGAGGTTGAAGGTAGGAGCTCAACGCATGAAGTTGAAGGCGCTTAGACCATTTGTGCAATGGTTTTTTTTTTCACTGCCAGTGAATCTTCTATGTAACCCTCTGCTACTGTTGCAGACTTCCACCCTCCATGTTGCTTTAATTGCAGGGTGTTTCCACCATTAGAGGCTAAAAGAGTGGCAGAGGTTCTTCGGAAAGTGTGCCCAGTATAGGACTCAGGATTTGCCAATTTTAAATATATGGCAATTTTTTAGGCATTTGTGCGATTGTGTTATGCCCTATATTTTACCTGACTGCTTTTCCATTCTTAACAGCAATAAATAATCGGGGTAAGTCCAAAAGTGAACTAATTTTTAGATATTTTTTTATCGTTTCTATCCACAGAGCATCCATAACAACAAATTTTCTAGATGCCCCATTTTTGCTGTGACGAATATTAATGATAATCATATCTTCTTTCACCGTTAATCAGTCATAAGCAAATTACAAAGTTCATTGCCTCTGCAAGCCCCAGCAACTCCTATTGCAAGAACTGCCTAAAATTGTGAAACATTTAATACATAGCATACATATGCAATGCACAGACTAGTTACCTTAACAGCAATGTAAGAATCATCAGGTGCGTAACTCAGAAATTTTATTATATCATCCGTAACCTCCGAGAATAAAGAGAGGCCACGAACAAGGCTTGTGTCACGTGATCTGACGTCACGAATGCCGGCTGGCGACTTGCGGGGACAGGCGATGCGTACAAGTCAAACGCCATTGCAGTTTACATTTGCCGTGATCATCGTAGTCGTGTGAACTAGACTCTTTTTCGGAAGTTTTTCTTTCAAAAACTCTCATAAATAAGTTAAAATAAGTTAAAGTGTTAAATTAAAGGTGTAGAATTTCAGATTTACCTGATTTATGTGAAGACAATTTATAAAATCAGTGAAAAGAGACTGTTTCTCAATTGCCGTATCGAGTGTGGGCGTTGGCAGAAATGGCCGCTGATAAATTTTGTATTTGAAAGTTGTTTTATTACTTATAAAATAACTTTCGGTTGGTGTCGTTCATAATATGATTGTGTATTGTGTCGTTTACCTATATAAAATATAATTTCATAAATATTTTGATTAGTTAATCAAAAAAGCCAACAGTTTGACGAAATACTTGGGTGAGTCTGGTTTATTTCATTAAAAATGCCTGATAAATGTTGCGTGCCTAATTGCTCAAGCAATTACGATACTACCCATACGTATGTGTCAGTCTTTTCTTTCCCAAAAGATGAAGAGTTGAAGAAAACGTGGATTAAATGCATTCATAGAGACTCATTTAATCCAACAAAACATTCAGTAGTATGTATTAAACATTTCTCAGAGTCATCGGTTATAACAATCGATAAAATTACCAGAAACGATGGATCTGTATTAGAGGTGCCAAGAAAAAAGCCAGCACTAGTTAAAAACGCTGTCCCTTCAATTTTTCCAAATCAACCCTCATACATGACAAAAAAATCCCCAAAAAAACGAAAACATCCAGACGAAAGACGACAGGAGATATTAGATCGCGACGAAACTGTTTTTCAGACGAAATCAATGAGAAATGTATTTTATGTAGCAAAACGTTGAAGTCGATATTGTTAAAAAATTGTCATATTCTTGCCAATATATTTCTCAATAACTATTCAAAAATAATCAACGACAAAATTAACACCCAAAACATGGATCTATCAAAGAGAAAACTGATTAAGTTTAATGGTTAAGAAGTTATAACACACGCATGGAGATAGGGCCATTGGCGAGGCCTCCATAAGAGCCAACGCGTCTATCATGGGTACCTCAACGGTGACGTGGAAAACCCTATTCATTGCTTTTTTTTATCATGATATAAGTGCTTTTTTTGAAATAATATTCAGTTTTACTCAGAAATATACAAGTGTCTTTATGTTGGGTATTTTACGTTTCGCAATTGTCACCCGGTTTTCGTGACGTCACGATTGCTTGGTCGCGGCCTCTTGACTATCTCGGAGGTTACGTATCATCTTGTGTAAAAACTAAAGATTTTTAGGTGTGTAATTTGTATTTTGTCTTTTCAGGTACCTGACAAGCTTAAAAAATTTAGATATATCTACATTATGCTTTAGCAAAAGTGTTGCTTTCAACATTCAATAATGGGCCCACAGAGTGAATGCCTTTTTGCCCTTGGAGTACTCTTGAAAATAAGCCAACACTACATTTTTAGAACTAACACTTGCGTTTTTCAGCTGGCACCAATTTTTAAATATTTCGTATGTTTTCATGTAGACACCTTTCGATTTTTCAGGCAGTAATCCCTCTGAAAGTTCTTCTACCAAGTCTTTAATTTCTTGAGGAGTATAGTTTATGTCTGAACTGTCCATTTTTCCAGACACAATAAAAGATTTCTTTTAAACCAATTGTCATTTATTTATTACAAATGTCAAGTTTTAGGCTACTTGATTTTCTTATGAACAAACTAAATAAAATTACAAAGTAATTCAAATTAAAAAATCTCATGACTCATTCTAATTAAAAAATTACTAGTAGTGGAAAAGATAGTATATAAACCACGGTAGTGAAGACCATTATAGCCCTCACGCCTTATAGCCCTCGATGCTTCGCATCTCGGGCTCTAAACTGGCGGTCGGGCTATAATGATAGTCTTCACTACCTTGGTGTATAATATACTATTTTTGCCCCCTTGCGCAGCCAGTTAACACAGCTAACCAAACAATCAGCTATCTATCTCTTTGTCTGTTGCATTGTAATGACGTGCTGCAAAAACGTGACGTCAGCGACGCCATTTTGGGTTAACCGCACGTAGAGTGACAGGGCCGTATTAGAAATAAGTGCTCATTTATGAACAGTACGGGATTAAGTCATAATTTTAAAAAATAAAATTTATTATAACGATATAGGGTTCGGGAACCTTAAAAATTTCAGTTGTTGTTTCCAACGTTTCGTGTATTCATTTTAAGAGATATTTCTGTAATACAAACATTATTAGTCTTTTATATTCGCTATTTATGCTTTAAAGACAACATTTATGCTTTCTCAACAAAATTCAGTAGTACCCATGTTATTACAATCTCCCTTGAGTGCTTTATCAAAAATAATTACTATTTTTGTCAGAATTATCTAAGTACGTATTACGTATTATTATAGCTAAAATGTAATAGTTATAGCAGTAATATTTAAATTACGGGTTAAACAAAAACAAATTTTACAGATTATATAATAATGTATTTATTGGTTTCTCCAAATTAACAGCTTGTTTTTATTAACACTTTTTAAATTTTTGTTAATATTTTTTAAAGTGTAATAAATTCTTACTCTTAAATATAATTTTATTACAAACTCTATTGGAAATTGCTGGCAAGGGTGTTCGTAAGGTACATTTTTACATAATTTTAAATAATTGACAGTAATTTTAGGAAGAAGAATAAATTCCTCAAAATTTTCTTGGAAAATCACTTCGATATGTGAAATATAGTTGACAAAAGTCTCATGCGGATTTCGTAATTTACCGAAAACATCTTTAGATCCATTTTCATATGCTCTAAAAAAAATGTAGAGAGACGAATCGTCCAACTCTTGATGGGCCTTTGAATACTCCTCACATGTATAACAATTATGCACCTTTTCACATTTTTTTAATAAATAACCACATACATATCGCATGAAATTTTTCTGCAAATCATTATTTGTTTGGTAATCTAGACTTATAACAGGCGTAATATTTTGACAAACAGGCTGTGTTACAGGTTCCCTAGTTATGTCCGATAATTTTAATAAAAGCGGATTGAAATCAGCCTCACAGTTTTCAGTGCCAGAGTGTAACAAGTCTGAAGATTGTATTTTCTTAAAAGACCTTTGGAATTGAATAGGTGTTGGGTTTATAGAGTTCCCATTCAATTGTCGAATAACTCCAAATTGATTTTCTAAATCATCTTGATTCAGACGTCTTGTAAAAAGATATTCAAAATTTGCCGTAGTATGTAAATCATTCCAGAGAATTAATAAACTGTTTATTGTTATTTTTATTGATTTTATGCACTTTATCTTATGTGTTATATTAACATTCTTTTTATTTAGCACTTGAACTTTATTAAAGAAATTCAAGCAATCTTCTAAAAATTTTACTTGATATTCTAAGCCCTTAAATGCTCTGTTGTACTCCTTAGCAGCAGAAGTTCTGGAAGAATTAAGCAAATCAAATAACTTGTCCAGCCTATCAATAAATTCAGAGGTATAAATAGCCTCAGAAGGAAGATAACCAAATCTAATGTACAAGTTCATGCTTGCGGCCACTGTAGCACTGAAAACTTGAGTCGCGAATTTAACTTTCATTTTTTCAAAGTTACTGGGATTTATATGTGAGTCAGATAACTTTGGAGCACCTCGAACAGGATATTTTTTATCATGTTCATAGAACATGGTTATATATTGCAACGAAATCTTATTGTTATCAATATAAAAGTCATATTTTAAAAGCATGTTTCTTAGAGCTTTGAAAATATGGGGAACATCAAACATATAAACGATTTTCTGATCTGAAACACAAAAAAATGAGTTTTCCGGTGAAATGCTTAGCAAGTTTGATAATTGTATATTGTTTGAACCCATGTCTGTGGTCAAAGCACAAATTTTTAATTCTGTATCTGTAACTTTATTTACACACTCAAATACTATTTCCTTTAGTGTTTGTGCTGGACAAGAAGTGTGGTGAAAATAATACCCTATAGATTGTTTCCACCTGGAATACAGTCCTCTTAACAGCAAAACACAGGCACTTAAGGCGGGCTTAAATATTAATTTATTTTGCTCATTCTGAGCAAGTCCAATAATGCAGTCTGAAGATCTGTCATAAAAAATATTTGCTTTTATCGCCATTTCGTCCACACACAGCACACAATATTTGTTCAGACTTTTGAACGAGCCAGCTTTCATTTTTAATGTTTCAAAAAGTTGGGTATTATTTAAACCAGGCCCTACTTTTATCTGTCTAATTTGTTTTAAAAGAGTTTCAGGACCAGGAAGAGAAAAGTTTTTCATTAAATATTGTTTGTAAAGTTTGGGTCCAGTAAAATACATTTTGAGACACTCATTTTTAAATTCATCAGAATATCGTCTACCTTTTGGCTTTTTTTTTGACTGACTGATTTCATTGCATATAAAATTTGCTGATTCCCTGGATGAAGAATGCTTATATGTAAAATTCTGATAATCTTGCATAGTAATAATTTTTTCGTTTTTTCTCAGTTCTTCAACTTCTTGCTTCAATCTTTTATTTTCGCTTTGAAGCTGTCGAATAGTGTCTCTATATTTGCTTTTTCTTGGGGTATTGTACGACAGAGAAGCTGATGTCTGGGTGGAAATGGGAGACAATAATGACAAGTTTGGGTTTGAACTTGATTCATCAAGCTCACAATTCAGACCTGAAATAAAAAAGGTTATTACCCAGAACTTTCCAGTAATTTTCGTAAATACTTACTTAAATCAACACTATTACTGGTGGTGGATCTTGATGGTAATAGGTCACCAGTATCGGCAAAATCAATTTCCACCTTTTTAGCTGAAATATTAAAATAAATTGAAAAACTTGTTACGCTTATTTCAGTGAAATTACTATTTTATAACCAACAAAAAAAAACACCTACCAGGCACAATGGTGATGTCTTGAAGAATATTTATTTTCTTGGCGGAAATTTCCTCTGGATCCAAAGAGCAATGGTAACTATGGTCGTGATTAATTGAAGAACCACCAGAGCAACCCTCTAAAGATCTAAATATTGTTGATACTGCATTAAATTTTAAACGTTTACATGAAGAATTTGTAAACATTTTTTGCTCAAAATGCAGACTGCATAGTCTATAACTTTGATTCAGAGTACTGGCATCTAGGGCATATAAATCCTCTCTCTGACTTGCTGTAAGCCACGTTCTAGATCTAGAAAAATAGAAAATAACATATGCTTAGATACATACTTGTGTTTAAAATACGATATGGGTAACAAATAGAATTTGAACGACTGTTAAAACATGATTGAAACACTTCTTACCTTACAATATCTTTAGGAAATCGAAAGAAACTTCTATTTGTAGCATAGTAACTTTTAGAATTACAGTTTTTTGCAGCACAAACATGTCCACCTTTGAGTTTTTCCATATTTTCACCTTTAACAACACAGCCAGTGAATACTCACAATACAGCACGCCATTGGTAACAACAAGACACAAAAACAGCGACAAACACGTTCAACCACTATGTACGTTACACCACTGTGAAATTCTTGTCTCCGTTTAACCCAAAATGGCGATGCGCAAGACAATCGGCGCAATACGCTCCCGCCTTGAGAGAAAGACAGCTGATTGTTTGGTTAGATGTGCAGTTAATATGATTTTAGCTGCCGGCTGTGTCTCTTAACAACATATTTTTAGCAAGAAGACTATACAGTGTGTCCACGGATTGAGTTCACAAGAGGGGAAAAATTTTTATTTTTAGTTTTATCGAAAAATGTCATTCTTGATAAACAGTTTTGCTTGTTGTTAGATCCCAGAAAATTAAAACAAATTCACGTTTTATTTTACCTGCTTCATTTTTTATAGTCGATTTTCTGTGAAACCATATGAAATTTTGCAGTTCAAAACTTTAACAATAATCTAGTGGGTGACGTTTATGTCATTATTAAGCAATAATTCTTTCAAATTGTTATTGTGGCACAATGTTAACTCTTCAGTGCTAAAATGAATAATGAAATTAAATGAGACGGGGTCTGTTGAAGATAAAAAGAATGCGAAAAAGGCATACCGTGAAGACGATGAAGCAGCTACTGCCTTAGCTATCCATTCCGTATTTGATTTACCTACTAGATTATTGTTAAAGTTTTGAAGTTAGTTCAAACTGTTATATGGTTTCACAGAAAATTGGCTATAAAATGAAGCAGGTAAAATAAAACGTGAATTTGTTTAAACTTTCTGGGGTCTTACAACAACCAAACTTTGTATCAAGAATGACATTTTTCGATAAAACTAAAAATAAAATTTTTTCCCTTTTGTGAACTCTATCCGTGGACACACTGTATACAGGAGACCAAACTGCAGAAGTGGGAGATCACAAAATCCGCCGTAGGCGGTCCCAGGGAAATCCAGTGGTATAGCTCCTTTATTTTCAAATAGTAGCGACAGCGATTGATCTCTCCGCTGGAGCAAAAGCACCAGAACAATATTGGCAACACTGAATGTTATCAGATTTGACATTCCATCTTACAATAAATCTTAGATTTAATAATAACCATTGTTAAAAATATTTACAACGCAACATTAATTTGATAATGGACATTCATGTTCTGTAAAAACAATCATATTAATATAAGATTTAATAATATAATATAAGTGTAATTTTTAAATAATTTTTTATTAAATTTCCGTAATAGCATGCATGTAGTCATTTTTGCATTATTAAAGTTTGTGTCAGGTTTGCTCCACGATGTCGCTAATATTTGAAATAGAGGGGCTACAGCTACAGCCAGTGGTAGAGTCACTACAGCTAGGTCGCGCTGGTCGATCAGAGTATCGCAAACCGCCGTATTGGGACAGAGAAATGTAGTTTTTAATAATGAACAAATTAAAACCACGTTTTACGTATTTGACATATTAGAGGTTTGATCTTTCAGAATAAGAAAATCCTTTTAAAGTAAACGTGTATTTGATTAAATGCAATCAGATACAAATAATGAACAATTTTGTGCTTGACTTAGGCCTTTTTTTGCCCCAATATGGTGGCGTTTTGCGGTACTCTGATAGACCAGCACGACCTAGGTGACTAGATGTAGTGACTCTAGCCAGTGGTAGAGATCCTTGATAAATTTAATTAAGATAAGAGATCAGACATGTTGGACTCCCGTTCTGATTGGTTGGAACCAGAATCCATGGACTTTCTGATTTAACTCGAAAACAAACTGAGTTTTTTGTTTAAACTTCAATTTTGACAGTTGTCGCTAATTAGTCAATTTAACCTATGATTTTTAGTGCAGACCAAATTGATGGAATGCAACGTGATAATAGTCGCTTTGTACCCTGGTCAAATAAAACAGTTTCTGCTGCATTACAACTTAGATTTACTTGTGACGAAAGTGGTTATAACACTTTACTCTAGCTACATTTACCCTTTCCTTCAATTAGCACTTTAGACAGAAGAATTGAAAAATCTAAAATTCTAAAGTGGCATTCTGTATGAAATATTCGACTTTCTGAGGATTAAAGTGAATTCAATGAATGAATCGTCGACTGATTCCTCTGATTTAGAAGAACCTAGAACTTAGAAGATCACACAGAAGAAAAGTAAGTTCGTCATTTCTAACGATTCTGATATGAAAGTTTTTTTGATAAAGACTAATGAAAAAAGTGACCCCTTACAGGATATACTAGATGATGAAAGCTTAGCCATAAGAAATTACATCATTGTAAAATTTGCAACGAAGAAAACCTGTAAATACCTTGTGGGGGTAGTTCAAAAGGTGATTACTGAGGATATGGTATCAGCCTACTATGTCAAATTCATGAGGAAGAAAGGGCATGAAGGATTTGTCTTCTCTTAACAGACGATTTTTTACTTGTTAAACGGGAGGAAATCGTCACCAAGCTTCCTCAACCGTCTTGAGATTAAAGGGACTGCTAAGCAGTCAGGCTTTCTGGAATTTGCTGTTAATTTCCATAATCTTAACATTCAATAGAGTAGGGTATAACTTCTTGTATTTATTGAAAAAATAAGTAAATAGTCATTAAAATAATTATTTGACATTATTGTTGTGTTTTAATTAATTATGTACGAATGTGCCCAGTGTGTTGTCTGGAGGTGCCCCGCTATGGGGCAAGTTCAGAAAAATGCTACTTCTGAAAAAATGTTTTCCAGAAAAACGTATGTAACTTTATCTTAATTTCTACATGCCATCTCGTACACAAATGAACGTGTTATAAATTGTATATTAGGAAGTTGACCGATCCTATTAAATGAGTATATAACTCATGTGCGAAGATAAATGTCTGAACGTGCACCACTCTCCCCTATTTAGGTTAGATATTTCATATATTGATTTATGTTAAATTATTATATGCATAATGCTAATGTAGTGGAATAAAGTCTTAGTTATTCTTTTTCTTTCAACATTTGAATAATTATTAAATTTTGAATTGAATAATAACAAAATTGTAACATAATACCAAGCTAGCACGCTGTCAAAATAATAATAATGGTTTGACAAGTCAGATGGGCCTTGGTTTCTGGTTCATCATGTCTCATCTCTTATCTTAATTATTATCAAGGATCTCTACCACTGGCTTTCTCTGGGACTGCCTACGGCGAATTTTGTGTAAAGAGTTCTTACCCCCTCCAGACCACTTTGAAACATATTAAATAAATAACAAATCGGAACGCAATAATAATTATTCATACATATTACATATAACTACACTGTATTAAATTGTAGGAGTAACACGTGCACTTTAAATATCTTCATAAACTCTTAACAACACTGCATCTGTTGATACAACGCCAACTTGCAAACAATGGAGAATGACATGCAGACAATGCGCAGTCATCAGTCTGGTCTGGAACTTTTACTTGTTTCTACATGTAAATATACATAATTAACAGTAAATTCACAATATATATTGTAAATTTACTTACGATATTGCTTTTTACATGATTACTTAGTATTTTTACTTACATAAATAAATAGCAATGATTTCCTACTTAAAATTATCATTTTCTATTGTAATAATCATTAAAAATATTAATTCACCTTTAGAAATACTAGGCTTTTTATGTAAATTAGTTTTACTTTAAAAGAACAGTACTTTTGTTGATTTTATAGTTATTAAATTTTTACTTACGAGCATGCAAAATTACTTGTATTTTTTTCAGTGTATCTGAGTAGTCCGCACGCCACTGTGCGTTTTCGTGAAATGGGCAGTTCTGTTACAGCAGCTGTCTCCACTCCGGTCATTTATGAAGAGAATAAATTCTTACATCTGTTTGAGAAATCCAGGAATTCTCGACTTCGTTATAAAGCTTGATAAGAAATCTGACAACATGGCTTGGATATATTTCCAATTGCTAAATTGCGCATACCCGCCCGTCTTTTTTGACGTATTGTTTATTCATTTTTTGTTTGTTCTGGTTTGTTCTTATTGTATCGTAGGTCTGAAAATCGCTGAATATTTGTCGTGTATCAAAAACTATCTGAGTTTAAAACAGAACGAAAACCTTGAAGAAATCCACAGACAATTTGGTCATTCCGGGTAATTATTGACTACCTAATTTTCAGGAATTAATGATCAGGAATTTTGAGGTTAATTTACCTTTTTTTTCTAGATAGTATAATTAGGACAGATTGTAAATAAAGGGGTTATAAAAAAAAAATTTGGTAGTAACATTCTGCTTGTTCCTACATTAACAATTATTATTAAAAAGAGAAAAATTAAATATTACAAATGAGCAGTAGTAGCAGCACGTAGGGCACGTATATGTTTTCCCACTTTACATATGAGAATTATAAGTAAGTCGTTGCGTTTTATAAAACTTGCAGACAGTTTTGTTAAACTTGAAAAAAAAATAAGATATTAAAATATCAGTGGAAGAAATACATTAAACCAATGTATGTATGTGTACAGGATTCAAAATTTTTGGTGGAACAAGGGCCCCATAATGTTCAAGAGCAGAATGGATGTATATTTCTATTGGAATAGAAAATATGGAATAATCCGTGAAAATGGCCAGGCACACATCAAGTAATGATCTCGGAGTGTTCGAAGATTTGACTGATATATTTTTATGACATGGAAATTTCATAAAATATCAACACGTTAAAGGCAAAACGACTTAAGCACCAATTAATAAATTGTTGAGGAGATCAGAAAAATGCAATATTCCTAATAGTACGTATCTCATGCAAGTTTTTTCTGTTAAATAATTATAGCAGAAAGACATTATTGTGTAGTTCTTTATTTAAAAATTTGTTGTTTATTACTATAATGTTACTTCCGTTTTGTTTTGGTGTTTATGCTATATATAGTAACAGGTAACGCCTGTTATTTTGGCTTGTCTCTTAAGCGCATTTTGTTTGTATTTGACCGTAAAAAAAAAGATCGTACAAAATGTTTTTTATCAGAATAAACTTTTTGAGTTTTGTACCAGTGAATGCTGCTGACAAAATCAACAGTTTTTTGAATGTTTTAACGCATGAACACTGAACTCTTTAAGTACATAGTTGTTTCTTTACAAAAATAAACTAACTGCAAACATTGCCACACTAATAACTACATACAGAGCACATACAGTTCTGTATCGCAAGCGTTTCATTTTTTATTGATTTAAGTTCTGAATCAGATTTTGATGCAAAATTGGATTCAAATATGTTATTACTGTACGATATCTCATAATAAGAATCATCTTTTAAATTTCAACATCTTTTTTCAATTCTTTTTGGTTTTAATTTTGTCGTTATATTTTCATTCATTAGTAAACAAATGAGTGTTAATATTATTAAAACTGGTCGATCAAGACCAACTATTAATTTTATGTTGAAAGCTTACACTAATGTTCAACGATGTTCTATATTTGAGTATGTCCTAGGTCACTATACACACTATACTCTGATTTTAAACACTACCCTACACTAATTCGAAAGGATTAGTTCTCTTCAGCTTTCGGACGAGGTTTTGATTGTCAAGCAGTTAAATCGCTTCAGGGTTGACGTGTTGATGTAGACAAGATTCATGCTTAGCAGCAAGTGTTAACTTCGCTAGCAACGTACTGGACACCAAGAGCACAATATATTTCACTATTTCATATATACCACGGAGAATTTATTATGTTTCGCAACACTTTATTCTGGAAAGTTTGTATCATTTTATTTATTTATTTATTATTACCCAAACAACAGGTTAATCCCAATAATGTTTGGGGAGGTCCCATACACTACAAATAAATTACATAAATATGTTTTAACATTTCACTTTCACATCAGATACCTAATAACGTGATTACAAATCTTAAAAATTAGTAGATTGAAAAATAATTATGTTTAACATAAAGTTTTAATCTTGGATTATTTAGTTGAAACTTACAAGCCCTTTCCATTATGCTGAAAGAATAGTTTTCTTAATGTTCTAAGGGGCGTATAAAAAATGTCGAGATCTGCTGTATCAATAACACTATTTACTATTACATCATTCTTGTTAGTGCACAATGATAACGTTTAATAGTTCTATATCGTGGAACATACAGGACGTTTCGGGGTCGTGATCTATAAGCCGAAATATACAATTGGACCAAGGACAGCAGTCTAGGGCAATCAATGCCATCATTTAAAAGTTTATATATAAAGCTGACATCCATTGATTCTCTTCTCTTAGCTAATTTTGTTATCTTAAATTCAATTCTAATGTTACTATAATGAATACCAGGATAATGTCCATGAGCTTTATAATGCAAATACTTAAAAAATTTATTCTGGTTAGTTCTTATTTCAGTTTGGTTAGTAGCTTGCCCTAGATTCCACACTACTGATGCAAACTCTAATTTAGATCTAATCAATGAATTATATAAAGTTAGTATCGCCTCAGTATTTCTGAAGTCCTTTGTGGATGTAATCAAGAAACCCAGATTCCTTAATGACTAATCAACAATGGTCTCTATGTGCTCATTCCAGGATATTATATACACATTCGAGATTTACACGTTATTCATTAATACCAGATGAACACAAATTAATTAATTATTAAAAAATTTCAGTATAAGTGTAATGTCTGTCTTTTTTACTAAGTATATAATGTGATTCCAAAATGACAGATCAAAATTCTACTGATTTAAACCCTAAAAAATGAATAATAAAATGAATAATACTCTATTTTATGTTGAAGTATAGGCTGCAGCGGCGAGCTAAGGTGTATGGGAACGTGCTAGAAGTGAGGGTATATGACGAAATGACTACCAATGACTTATGTGTAGCATAACTATTTTATATACTATTGTTTAAAAACTCACGTGACAAAGTTTGTCAGAATAATTTCTTATTTTACATGGACTCTCTCATTAGGAATAAAATATACATGAATTTATAATTTGATATCAATATTTATCTATTACGTTCTGCTGAAAATAAAACTTAATTTCAAAGAAAAGTTAATTAAGTATTCGCTTTCATAATCCGATGTACCACTCTCATCTGTAAATGAAATAAAAGTCAATTAAATATTTCTACAAAATGAAATAAAATTATTTAGGCAATTTAATTCATACACAAAAAATCTCATAAGCTGCGGTGGATTTTGTCATTATGACAGCGAAAAAAGTTTGCCCAAACTTTTCCAGCGACAAAACGGAACCTAACTTTTGAAAGCGTCTGATTCTAGTAGGTCTGCATCATCGGTCTCTAACAACCCTTGCATAACAACCAAAATTGTAAACAAATTTTTCTCAATCTTGCGTTGTCAGAAAAGTATCTAATCTGTGAAAATGTTGCGATTTGGAGAGTCTTCGAGTGGAGAAATTGAAAAAGCCATCAACAATAATGTGCCTCGCAATACTGTGAATTCAACTACGTCAATTTGGCGACAATTTACGCTGTTTTGTGAGGAAAAAAAATATGAACTCGTTGAAGAAACGTCCACTGAAAAGTTAGCTTCTATTTTATGTGACTGGGCATTTAACATGAAGAAGAACAATGGAGAAGATTATAAAGAGAGTACAGTCAAGACGATTTGGAACACTTCAGCAAAAATTTTGCAGGAGAAGTACTTTAATGATTATAAACGGGTTTTTAATCTGTTCACGGACATACAGTTTAAGAAAGCGAGAAACGCCCGCGACACAAAACGCAAAATTTTACAAGCAATACCAGAAAAAAGAAAGGTGAGTTCTAAAGCTCTCACAAAACAAGAAATTTTTGAAATGGCACTGTCCTAGAGTGAAGAAGAACCTGAAAATTCTATCACATTGCTGCCTATGAATTAGCTTGGAGAGGTGGAGAAGCAGCAAATTGTAAGGTATTTTATTTTAAAATCGAGACAGACAACAGTGGACGAGAGACCGGAAGAGTTGAATATAACCCAGTGTTTTCAAAGACAGCACAAGGAGGAAATCAGAAGTTAGCCGACAGTAAATGGTTGGTTGCAAACACTGAAGAAGAAAGTGTATGTCCAGTAAGATTGTTTAAACAAATTATACAACTCCAAATCCTTTCTGGCAAAAAACAAATTCGAAAGGATGGTATAAGAATTCTCCTATTGGGACAAATGAAATCTCTAAATGGACCAAATCTTCAGCGAAAAATATTGGACTTGATGTCAAGCGGGTGAAGATTACAAACCATTCTAATCGAGCTGCCACCGTAACTGAATTGTCCAGGAGTGGTGTAGGTGAACAAAAACTTGTGAAAATTACGGGTTATAGCAACCCATCGTCATTAAAACCGTACCTTCAGTTAGATCAAGAACATCATAGAGAAATCATTGGTTCCATTCGTACTACCATCCAGGAAACAGTTACTACCACCGCTCAAAATACCAGCATGCAGCAAACTATTAACAAAAAAAACGAAAGTTCTGAAAATCAAGTTGTTTATAAGAATTGTGTTTTTAACAATTGTACTTTTCCGTTAAATTAAATAAACTAATTTATACCTTATTTGTTAATTTGGTGATTTACGTATTCATTAAATTGTCTTACCGAATTACACTCAAGCTTTTTTTTTGGGTCGAAGTAAACTTGACATTTATAATTCGAATTTTGTTGCCTTTAGGCAATTTAACTCAAAAAAACTGCCAGAAAAAATTACTCGTCCTACGGACTCGTAATTTTTTCAGAGGCAGTTTTTTTCGTTAAATTGCCAGGCAACAAAATTCTCATTGAAATGTCAAGTTTACTTCGACAAAAAAAAGCTCTCGTGTAATTATAAGTGAGAAAAGCACCTGGGCCATTCCATGGTAAATCTCCGCATTTGGTTGTCGTCAAATTTTAGATTTTTCTAAAATTTTAGTATGATGTAGCCTTTAATGAGTGCATAAAAACTATAAAACGATTTTGTCTAAAATTAATTATTTCCAGAGATATCTATGATTATTTATTTAATAGAATAAAACAACATGGTGATTCATCTCTCTCTATTTATGACAAACGTCCAGCTTTAACAAAAGTTTTTTGCTGCAGATATACGAAGGACAGAGAGTAGCGAACCACATATTATGACTGCCACGTTTATATCTACAAATGTACATATTCAGACCACACTATACATTTTATGAGATATTTAAAAAATGCTTATTTTGGTACCTGTCTAGAAAACACCCTGTATAAAAGTAATTCAGTATAACATTTTACTGTTGTAGAAGGTACCTTCTCTTTACTGATAATTCTTATTTAGAAGTTATATGGTCCTCAGAGGGCTAGTAAGACCCATATGAAGCACACTACTTTTCGATTTTTCATATTTTTCGCCATATTTGAAGCATGCTGAACAGATTGGACTGAAACTCTTTTCCAAATACTTTGTATATTTGCTTACTGTAACCTTCGACTATACATATCAATAATAAAACCTCTTGTGTGTATTTGCCTTGTAGACTTGTGTAAATGAAATTATTCATAAGCCTACATTGTGGTCCATAGACTTGGTTGATTTGGAAATTTGTAAATAGATAATTTTAAAATTTAAGTGTTTTTAGGAAATAACTGTTGGAGGAAACTGAATATATTACGGAAACGGAATTAGATTGATTATAACCTACATTTAATTTTTAAGAATTTTTATGTCCGTATATGATTCGGACAGAGATGTTCTTATTCTTACATGCTCTGCTTCTATGATCTGAAAATGATGATGGTCTCTAATTCTCGGCACATTACGGACGTTTCCGTAACGAGTGGACATTTTCTCCTCCATTTCGTCTAATTTAACAGAATCTACATAAATAAATTTAATTCCAGCAATGCCTTTGCTACAAAACTTGTACATTGCAGCTGGAGTATTTATTGGATTTTCTGTTTGTTGTAAGCTGGTGTTTGTTGCCAAATGTTTTCCTGTACCTCCTATATCGTCACATGGGCTCTTCCATGAGATGTGGAAAAAAATGCCCGTTCGGCCTCTATTTGAAAATCTTCTTTGTGGTGATATAGGTTAATATTTTTTTGTTTTTATATTCCCATCGGGAAATATAGGATCTTGCCATAATTGCGCAGTTGGATTTTTACATCTTTAATTGAACTTGCTATGAAGGTATAAAAAGAAGTGGCGTTATGTTTTAGGCAGTCGCTGATAATACACTAATGTATTACTGATAGCTTATCTTCAATTTTGTAATAAACTACAAATGGATGAAGTGTAACTTGTTGTACATTCCAGTGATTTCATCCTGAATGATAAAGGTGTAATTTTCAGAAACATCTAACAGTATTATACATTCGGAATCAGATATGGTTATTTTATTCTCATACAAAAATTTTGATTGAATTTTGGAAATAAAATGGTGTTGTTTTAGTTTTAATGTATGCTCCAATAAAGTTTCCAAAAATTTTGGTATGGATGAATTTATAGGTATTTCATTAATCTTCTTCATTGTAGTGATGCCCCGATTCATCGGCGCCGATTCTCGCTATTTTCCGAATCGGCAATCTGGCGATACGCATCGACGCATTCTCCCCGATGCATCGGCAATTTGAAAATCTACGGGAATATTTTTATTTAAAAAGACTTTTTCTTAAAGGCAGCACTACAATAACTATATTTTATTAATGAAGCTTTTTGTACACGTGTGTAAGCTAATATTCTAAGTCATATTGGAAGTCAAGAGTTTGCAGATTTCGGTTTAACAATGTAAGCATCTCCCCATATTTAGGTAGCAGGCGATTTCGCTTATCTTCGTAGACGTTACCGGCAGTGGAAAATAACCTCTCGCTAAAAACTGAGCTCGCAGGTGCCGACAAATACTTTTTAGCCAAATTCCCAAGTCTACGGTATTTTTTAAAATTGTTTTTCCACCACGCAAAGGGAGATTCTTTTCTGTCAATTGTAGATCCAGCCTGTGTTTCTTCTGGTCTTTGATTTTCTCTAGCTAAAAAAAATTAATTATCAACGTGTACAAATTTATTTTTTTCCTAAAAAGTTTAACTCGCCTATTTCAGCATAACAATCCCATAATGCAGAATGTACTTCTTGTCAGAGAACCTTCGGAGAAGGTGGCCCAGTGGCAGTTGATTGAGCGGTTGCTGGTTCTCTTTCAGTCTGTTTCTCTAATCTAAGTAATTCATCGCATATTGAAGCTTTGATGAGGTCGTGTGAATCGGCTTTGATAAAGTTCAGCTTAAAGCGGGGATCTAGAAATGTTGCCTTCGTGTAGTTTGAGTCCTTAAAAATGAAATTGAAGCGAGTCTTGAGAGAAGCCTTTAGGGTTTCTTTCATTGTTTTAACTCCAAAATGAAGGTCGCTCTTCTTCTCGAGATAACGGATGAGTGTTAAAATGTGGGGAATAGCCTCTGAAATTACGGATTCCGATTGGCTAAGTATTTTCGTAACTTCTTCGAAAGGCTGTAGAAGGGCAATGGTGTCTTTTAGTAACCTCCACTGATTTTCAGTTAAATTTGTAATGTCACTTTCTAAAGCATATACCGATATTGCATTCTTTTCTTCAAGAAGCCGCTGTATCATGTAAAACGTAGAGTTCCATCTCGTCCTGACATCTTGAACAATTTTGTGGTTGTCCATTATTAATTCATCTTGTATTTCCTCTAACCGTGCACAGGCCAATTGTGAATGTCCAAATCTTGCAGCAATATTTCTTAAGACTAAGCATGTCAATTACAGCTCGCTGGCTTCCGATTGCGTCTTCGATGGATAATTGCAATGTGTGAATCAGACATGGATCATTTGGAAGATTTGCACTGTCTAGCCCTAAAATCATATTGGCTGCATTGTCTCGAATTATTAAATGTAACTTCACTAAAATATTCCATTCTTCAAGAAGTCCTGTTAATTTTTGTCCAATTACTTCTCCTGTATGACTGCCTGGTATATGTTATGAGTTCAAGACAAAATGTTTGTATTCAAATTCCAGTCAAATCCATTGAGTGGTTAGGCTAATAAAGCTTTCATTGGTGTTTAATGCTGTCCAGATATCGCTTGTAATTGACACGTGCACAGATTCAGATAATTGGTTGAAAATATTTTTCTTGCATCGCGTATAAAGATCAGGAATTATTTTTGTGGTAAAGTTTGTAAATGAAAATATGAAAATTAATAGTGTTTAGATAAATTATTTGGTCGTTTGACTAACTACCTTGTATCGGGGCTGTGCCATTGACATCAGTCTCCTAAATCCATTGTTTTCAACAAATGAAATTGGCAATATATCAACAGCAATCTTTTTGGCCACAGCATAGTGTAATATACGAGACTGTTTTTCCTCAATATTCCAAAACCTATTCTGTGTCAATGCTTGCTCTAGTGTCAGTTGCTTTGATGTGGAAGAAAAAGCTGTTTTCTTAGACGTGGTCTGAGGGACTGTCATTTGTTTTTGTTCTTCGTAGGATTTGTATTCTTGTTTATGTTGTCTTTTCAAATGGGCCACCATGTTTGATTGTGTAGCTGTTTTCCCGGTCCCACCTCTTGAAATAGAGCATTTACATACGAGACATTGAGCCTTAGTTTCATCCTCAAGTAGTTTAAAATAATTCCAGATTGGGTTCTTGTTGGGACCAGCTGAGGTGGAAGCAGATAAATTGATTTGATGGGTACCTAGAAAAATTGGAAACAAAACGAGTGTTTTGTTTCCAATGAGTATTGTAGTGACTGTACAACTTAAGGAAGTTGTGGCTGTAGAAGAATATGATGAAAATGTAAAAATATTATTGCAGTTGATCGATTGTAATGTACAAAATTATTTCCTAGAAAATCTTTAATGTATTGGGAGTTTGTTTATGCATTAATTGCATTTAAAAATTACACGCGATTTTATGCAAAATGGTAAGTTGTTGATCCATTTATTATAATAACTTTATAAAAAATGATGAAAAAATGTATCACCAAAGCATTTCACGTAAAAACGTTGTAAGATTGTGCCGTTAAAGTTTCAAATTTGTTAGGAGTATAGTTTTGTCAAAAAATAAATTAATACGAAGTATTTGCAAACGAGCGGGAAACTTAAATGCTTTATATAGCTACATGCAGAACCGCTGGCCGCTCGTAATTTACATCCCGAAAACAAAATCAGTTGTATTATATAAAAAGATACGTAATTCGGAGATTTTCTACTGCTACATTTTAAATGAATCTGAATAAATAGGTTTCATCCATCGTTTTAATATACATACAGGATGTCTCAGAAATAAAGGGATTTGAGTTAATGGTAGATAGGTGGAATGGAGTAGAGCAAATTTTCCTTATAAAGTTTGTTCTTCAACTGAATAGTTTTCGAGAAAATGAATTTTAAAGTTTCATTGATTTTCAAGTCCGACTCTGTAACACTAACCTACCTTAATGTACTTTAAAAATGTGATACCATTTGTAGATCTGCGTGCCTTTTAAAAATTGTTATTGTATGTCACGTACAAAAGTAATTTAAGATATCTGAACGTCTTAAACGTAAATAAAGTTGTTATTACCTATTAGTAGGTCGAAATATGATCTGCTGTTGTAGGTTTATTTGTGTTGATATAAACAGATGTTCTAATAAAACATGGGAAATTGACACCTTTCCTAAACAACACAACCTTCAACTCTCTGCGAACTGGTCAAGCTGCTTATAATATCAAGTATGTTGTTTAATACCTAATTTATTTTATAGCAGTTCTAACTGTTAATTGATTTTATTTTATTTACTTATTTCTAACGATGTCTTGAGATTAAATACAATTCAAATTCATTGCTGTTTTTCAACCTATACTACTACAGCATGTACCTACTATTAGTTGTAAGAAGAATAACAAAACACCGGTCACTGTTGTTTAGTCTATCTTTATTTAGGACGCATTTATGTCTTTATTACTATAATAACAGTTTAAATAGTAAACATCTTTTTGCTTGGAATAAACTAAATAGAATGAGATCACGGGTACTATTTATTATTAAGCTTCACCAGACACCAGGGCCGTCTTCAGTTTGCTTAGTTTTCCGGGTGCCCACAAATTTTTAGTAAAAATTTTTTTTTGAGATAGTGCGGAATTTTATGCATTTTTGGATTCTTCCATTATTCATATGTTACCCATTAACTCAAAATCCTTTATATTTGGGACACCCTGTATATTTCTAATATTTGCAAAGATAACCTCAAAACTTTAGTCAAAGTCATTTACTTCATTAACTTGTTTTCAAAAGAACAAAAAACGAAATACTGGTGCCTACTTAAGATAACGTTGTCACTTTTTCACTATAAAAGCATATAATTTATATTCTAGAGAGATTTCTTTATTTTTTAGTGTTTACATGGTAATATTAGTTTATTTTTATCATATATAATATCACAAGTGGTCTGATTTTTTCCGACAAAATTTGTCGTTTCAGATATGAGTAGCTTTGCAACGAAAATTACACGAGTCGATGCAGGAGACGAGTGTAATTTTCCAAAAGCAAAAGCTATGAATGTCTTAAACGATAAATTTTGCAAGAAAAAATTAGACCACGAGTTGTATTCGGCTTGACAATCCACTGAGCAAGTTTTTATTTAGCGTGTGTAGTTAATATTAATTTAATTAAATTTGACATTTCATTTTGACAAGTGGTTTTTTCTTAGTGAAAAAACCACTAGTGGTTTTTTCACTATAAAACTAATTTCATTGGTCCCAATATGAAAAATTCTGTAATTTGATTGGTTAAAAATTTTCCAGTTGGATTGTCAATAAAAAAGTAAACTTGAATGAAATTTCTGCTTAGAAGAATTGTTTTTTTCGTAATTTTTTCTCTTGTTCTTAAGTTTGGACTAGACAGTCAAAAGTTAATCTCTGACTTTAGAAAGACTAATAATTAATTAAAAACATATAAAGGATAACTAAACTGCTTTTACATGCATTCTAATAATAATAATAATAATAATAATAATTACTACAACCCATAACCTTAACCAAGGCCCCAGAAGCTATAAGCTTGTGCGGGAGGGAGGGGGCGATTATTATTATTATGTAGGCCCAATGTGCGGCTGCAGCCGACTTATAGATGGAACAGCGCAAATCCCACATTTGTGTTACAGCTAAGGGAAACTGCAGAAAACCTTAACCAGATCTGCCAGCGCCGGGAGTCGAACCCGGGCCGCTTGGGTGAAAGTCCGGCACGCCAGACATTACACTACCAAGGCTGATAAAACTAGTATCGTTCGGGCCATTATTTGAAGCAAGACTATGTAATTATTTATGTTTATCAAAATAGCACAGCGCCATAACTTTTGGCTCAGACTATCCCACCACAACTTCCTTAAAGAAAGAAAACAATATTAAATGTTTAAACTCACATTGCTCCATTCCTCTCTCCTGCGGTGATATCAATAATTCCAGGCAAATTATCCCCCATTGTTATTAATTAAAAAGATTGAACTGTTCACGTAGATATTACTATATTTACTACATACCGCTTCGACTTCAGATGTTTTTCTAGATTTGAATTTTTCGCGTGGATATATGTATAGAAAGAGACGAGTACACAGAGACCCTGAGTGGAAAAGAAATAAATATGACTTGGCTAGACGGAAGTTAGTTTAGATACCAAGCATAGCTTTTATTGCAACCACTCACTTCCAGATGTTTTTATAGATTTAAATGTTGCACGTGGATAGATGTATAGGAAGAGAAGAGTAGAGAGCCCTTGAGCAGAAATGAATGTGACTTGGCGAGACGGAAGTTACTTTTGATACTAAGCATAGCTTTTGTTCTACGTCATTTATTACTACTGCGCAAAGCAAACCCAATGCCGATGCATGGGCATGCCGATTCTTGATGTCGCAGAATCAGTGCATCGGCCGATGCAACCAAGACCCCGAATCGGGGCAACACTACTCCATTGATGCTGTTCTTGTTGATAACTCTTGACAAAAACTGTTTATGCACTCAAACATACACCTCTTGAATTCTTGTTGTAAAGATAGGCCTTCATCTCTCGCCTCTTGTCCTGGCATCAGTTTTTTAAATTTTCTTTGACATCTCTTTTTAATTGGAATGTCCATTTTCTCACATGTTTCTGTAGCAAACGTCATTGCGTTTATAATCATGACTTCTCGGTTTTCTTTCAGAAGGGGTACAGTTTTGTCTAAACCTATTCCCTCTATCTATAGATAGAGCATGATCGATCTCTTGAAGAGTGTGTGACCACAAATGCAGATAGGTTAAAAACGTGAAGTTACAAATATTTGACATCAAAATCTCAGCTGAACCTTGTGTGTCAACATTTTCAGTTGGTTTACATAACTTTTCAATTCAATTCTTTATTGAGCTATCATTTTTACAATAAAAATATAAGCATCGTCAAAACAAGAAAATAAGTACAAACAAATAGATTTTAATAAAATACAATTTGATATAGTAATGTACGTAACAAACAAAGACAACATAATATAATAAATAATATGACAAACAATAGTATATTGTGTCTCAAGGGCAGAAAATTAGCATTTGTAGCCCGCAGTTGTTTGATGCCCGAGCGAAGCGTAGTGTAGCGAGGGCAGCGGACAACTTAGGGCTACAAATGCTTTTCGGTCCGAGTGACATACAAAAGTTTTTCGCCTACCTGTTTGAAAGTTTAAAAAAGAATTCCAAAAGTTAAACAGTAACGTAACTTATTAGTAAATTAAATAGGCATATGTTAGAGGGAATTAATGAAAATGAAAATAACGCCAGACGTTTTTAGTAATTTATTAACTAAATTAACCTAATAATCATTACACTACATACAACACGGCCGTATAGTAAATGTTTTCATTATTATTGGTAAATAAAAGGAACAGGATATGACTTTTAATTAGGATGAGTAATTAATCTATCATTGTATAATTTATTGAAATTACAATTTTCTTTTTATTAATTAATTGTCACAACCTCCATTTATACATACAATGACACTGTGAAAAGAAAAAAACAAACGACAAATTTATCGACGAAGACATGAAAATCAAAGTTATGATCTAAGAAGCCTAGAAAAATTTGACGTATGTTTTTTATATTTTTAAAGGTTATGTAAAAATATGTTTGAAATTACATTTTCCGTCATATTCTGTTGCTAAAAGTTTTACGAATGAGTTATATTTTTAATGTTAAAAACTAATGATTTCATTTTTTGATTAAAATCTTTTTAGGATAATGCACAGGAGTGGTCAAAGTATGACAATTTAAAAAACAATTACAATTTTTACAGTATCTCCAACTTAACATAAATAAATCGTGGTTTCATCTAGTAGTAGTGTAGAGGTTATGTATTTGACATAAGAGGGCAGTAAAAAGTTTGACATAAGAGGCCCGCAAAGAAGCCTTAACTGCCCTCAAAACAGGACATTTAAAAAGCACTTTCTGATCAGGTAGGCGAACAAATATATAACTAATGAATAAATACATAAAAGTAAAAAAATAAAAAGTCATCATTCAAGTCAGACATTAAATTACATAATCTGCTTTTGTATTAGTTCAATGAACTCTTGTAAATTATACAATGGATTTTCAGAGGAAAGTTGTTTCAGTTTAATTTTAAACATTTTATCATTTAAGTTTTTGCAAGCCAATGGAACGCTATAGCAAGCAATTTTCAACAGCTTTTACCAACTTTTCAAAGTGTTTCATTACAAGTGTCACTGCGTCATGCTGCTAGCTCTCTAGTTTCGGACAGATTTTTTATTGTTACTCCCACGGTTTTAACTTATTTGGCCCTTCTGTGTGTTGAAGAAGAAAAGAAGTTATAAATGCTCTCAAGTGTGCCAAAAAATGTTACACAAGTGGGAACAATTCCAAACGGATGCACTATGCATAAATTGAGCGAATGATTGGCACAAAGTACAAACATAGATTTTGGGTTTATTTAGCGAATCCGTGTCTGAACACCGGAGTGGACACCTGCCATAGTGTCAGCATAGCCCTGACTTCAACAAAGATTTAAGACCAAGCCTTCACTATGAAATGTAGTCAAGATTTCTTCTGTAACATCTAAAGCTTTCTTCCTAGCTAGAGGGAAAAGTCCCAAGAACGATCCTTTCACTTCAACTGTACAACATTCAATATGTAGTACATACCGGATCACCTCGCTCATCTGATCTTGGTGAGATACGTTAAATGTAGAGACAAAAAGTATGCCATAGTATTTCGCCTTTTTTATGTCAAGAATGATTTAATCATAAGTAAAATGAACTTGTTTTGAGTTTAAGGAGACAAATATGACGTCAAAACTTTTCCTTTTGGTACAGACTGCTGAATGCTAACTAAATGCTCCTTTAAAACAGGATCATAATGAAAAAATAGTTCAAGTTACCTCTGTTTTTAGAGAGCTGATGCTCTGTATGTCCTCGAAAAGGTAAGTTCTGTTTTGCTAAGAACATACCAATATCTAATAGATGATGTAAAATATCGTTTCACTTTTTTCTCTCTCCTCGACTCGATAGATCTCTTAAGCGTTAATCTTGCCCCTAGAGTTTTTCCTGAGCTACTGAGACAGTGTAGAATTCAGTTTCAGAATCCTGTAATGAATTTTGATGTGTCAGATGCCTTGTCATCAGTAGTAAAAAAATCTACAACAAAACCAAATTAAACTTTTCTAGGATGGAGAATAAACAAATACGAAAATACCCGAAAGTACTGTTATCTGTAAATTACACTTTGAAAGCAGTTGCTATAAAGACGGATCTTCTGCTTGAAAGTTATTAAAATGTAATGCTGTGCCTACATTACATACAGTAATTTCTAAAATATATTTTTAAAATATCTTTTTACAACATAACAGATTTTAGACATGTTTTTTCGAACACTCCTGATGATGTACAGTATGTATTGACCAATATTATGATCACTTCTTCCACAAATTCGTTGCTAGGTTTGATGTATCTACAAGATCGTGAATGTTTGAAATACTCTAAAGTCCGTTTGCGGTAACCTGTCGCAAGACGTAATTATACTTGAAATTAGCTGAAGCTTCATTTACGATGATGCGTGTTTGCGTACCGTGTGCGCTTACTTCGCTCTTACGGTTTCAGCGTAATATGGACTGGAAAATGATACTGATGAAAATTAAATACACCACACTTAAATCAGACTCATCACTCGCTATTTAAACATAACAAAGCCTAGTTTAAAAGAGGTGTTTGCTCTAAAAAGAGCAATTTTTGAACAGCGTGCGCGGCAAATAATCTTTTTATTCTGCTAACCGAAAAAAATTATATCAGCAAACTAAGAAGTTTTTTTAAATAAATCAACTTACCAGGCATCACTAGCAGAGTCTTCTGATGTATAATTGATGTCTGAATCGGACGACGCCCCTGTATCTACAGTAAAAACTACGTTCTCTACAAAAACATCAATTATATGGTCAGGGTTCCAGATTTCTTATTATTTTTTGGGCGTGCCTCGCACATTTTTCTCAATCGTCTGCGCTTACGTTGACGATTCCTTCCTTTAATAAATTTTTTACATCCTTTAGCTTAAATGTAGTATTATTTACTGCCACAAATCCTTTAATTTGGTCCCAAATATTTTCTATCGGGTTTTAATCACAATCGTACGGGGTTGTTGTAAAATTGTAATTTAATGCTCTTGGGCAATTCTTTCAATGTAATATGATTTATAAGTATCAGGATATTGCCGTATAATCTCTAATAGCTCAATTACAAAAACACTCTTACAAAGCAAATGCAACTACACAGAACCAACGTTAACGAGAACTGATTGCATATACGTGTTTCATCGCATGTAGGTAAAGTAGTTTAAAGCGTTAATGAGACTGCGTGCTCGCCGACCAATAGCATCGCTTATGGTTTGTTGACGTCCTGCGACAGGTTACCGCAAACGGACTTTAGTAAAAATTTCATATGATTCATAAACCAGTTAACAGAGCTGGTTTTAAATATATTTCAATATTTAAATATTGGTTCTTGTTTTTCTATAATTACAGGGAAAATATAGAATCATCACATATCACATACTATCCATTTTTTTTCTAGAGTCCTCTGACTTTGATATCGTATTGCTCGAGAACTACCGAACCAAATTAAATATTTTAAAAACGTGCGTTTTTAAAAAATGTTTTTAAAACGTGATTAGGTTTAGAGTTAGGTGGAAACGCACCTTTTATTGTTTTTAATTCAGCAAATGTAGAAAAATCCACAAAAGGAGCATTAGCATTGAAGTTCCGCAATTGTGGTCAAACATGCGTAGCAGCAAATAGATTTTTATTTCAAGACGGAGTCTATGATAAATTTGTTAATTCATTTGTAGAACATATTAGGGACATTAAAATGGGCGAAGGTACCGAACCAGGAGTAACTACAGGTCCTCTAATTAATCATGCACAGTTTGAAAAGGTTTCTTCTATTGTACAAGACGCCATTGATAAGGGTGCAAAGGCTCTAGTGGGGGGTAAACAAGCCAGTTCACTAGGAGAATTATTTTATGAGCCACCACTTTTAATTGATGTTAAGGAGAACATGCGAGTAATCATGATCATATTTCTAATTGATATACTTTTATTTTTAGCAGACGATACATAAGAAAAGGTACTCATTTTTAGGGACAATTTCATTGAGAGTAAGTTAAATTTTTTTTTTCTCAGAAAGTATATGTCATATCTATCAGATTTTTGTAGGGGTTAGAAAGAAACCTTGCGGTTGTTATCCTATTAATTTTCGGACAAAAAAGTGTTTCATTTAAGATTTATATGAAAAAATAGCGAACTATGCGTACTTGTTTATTAATGGAGATACCGTCAAATTCTTTTCGCTAAATTAACACTTTTCATATGTAGACATTATTTTCTTAAAAGAAATGTTCCTAATTTTAACAATAAAAGTGCAATAACAAAAACAACATTTTTTGTCAAAAACGCTTGTTATCAAAAATCGTTTTTTGTTTCCGTATTTTTATTATTAAAATTATGAACATTTTTTTGAAAAAAATGTTGTCTATACACATGAAAAAAATTGAAAAGTTGATTTAGCAAAAAAATTTGACGCTTTCTCTATTAATAGACAAGAACGCATAGTTCGCTATTTTTTCACATAAATCTTAAATAAAACGCTTTTTTGCCTGAAAATGGATAAAATAAGAACCGCAAGGTTTCTTTCTAACCCCTACAAAAACCTCATACATCTATGACAAATACTTTCTGAGAAAAAATTAGTTAACTTACTTTCAATGAAATTGTACCTAAAAATGGGTACCTACCTTTTATTGCGTATCGTCCGATAAAAACAAAAGTATACCAGTTAGAAATATAATATTTTACTGTCTTATGTAGAAATAAATTTACTATTGGCTCGTTTTTAAAATATTTAATTTGGTTCAGTAATTCCTTAGTAATACGCTTTCAAAGTCAGAGGACTCTAGAAAAAAAAGGATAGTAGAGCACACTCTAAAAAATTACCGGTGAATTATACCCTAAAAAATGGAGGCAACTATGTTACCTCCATTTTTTGGGGTAAATTTACTTCAAAGTGTAATTTTCATAGGAAGTGGGGAAATTTCAACATTAGGTTAAATTTGCATTGTAATGTTTCCTTTTTAAGTAAATTTACAGATTAAAATTACAATCTCAATGTAATTTTACATTTTAACATTAAAACACCTGTGTAAAGTTACATGACAAAGTTAATATTTCATGGCAATAGTACTTTTCAGGGTTAAAATACAAATGTGAAAATACTTCTTGAATGTAACGATGACTTGCGAAAGTACTTGCAAATTCAATCGTTCCTCTGAATATTACTTACATAGGTAAAGGAATTGTATGAAACAAAATAAAATCAAAGTAATTTTTATTGAACGTATGTACTTATATAAAATATAAGACATTAACAGAACTTCTTTTCAGGGGCTTTCGGAAATATTTGGTCTCTCAAAGACATTCAGATAAAGTTTCGATTCCACCTAGAAAATTAAAAAATTATAAATTATATAAACAATTATACACGAGTACCTTTCTCAATTACAGTTATGCTAGTTTATTTCGAATTCTTCAATTTTTGATTCATCCTAGAAAAACATTAAATTAAATATTTTTATTTTATTGTTTTAAATTTGTAATTTTAACATATAGGTACTTACCGATTATTATTTTTTAACTTCTACTATAAAATAAAATTCTTCCCATCTTCGGTCATACGTGTAAATATTTGCCTTTAATAAATGCGCACTACACTACAACGAAAAACAAAATATTAATGAGCAATGAGCACTTCGTTCGATATCGATAGAGTACGCCTCGCCGAAATCATAAAAGAATGGTACACACCATTCCGACCATTCCCCAAAAAGCCTATTTGGACTGTTCATAATGGATTCCTGAATTCTTTCACGAAACGAAGGTCACAAACAAGTGCGATCTGCGAAATAATATCTCAACGGTTAAAAACATATTAAGGGTAAAATTACACTATTCTTGTTCAAGTTCATCTTATCTTTAATATTACACTAAAAATGAATTAAGTTATTGAGCAATTATACATTTGTAAGGAAAAAATTGTCTGAGTTATGTAAATTTATATTATGGATAGTGATTTTAACCAGTTCAATGTAGTAGAATTACTTATATTTGTATAATTTTACATAATTACAGGGCATTTTACCACAAATAGTAAAACTACTAAATGTATAGGTAAAATTAATTTTAGGGTAAAAATACCGCAAATAATAGCGAAAAGTTACCTCTTTCCCAAGGTAATTTTACCTCATTTTTTACAGTGCAGATTTCTAATAACGTCTTGATCCTTTTGCAATGCTTAACTTATTTTAACCAAAGTATCAAATAGTGGTTTTTCGAGGCGCAGCGACAATTTGTTATTGCAGATGTTACTTTTTAATACCCCGTATTTCTTTTTTTTACCTAAAAGTAGCATCGATACCCGTTAATGCCATAAAATTAATTTATGACCGGCCGGGCGATTATAACTTATTTAGTGGCCTGTTTTTACAGCGTAAGTTGCCAAATTAGAGCTTTAGGGCTCTAAAAGTTTTTAGAGCCCGCTAGAAAAATTATTACCCTTGTTTACGCCGTCTCCATTGTAACAACAGTAATTATATACCATTGCACCTACCTACTTGAAGTTTTGCACTTTTTAAATTATTTTGATTTTAAAATTTAATATTAATTTAAACTTAGGCCGGACATAAACTAACGTATGCATTTCGGGCTTAATTAGTGTTTTCGATTCCTTTATCGTCTTAGCACCTTCGGCTTTCGCCTCAAGCGCTAACTGACTCTGCGGGCTCTAACACACTCAATTAAGCCCTTAATACATAATATACTATTTCAATTTTTTTCTCAACAATATATAATAAGTATATAAGAGTTGAAAAAAGTGTGTATTTAAATAGGAAACTTCTCCTCGTTACAGCGAATGATTAGAATAGAGAAGGAAGTTCGTACACTTCTTAAAATTTTCGTTATTTTTAGTCAAATGGGCACCCGTCAAAACCGAAATTCCACTATGACCCAAATAAGAAACATCCTAATATACATGTAGAGCTCAAAAATAATCACAACATCCAACAAAACTGCACAACTCAAACAAAGCATTCTATCAAATTGTTTCAGTGTTGTTTTTACGTTTGGAGATCATCAATCTGCACTCTTGCCATATTTTGTTAAAATAAATTATGCAGTAGAATCTGGTGGCTATGTTGCAGTATGTATAAAACATTGAAAGGAATATATGAATGACAATTACGTTATACTGACATTTCAAAAATTATAAAATCTAAATATTCTACTTAAAATTATCATAAATATTAACACGAATATTTTTATTTTGTCGAAATTACAACGCAACAGAAACAACTGCAAAAACTACCCAATATCAAAGAGATATTCACCATTCCCACCATCTGTATTTATTGGCGTGTCCCAATCCTTTCACCTTCACAATTGTTTGTCATGTATTGTCATGTTGGCAACATGGAGGTAATTTTCATGGTAACTTTCACACTGTAGCGTTGGTACATCTATTTTGCACGTTTTCGTTTGTTTCTGAATGTTCTTAATAATACACACAAATGACAGATTTATATACTTTTTGAACTTTTTGATTTGACATAATATTTGTGTATCCAGGTTTATTTATATAGAAATAACATAATTCAATTAGAAAGTGGTGTTACTTCGTGTACATATCCTATACTACTAAAGTTGATTTGTATGTGTGTGAGTGTGTCCGAGCCCCATTCTCGCGTTCTATAAGGGCTGGAGGGTCATTCCATATCAATTCAACCAGAAAATTAATTAATTTGGACCTTGACATCTCAGATTTTTATAGTTTTTGGTACACTTATAGTACCCATCAAGAAGACAAAAAATATAAAATTTGAGTTTTTTTTTTACTTATGGTTTATGAGTTAAAGCCTTCCAAAAATTCAGAATACGCTCAATTGTGACCGCGTTTTTAAAGCTTTAAACGGCCGTAGATTGAAAACTATTTGTCCTAGAAAGCTGAAATTTATGTCATTGTCTTCAGTGTTTAATGGGCTTTCATTTGATATGCACCATGAGTACCATTAGAAATATTTCATGTTATTTTGCAGAATCCAAAAAAGTTTTTTTAGAAACCCAAAATACGTCCCCTTTAATTTTTTTGAAAAAAATATATGTTGTTTATACACTGATTGACTACTTCTATGCAAAATTTTAGAGTGGGATGACAATGGGTTCTTGTAGAAAAAAATATTTCTAATATCATCGCGCAAGCAAAAGCAGCTAAAATCTGTATGTAGCTATGTCGTCAATGCTTGGCACAATAGCAAATATAAATTAAAAATTTGCTGCAACTTATTTTTATGTACCACTACGATTTCTTTTATTTATTTTAACAGTATAATCTATCTACAAATTAAATTTAATTAGTGTTATAAGATCTAGTGTTTCACGTTTTGTACACATTCATTTTCACTAAAGTAATAGTGTTTAGCAACAACTTGGTTTTCGGACAAAGGTTTAAAAAGAGTGGAACTTTTGAGTTCCTGTGATTGCTTTTGATTCATTGAATCAAGGCATTAACAGTTTTTTCATAATCGGCAACTGTACAATACTGAAAGTTTATTCCGGTTATGTTCTTTGTAGCAAAGTCATATAACTGTTGTGGAGTTAAGATTTGGTCATCATAAGGTCTTTGTAAGCTTGCCTTACAAAATCACCAGATGAAACACTGGAAGTAGTTCATAAAAAATTAGAAATTTTAAAACATAAAAGTAACATAATTTACATTAAAATAAATTAGGCTTCTTCACACAGTAAAACAATAAAATTGATAACTAAAATCAACGTTAAAACTTTGGTATTTTAACACATGAACTTGCCTGATCAATCTTTAACATAGAATTAAATGAGCATCACTGAATTACATACCTTCACTACTATAGTTCCATGCAAGTACCGACATGAAACACTCCTGTTGTGATCTGTACCTAGGTACTTATAATTATAACTAATTATTGTAAATTATAACAAATGTGTACACATTTGTAATTACTAAATTGTAAAGAGTAATTATTATTATTTATTATTTTTATTATATTATATATTACTATTACATTTATTATTTATTATTATATTTAGTTAGGTTTATCTCAGTTTTGTCTCTAAAACAAATTTGTTACTGCCAAATGCTATGGGATAGGTTAATATACAAGGCTGCTGATACTAAAATATCTTTCTCTCCAAGAAGCCATTGTCATCCCATTCTAAAATCTTGCATACAAGTAGTCAATCAGAATGAAAAACAATAAAATAAATAAAACAAATCGCAGTGGTACATAAAAATAAGTTGCAACAAATTTTTAATTTATATTTGCTGTTGTGACAAGCATTGCCGACGTAGCTACATACAGATTTTACCTGCTTTTGCTTGCGCGATGACATTAGAAATTTTTTTTTCTACAAGAACCCATTGTCATCCCACCCTAAAATTTTGCATAGAAGTAGTCAATCAGTGTATGAACAACATACATTTTTTTCAAAAAAATTAAAGGGGACGTATTTTGGTTTTTTAAAAAAACTTTTTTGGATTCTGCAAAATAACATGAAATTTTTCTGGTACTCATGGTGCATATCAAATGAAAGCCCATTAAACACTGAAGACAATAACACAAATTTCAGCTTTCTAGGACACATAGTTTTCAATCTACGGCCGTTTAAAGCTTTAAAAACGCGGTCACAATTGGGAGTTTTCTGAATTTTTGGAAGGCTATAACTCATAAACCATAAGTCAAAAAAATCTGAAATTTTATATTTTTTGTCTTCTTCGTGGGTACTATAAGTGTACCAAAAATTATAAAAATCTAAGATGTCAAGGTTCAGACCATTGGATGATTTGACTTGGAATGACCCTGGAGAGATGGGCTTGGGCTCATTCGACGCGTAATTTGTCGAGGATAATGCACGACCGAAAATTTTTAAAATTAGGTCATGTTTTAAAAAATCGATAAATGCTGATTCTATTGTACTATTTAGTGCTATTGAGTGCTATTTGGTACTAATATGTGCTCTATCGATAGGGAATCGATTGGAGATTTATGTAGGTCATGTAAATACTGACCTACTTTTAAAAAAATCGATAAATGCTATTTCTATCATACTTAAGTGCTTAGGCCCATAGGGCCGATTATCCTAGTTAAAAATTGTTGCAGTACTTAAAAAAGGTGGCAAAAATAGCAAAAATCCTCAAAATGGATGGAGTTTGAGATTCTAGATTTTTATTAAAAAATAACACAATAAGTTTAAGTGCCACTGTTTCTTAAAAACAGTATTTTCAATGGTTAGTAAGGATGGGAGATTGGAACGCCAGGACGGGAAATAATAAAGAGCAAGGATTTGGGACTACTGGAAACTATGGAGGGGAAAGCATATTGAATAATAATGGGAAGAAAATGATACATTTCTGTGTGGAAAATCAGCTACTAATAGGTAACTCTTTCTACAAACACAAACAAATACCTAAAATCACATTTGAAGTTATGGAAAGAAACGCTAGGAGTGTAATAGATTATATAACGTTTAACAAAAGCCTTAAATCAGCTATAAAGGATGTTAGAGTACATAGAGGAACCGAACTAAATACACATCATAGGTTGGTGATAGCAAGAATCAAATTTCAAGAAGACATTAAAACAGAACATAAGAAATATATTAGAAGAAGGACGGATAAATTAAAGGAAGAACAGAATAAAATAAGATATATAGAAAAAATACAGGAAAAATTGACGAAAGAGGAATATAGTGTTAAGCACAGAAACAGAAGCATGGATGAAAAATGGGAAATTCTGAGAAATACCATATGGGAAACCACGACACAACTATGTGGAACAGCAATAGTGAATTATAGTTTAAAAAGAACAAGATGGTGGAACAATGAAGTAAAGGATAAGGTAAAACGAAAGAAAAGTGCATGGAAGAAGTATATTAGTACCAAAAATTTAGAAGACAAACAGGTGTACATAAATAATAGGAATGAAGCAAAAGAAGCAGTGAAAGAAGCCAAGAAAATAACTTGGGAACAATTTGGAATTGAAGTACAAGAACAATATAAGGTAGACAGAAAGAAGTTTTGGAACACAGTTAAGAGATTAAAAGGAAAAAATGCACCAAAGATAAGAAATATTAAAAGATAAAGAAAATAATATTATAACTGATAAAGTAGGGATAGTTGAAACATGGAGAAAATATTATGAAACAAAGTTTGAGAGGATAGAAGAAGAAGAACAAGATAATATACATGTTCAAGCAGAATTAACAGATAGGATAACACAAGAAGAGGTTGAACAAGCAATAAAAAGTACACGATCTGGGAAGGCGGCTGGGAAAGATGAGATAACCCCTGAGATGGTTAAGTTGGCAGGAAATAAAGTGGTGGAATGGTTAACTGGTATAATCAATATGGCATGGCAACAGGGTAAAATACCCCATCAATGGGAACAAAACATAATAATACCTCTTCACAAAAAAGGAAGCATATAACCCCTGATATGGTTAAGTTGGCAGGAAATAAAGTGGTGGAATGGTTAATTGGTATAATCAATATGGCATGGCAACAGGGTAAAATACCCCATAAATGGGAACAAAACATAATAATACCTCTTCACAAAAAAGGAAGCATAAGTAACTGTGACAACTACCGGACACTTTGTTTATCATCTGTACCATTAAAAATTTACACCAAAATATTAGAACAGAAACTGAGAAATAAAGTGGAAGGAAGACTAAAAGAAGAACAGGCAGCTTTTAGAATAGGGCGACAAACTCAAGATAATATACACAGTCTAAGAATGATTATGGAAAAGCGACTGGACAAAAATAAAGAGCTGAGGTTAACTTTCCTTGATATAAAAGCAGTGTTCGATAACATAGACAGGAAAGCAGTATGGGAAATATTGGAAAGTTATACTATTGAGGCACAGCTGATTAGGGCCATTATGTCAGTGTATAAAAATGTAGAAGGGTATGTCAGAATAGATCAAGTAACATCGAAAAGCTTCAAATTACAGACAGGAATAAAACAAGGGGACAGTCTGAGTCCACTACTATTTATTATCGTAATGAACGAAATTGCAAATCGATGCACCAACAAATTAAACAAAGTAAATATTGGAATGAGAAATATGGAACCTGTAATTGTACAACACTTAATATATGTAGATGATATAGTTTTAATAACGAGAAAAGATAGGGAGACACAACTAGCTTTGGATAGGTGGCGAGAAGAATTAGGAAAAATAAATTTAACAACAAATGTCTAGAAGAGCAAAACGATGAAGATAGACAAGAAACATACCCCAGGGAACGAAATAAGAATGGTAAATGGTGTTATAGAAAAAGTGGAAAGATATACGTACTTAGGTATTGTCATAACGAGTAACGGGAAGATAGAAGAAGAAATAACAAATAGAATTAATAAGGCCAACCAAGTATATTATGCTATTAATAATACATTAATTGGAAAGAAGGAGGTTAGCAACAAAACAAAGATACAAATATACAATATGATATACTTACCAACAATGATGTACGCTGCAGAAGATTGGGTTTTAACAGATAAATTAAGATCAAGAATAACAGCCACTGAGATGAAGTTTTTAAGGAAGCCATCAGGTCACACCAGAAGAGACAGAATAAGAAATGACACAATAAGAGCCATGCTAGAAGTGGAACCTGTAATAAAAATGGAGAACAAACAGCTAAAATGGTATGGGCACCAGCGGTCGTATTCGGTCACTATTTTACATAAAAGTACATATTTTTTACCCTAGTGCATAAAAGTACATATTTTTAACATTTAGTCACTAGAAGTACGTATTTTGTTAGCAAGTTTTAAATTCCACTATTTTACAATCGCGATTGTAAAACGCAAGCCATTTTGGACGAAACTTAGTAAGAAAATAAATGCAAATTGCGCCTTGTCGTGCAGGTAATAAGAACCATTATTGTTTAACGTAGCGCGCTATTAGCAATTTAGAATGTACTATTGAGAAGGGTATATTATATTGCCTGATAAACTTCAACCGTGAACACAAAAATGCATCATCTTCGTAACCACGAGATTTGAACTCAAGTCTTCTGCGTCACAAACTCAATTGCTAACCCACTGAGCTACAAAGGCGTTTAAACAGTTCGTAAACATATATGGAATAAAAAAAAATCGAATTAAAATTGAACGGAACAGTTGTGGACAAAGTACAGTATGCAACTCGCATATAATGGCGAGTATTCGCTCGGCCGATTCTAATAAACTTAAACTTCTCATAAACTTCGCCCTAGATTAATAGCCATCATTATATGCTTGTTGAATAATATACTTTTTTTTTATAAACTACATACATATTTGGTACATATTTAAAAAAAAAAGTCGCTAAAAAGTACATATTTTAAGAAAATTTAGTCACTATTTACATATTTTTTTCAATTAACTCTGCTACGACCGCTGGGGCACATATGCAGAATGGAGACTAACAGGATACCGCAGATAACTACGGAGATGAGAGTGGAAGGAAGAAGACGGAGGGGCAGGCCTAGGATATTATGGGAGGACCAGATTGAGGACATCGCAAGAAGAAGAGGAAAGAATATACAAGAGATCAAAAGATTAGCCAGGGACAGGAAAATATTTAGAGGATGGGTGGATGAATATTAGAAGAAGAAAAATAATAGAAAACCCGACGCCCACTGGGCAAAAGGGATGAGCTAAAGAAGAAGAAGTTAAGGATATTGTATTATTTTTACAATGACTTTCATATTATGTGTACATTTTGGGCCAATAATAGTTATTTATGTATTAAGGGCATAAAGAAGCTTTTATGGCCAGAAGCGTTATTTCTAGCCCGAGGCGTTAGCCGAGGGCTAGGAAAAGGCTGTAGGGCCATAAAAGCAAGTTATGCCCGTTATACATACACTATTTTATGCACAGATTAAATTTTTATTTTATTTTACATCTATTATTGTGTAAAAAATATAATTAAATGAGTAGGCAGGTATGCCAAGCTGCTGTGCTTACACTTGAAGTACGTTGCTATAGTAAAAGCAGTAAACAAGGGTATCCATTTTAACTGTTTGGTTCGAGTTCGATTGTGTGAGCCAGAATTTTTCGAAATGAGCTTGAGCGATCTTTCGTCGGATGAAGAAAATGTGATGACTTGTGAAGCCGAAATTAGCGAGATGGCTGAGACGGCAAGAAGCTGTGGGTTGATTCCTACAAAATCGAAATATATTTACGAGAAAACTTACTGTGATTATATCAAGTGGTGCACCAAAATGAAAGTGAAAACATGCTACACCGAAAAAAACCTGTTGGCGTATTTTTATCACCTTTCTAAAATACGAAAACCGTCTTCACTCTGGAGTTACTATTCCATGTTAAAAGCTACGTTAAAAATGAACCATAACGTGGATATCGCCAGCTATTCCGGATTGTTTGGTTTCTTGAAAAGGAAGTGCGAAGGCTACAAACCGAAAAAAGCCAAAGTTTTCAATCAAGACAACGTCGAAACTTTCTTGTACGAAGCTCCGGATAATATTTATTTTGATGATTAAAGGTAAATGTCATAATGACAACTCAAAAATATTTTAAATCAATTTGTGGTTTTTTTCTGCAGGTTGCTTTGATTTTTGGGTTGGCGGGGGCATGTCGTCGCCAAGAGCTTGTAAACCTCGAAAAGGATGATATACAAGAGTTACAATCGTCATTGCTAATTACATTACGAGATACTAAAACTAAGACAAATAGAATGTTTAGTGTTGTCGATGGTCACAAAACGCCAAGCCTTTTGGGATTCTACAAAAAATATGCTGATCTTCGCCCACAGAACACAGAATCTGGTCGATTTTTTTTATCCTACCAGAATGGGAAATGTACTAGACAGGTGGTGGGCAAAAATACTTTTGGCGAAATTCCAAGAAAAATCGCCACTTATCTGAAACTACCCAGCCCTGAATTGTACACGGGACATTCATTTCGCCGATCATCAGCTACATTGCTAGCAAATGCAGGGGAAGGTATGATAGGAATAAAACAGATTGGGGGCTGGAAGTCTACATCTGTTGCTGAGCAGTACATTGAAGATTCAGTTTCGAACAAACAAAGGCTTGCTCAAAAGGTTTTTTGTGGGGAACACGCATCAACAGTTTGTAACGTAAATTTGCCATCTGACATGGTCCCTGAATGTACACCTAATGCAAGGATCTCAAATAGTGCTCGATTAACTACTAGTAATCTACCTGTTCCTAATGTAAACATGACTAATTGTTCCAACTGTATTATAAATATAAATATTCCAAAATATTTAGTTTCACCTTATTTTCGTTGTTGATAAGTTAACAAATTATATTAAGAACAAATCAAGTTCTACAAGAAACAGCTCTGACATTTAATTGACGTTTCATTATTGCCCGTCGGATCATAAAGAGGCCCTTGGGCCATAAAGAGACGTTTATGTTTAGATGAGTCTTGCAATAATAGTCTAATTATAATGCATCTGTGCATAAAGGCCTTTATGAACTCTCATCCTTTGTTATTCTATCTTAAGCATTAAGTTAAAATTATCAAAACTAATAAGTTTTTGTTTACAGGAACATGAAGATACATCTCTAAAACACGTTTTAATAAATACATCTTCATCTTGTGTCATACATCGTGTCACGTGATCTGACGTCACGAATGCCAGCTGGCGAATTGCGGGGACAGGCGATGCGTACAAGTCAAACGCCATTGCAGTTTAGATTTGCCGTGATTGTAGTCGTGTGAACTAGACTCTTTTTTGGAAGTTTTTCTTTCAAAAACTCATAAATAAGTTCAAATAAGTTAAGTGTTAAATTAAAGGTGTAGAATTTCAGATTTACCTGATTTATGTGAAGACAATTTATAAAATCAGTGAAAAGAGACTGTTTCTCAATTGCCGTATCGAGTGTGGGCGTTGGCAGAAATGGCCGCTGATAAATTTCGTATTTGAAAGTTGTTTTATTACTTTCGGTTGGTGTCGTTCATAATATGATTGTGTATTGTGTCGTTTACCTATATAAAATACAATTTCATAAATATTTTGATTAGTTAATCAAAAAAGCCAACAGTTTGACGAGATACTTGTGTGAGTCTTGTTTATTTCATTAAAAATGCCTGATAAATGTTGTGTGCCTAATTGCTCAAGCAATTACGATAGTACCCATACATATGTGTCCGTCTTTTCTTTTCCAAAAGATGAAGAGTTGAAGAAAACGTGGATTAAATGCATTCATAGATACTCATTTAATCCAACAAAACATTCAGTAGTATGTATTAAACATTTCTCAGAGTCATCGGTTATAACAATCGATAAAATTACCAGAAACGATGGATCTGTATTAGAGGTGCCAAGAAAAAGTCCAGCACTAGTTAAAAACGCTGTCCCTTCAATATTTCCAAATCAACCCTCATACAGATTATTTAAAAAGAATAACGGCCGACCTCAAATCTGATGTTGGAATAAAAAAACAACAAATCGACTATTTATCAAAGAAAATTCAGCATTTAGATGAGCACGAAAAAATAGTAAATATTGTATTTGATGAAATTCATGTCACTCCCAAAATTGAATACAAAGGTGGAAGTTTAATTGGATGTACTGAGCAGAACGAAGTTGCCACTAGAATTCAAGCGTTTATGTTAAGTTCTATTCTTTCTAAGAATGATATTGTGGTTCTATTTCCTTTAAAAAAAACTTCTGCCTTTGATTTAAAAGAAATGATTTTAGAAGTAATTAAGATTCTAACCAAAATTGGTTTTCAGGTAATTTCTTTAATTTGTGATAATTACAGAATGAATCGAACTTGTTATCGACTTTTAAGTAGTACAAGCATTAAGGAAGAGTTACCTTGCTTTATCCAAAATGTTTCTGATCCGCAACAACAAATTTATTTACTTTTTGATACTGTTCATTTATTAAAATCTATTCGAAATAATTGGTTAAATCAAAAAATAAAGAACGGTCACTTGTTTTTTGCAATTTCGATAATTATAATTTAATTCTATTTGCAAATTTGTCTGACCTGGAAAAAATACATTCTATCGAATGTAATAGTATCATTAAATCGGCTCCGGCTTTGTCAAAAAATGTTTTAAATCCCTCTTCACTAGAACGACAAAATGTTCTAGCTGTCAGATTATTTGATGAAAAAAATATTGAGGCACTGAATCAACCTTATAATGAAATCAACACTGTTGGTACAGCAGAATTTTTAAAAACTATACTTCATTGGTGGAGAATAGTAAATGTATGGTCACCCAAATCAGGATATCATCAACGTGATCCTTTCAGAGACCCAATAAGAGAAACAAATGACAAAAATATTCAGTTTTTGTTAAAATTCTATGATTTCCTTTGCGCCTGGAAATCTTTAAACGTTGGAACTTTAAAAATGGTTACACTGGCAAACTAACATCTGATACATTTTTTGCTCTGAAACATACGACAAAAGCATCAATTAATTTAGTTCAGTATTTGTTTGAATGCTTTCAAATTAAATACGTTTTGTTAGGAAAGTTCCAAACCGACAAACTGGAGGGATGTTTTGGCAAATATAGGCAAATGAGCCGGTCACACTTTCATGTTTCAGTAACACAAATTCTAGAGTCAGAGAAAAAACTGAAAGTTTTAAGTCTTCTTAAGTTAAAGTCCTCCAAGTTTGGAACATTTTTATTGAAAGATTTTTCACTAGATGACACAGATGAAAAAGATGATGGTTTCTTGCTGTTATCTGAAAACGTCTCTTCTTTTTCAGATATATTGAATAGTTCATTTGATGTTGCACTGCATGCTTCTGTATTATCATCTTTATTCTATATTGCTGGATACTGTGCACATTCACTAATTAAATTTGTTAATAGTTGTGAAAATTGTTTATCCATTACTACCAATTCAGATTTTGTTATAAATTTTACCAACTGTGGTGAAAATGACTCTGCAGATATTAGCAAATATTTAAAAAATTTAACAAGAGGTGCTCTAAAACAACCATCTGAATTATTCTTTGAAGTCTATATTCAGGCTTATCAGATATTCAGTGAGCTTATTTCAGATAAATATGAAACTGAATTTCTAAAGACAGGTAAACAAAGGATTATTTTACGGGAATTGACAATGTTAAAATTGGAAAAATATGTACACGAAATCAATGAGAAATGTATTTTATGTATCAAAACGTTGAAGTCGATATTGTTAAAAAATTGTCATATTCTTGCCAATATATTTCTCAATAACTATTCAAAAATAATCAACGACAAAATTAACACCCAAAACATGGATCTATCAAAGAGAAAACTGATTAAATTTAATAGTTAAGAAGTTATAAAACACATTAACGCATGGAGATAGGGCTATTGGCGAGGCCTCCATAAGAGCCAACGCGTCTATCATGGGTACCTCAACGGTGACGTGGAAAACCCTATTCATTGCTTTTTTTTATCATGATATAAGTGCTTTTTTTGAAATAATATTCAGTTTTACTCAGAAATATACAAGTGTCTTTATGTTGGGTATTTTACGTTTCGCAATTGTCAGCCGGTTTTCGTGACGTCACGATTGCTTGGTCGCGGCCTCTTGACTATCTCGGAGGTTACGGTATAATTTGTATATTTGAAAATATATATATTTTTCTTGTGTTGTTTTACTTACCCTTACACTTAACCATTACAGATCGGGAAGTTCTACATGCAGAAGTCCTACCAGTTCTACATTTCAACATGATTTCACCTTAAGAAATATTCTCCAAAGCAGCATATTCATCTTAGTAAACATAATAAGTACTTATAAGGTACATTTTCTTCTTTTGAGATTTTAGACATTGTAGGTTATTGCATTTTACAAAGTAGAATATGACACAAAAGGAAGCTATATCATTATTTCTTATTTTGTTCATGTAACTTTTGTAAATTAGAGAAGAGCAGAAGCAAACGTCGTAAGATTTAAGCAACAGAATTAACATTCCTATACAAATAGAAATTTTACCTTTTGAAAACTCGACTTCCCTGTTATTACTTGCTACATAATAAACTTTCTTCTATTCTTTATTTTAGTTGGATTGAGTTTCACTAAAATATATTGTCTTTTGTCAGGAAAAACCTGGTATCACGATTCAACATGTCTTGAGTGGTGACATGTGAATTTCAAGTCTGTTTGCATACACATTGTCGAAAAACTGCAACACATTCTTTCTATTGAAGCTTGTTGCTTCTAGTCTTCTAATTAATAAACAAGAATTTCAATTTGCAGATCCTTTACACCAGACGTTTACTGGCAATTCTGCATTGAGGTGGAGTGAAAATCTTTTTAAACTGCTGATCAGTAGGTACGTAGAAAATTGTCAAACATGAGGTGGTACCTGTGCCAAAACATTTTTCTTGAATTGGTCTTTGGGAGTGCTGTTCACCGCAAAAGCACTTCCTTGTAACTCTAGAAAGAAGTTCCAAATTTCATCTCAATAACTAATTTTCGAGGTGTTTCAATGCATTGGGGTTTTGTATAAAAATGAGATTCTTCATTGTTTATCCAAGTATCGTAGTTAACCCATTAGTGCATGATTAATATTCAACATTTTGATTGTAGAAAAAATATTGTAGCCTAAAAAGAAAGATCTGTGAAAAATTGATTTTGTAGAATTTGTGTTCGGTGAACTGCAACTATTCCTGTCCATCTTATAAACTCTACCCACATTCTTATTATAGACTGCTACCTTTGGTTGATCGATACCTTTGTTTGGTTCGTTTCCCTGCATCAGAGATGTTTTGACATTATCAAAAAAAATTAGAAGCCTATGAATCAACCTTATTTTCTTTCCATTGTACTAATAATAATTCTTTGCTTCCAATAAATTTGTAAGCCCCTCATTTTTCTTGCACACCTTTTTGTCAGACAGGAGCATTGTTCCAAGCTGTTTTCTCGAATGGTACCGATCACAAATATTCTCAAATCAGAAAGATAAACTAGTAGTGATAATTCGATGAAATAGTTACTAAAGAATATTTCATAACCTAAATTAGAACCAATTTCTATCTTTTTCAAAAGCTATAAATCGACATTTCTGCAGAGTACAAATTGATGTTCACTTGTAGACTTTATATCAGCAAACATTACAGCAACGGCCGTATGCCGGTTTTAAGCCTGCACTGATGGTAAACTGACGGCTACGGCATACCTTCACTGAAACGAATACTTGCCTAAATCGTTTTGTCGTTACTTGTAATTTCATACAGCCAATACCGTACCAGTGACTATCAGCTGCTGCACACACACGACAAACGAACATCTTTTGAACAATCTGCTTTTGTGTTTGACTCGGGGTTTATTACATTCTAGTCTATTATGTTGGTACCAGAGTTGTTATCTCAGTGTTCCATGTCACATAGACAATTGTGAATATTATATATTATGTTTTCCTCGTGTAATTCATATTCAAGTAGTGAATTGCGTCTGCAGATCTAGACTTTTAAATAGTTATTAGGCATTATAAACATTGCAACTCTTAGTGGTAAATAAATTGAGAGCTAATAAACAATATACATTACACAGGTGTAATTCCGCCTCTTAGGTAGAATTGGCGGTAATTTCAAAACGGAGAAAAATTCCTCTCGTATATTTTACTGCCGTATACATTCCGGCAAATATTGCATTAAGTTCCGACAACGAACCGACGGCGTATAAACTATGGCCGTATATGGCTGCCATGCCAGTGCCAAATGTTGGCCGATTTAAGGCAAGGAGGACATATATAGGCTAAGGCCCGGTGACGGCGCCGCACACTGGATCGAAATGGGAAATATATGACGAAAGCGGGTGCTGAGAAGCTTCAAGGATGTGAACCAATTATCAAAAAACAATAGGTAATTTTTATGCTGAGGAATGACAGATGCTAGATGTAGCACAATGTTCCCACTGGCTCCAATGTCTCCTTTCCCAGGTGCTGGTGTTATCTTCCCTGTATATACACTTCAAAATTGTGGATTAAGCCGACGCTGTCGCATAAAACAAACACTTTGTAGCCCCATTTATTTGGTTTCTTTGGATTATACTGCTTCATCGATGATGCACCTTTGAATGGGATAATTTGTTCATCTACACATAATTCTTGTGGTTTCACTTGATTTATGAATTTTTGCTGTAAATGATCCAAAAACGGTCTTATCTTACATAATTTATCTCTATTTGGGTCGTTTCGATCTTGGGGAAGAAATTTTCGGGAAATTGCGTCAGCAACCTGTTGAATTCTACAGGAAGACGTCCAGTAAAGTCGATGTCTTGGCAATCCAAAAATCGACATATATATGACAACCCCAATAAAAGTTTCTAACTCTGAACGTGTGAGGTTTAGCGGTTTGTTCACATCAACCTGGCAAGCATATAAGTTGCTTTGTTCAGTTATAACGTCTAGTAAGTCGTTTGAAAAAAACAATTGAAAATAATGTATGGGTTTCCCTATGTCTGGGCCTTCTTCCATGTCTTCTGGAGTAAATTGTGGTTTGGGCACATTTGCACCTCCATTGACTTTAGTCCAGTTGACTTTTTGTTTACCTGTAGCAGGTATATTCCTTAGTGGTACCTCGTCTTCTGACTCTGACACTGAATCATCATTTCCATCACTTTGGTCATCACTAATATCATTAGTAGCTGATCTGGTGGGTACATATTCATCATCTGAAGAGTCGCTCAGCTCTTCGTCTTCACTTCCACTGGGAATATCAGCCATATTATGCTGAAGATAAGAAATTTTAATAATAAGCACGTGCACTAAATGTCTGTTGTTCCATATCAGGAACAAAAATTTTAAAGCAAAAGGCCATTGTTCCTAATGTGGAACGTTGAAGAAATTTCAAGTTAGAAACTTCTACATAGATAAACCGGCTTCAATATTGCTAGGAAATCATAGTTTACAACCTAATAACTTACCTGTAATTATTTAGTGACTAGGTACACCAATGATAACTTATGTAAAACTTTCCAACAAACACTACCACTGGTCAACAAAGTTACAGAACGGTATTCAACATGGCCACTCGACAACTTTATTTTTAGTAGAGAACTATAGATGGTGCTAGTTGTTTCATTTATTTGAATATTCAGTGTTCCAACTTAGGACCAACGGTCTATTATGACACATTCGACTGTACTTTATTTTTTCCATGTATTTTAAGCATTAGTTTTCAATGTTCCTGTTTAGGCTACGGCATACCTTCACTGAAACGAATACTTGCCTAAATCGTTTTGTCGTTACTTGTAATTTCATACAGCCAACACCGTACCAGTGGCTATCAGCTGCTGCACACACACGACAAACGAACATCTTTTGAACAATCTGCTTTTGTGTTTGACTCGGGGTTTATTACATTCTAGTCTATTATGTTGGTACCAGAGTTGTTATCTCAGTGTTCCATGTCACATAGACAATTGTGAATATTATATATTATGTTTTCCTTGTGTAATTCATATTCAAGTAGTGAATTGCGTCTGCAGATCTAGACTTTTAAATAGTTATTAGGCATTATAAACATTGCAACTCTTAGTGGTAAATAAATTGAGAGCTAATAAACAATATACATTACACAGGTGTAATTCCGCCTCTTAGGTAGAATTGGCGGTAATTTCAAAACGGAGAAAAATTCCTCTCGTATATTTTACTGCCGTATACATTCCGGCAAATATTGCATTAAGTTCCGACAACGAACCGACGGTTAAATGGAATTTAATAGATTTTACATTTGCTTCCCAAATTCCACCAATATTGAGTGAATATGGAGGTACAAAAGACCAATTGAAAATTTCCAGGCATAACTTTCCTCTAAATTGTTCTTGTTAGACAAGAGAGAGCGTGACAATTCTGAATGAGTTCAATAGGTTCGTCCGTTATCAGAATATATCTTAGAGGGCATGCCTACTGCGCGATGTAAATCTACGTAAACAAAAAATGAAGGCCTCGGTTGTTAAATCTGGCTGTTGCCGAGCCATGACTAGCTCGATATGTGTATAGCCTTTGTGCTTAAATGAAGAAACAGACCTAACACTTGATTAACATAGAACTTCGTCCCCTCTTGTCTTTGATCAAGATAGTACTGCAATAGTCCGTTCCTCTAACCGTGAATGAAGATTACGGAATTACGCTTTCAGCAGGTAAGTTGCCTAGGGTTTTAAAACACGTAACGCAATTATGCGCAGTTTGTTTAGCCAAGCTTAGACTCCTATAGGCCAAAATCGTTCTCTGATGGAACTTAGTAATTGTTGTGGGCCTGCATGTAGTAGGCGTTCATGTTCTTGTCAGAATTATTATCTTGATATAGGCCAAATTCCTTCATATCAGGAAGGATCTTTTTTCTTGTTTTTTTACAAGAAACGGGTGCAAAAGCTGTGTTAAACATCTCTATTGCAATGACGAGTGTCGTGTTGCAGCATGGAAAGAGTTTCATCAATGGGAATGCATTGGAGTTCGTGCAAGCATATTTTCGTTAAATAACCATGGATATTTAGCTTTTCGTATAATTTTAAACGCAGTATTTTCCGGTTCCGACATACTAAACAACTCCGAAAATCAGAGATTGAAAAAAAATGGCGAGAAAGACAACAACTATTCTTTTGTGTACAATCTACACAAAGATATTGACAAAATCGATAATAACCTTATGATATATTATGTTGCAGTTAATATGAACAAATATCACTATTGATAAGATAATTACATTTAAAATATATTTCGCAGACTGCAGCTATGTTGACTCATTACTTGAAAGCAAAAACAACTTTTTTTTGGCAGCATGAAGAAATATTCCAGTTATGTAAATAAAAATGATAAGGAATTAATGAAATAACACCTGTTACATAAGTTTTGGGAAAAATTCTAGAAGAATATTATTTAAACTCAAGAAACCGTTATTAAGTGAACATAACATAACAATAACTAATGGATATTAAACTTTAACACTTGGCTCCTATATTGCTGCTAGGGGTCCTCTATCCTCAATAAGACGAAGTTTTTGTCTTATGTGTCGCATTAAGGTTTGGACGCTTTCTAAGTCCACTTCTCTAACTTTTTGGAGAATTCTTTGGCGCAATTGTTGTTGATTTCGGGCTTCCCAACCATTATCATATACTTTTGTTGCCAATAGAGCCCAAAAATTTTCAATTGGCCTTGCCTGAGGGACGTTTGGAGGATTATCATTTCTGGGGACATACGGCACATGGTAGGCTTCTAACCAGTCTAGTGTAGCTCTGGCGTAATGTGACGATGCAAGGTCAGGCCAAAATATGTAATCATCATTAGCATGGTGCTGATTAATAAAAACAATCAATTTGGATAAGCAGTTTCGAATATATACTTCAGCAGTCACTGCCTGACCTCTTACATTACCTACATAAACTCTGGATATCCCTGCCGCAGATATCGCGCACCAGACCAAAACTTTGTCAGCAAATTTGGCTTTCTGTTTGTATCTGATATCACTAAGGGTGTCTTCAATGTTATCTGTATAAAAACCTGCATTTCCTGGAATTTCTGCGTGGCTAAAAGTAAAATATCTTTCGTCGTCTAGGATAATTGTCCGGTTGTTGGCGAAGTGATGACGCCTCAAAGCTCTACAGCAACGAGGGATTCTGGCCAATTGTGCGTCAGTATACTTGGGACATTTCTTCCGTTTTCTGTATTTTAGGCCTTTTCTTGCGATGCATCGAGAAATTGTGGCATTCGAGACATGGAAACGGCGGGCAAGCTTACGGGTGGAAACTCCAATGGTGTTTTTGGAACGTTCGGCTACTCTATTAGCTTGAACTTCTGTTAACTTACGTCGACGGCCTGTTTTTGGCAGGTTTACACATGGAATACCCTCTTCACATTCCCGAATTGTTCGATATATCGTAGTTTTTGAAATATTCTGCCCGCGAAAAATGTTTACTATTTCTCGTTTTTGCACCTGTCCAACTAGGTTGTAGATGGACTTTCGAATATCTATTTTATACGCCATTTCACAAATGACAAACAAAATTGTGATATGTCATACAAATTGACAAAACACCTAGCAACATATTTCTCCATAATTGACTAGATGAATTAGTTTCACTATATCACAGAGCGCATTAAAACATTTTCCCAAAACTTATGTAACAGGTGTTAGTAGGCAGTTTACTTATTCGTCATTCTGCACAGCTACACTGTAACCTTATCCCAAAGTAAATTATCGATGTTCCGGAGCCTCCTGTAAAAACAATGGTTGCAATGACTATGTGTCCATCTGTGGCCATAATGAAACACTCATGCTTGTCAAATACTGCCTATTAGTAAGTACTCTGTAGTAGATTTTAAAATGATTTTAATCAATACTCATATTCTTCTTTCGGTTGCACTTTAAAGAAGCATGTGCTTAAAATAGTTTTGTATTAAGGCTAATGATAAGTGCATGAGAACTTCGAATTTACTGATAAATAAAATCAAAACAGTCACTTTCTGTTTTGCCGGAAATACCAATACCTCGGATTGTTCAAATGCAACACCATAGTATATCTTTTACATTATTTTAGAATCTTTTTAGGATAAAGAGATTAATTTTTAATTTGAAATATATTATTCACAACCAATGGCGTACCCAGGATCAAAACTAGGGGGGGCAAGCCATGGTCGTTCAGGTTGTAACATTTTATCACGGAAAAGGTGAATGAAACCAAAATTTTAAGAAAATTATGTATAATTATAGCAGTGCTTTATCAACTAAGTTATTACAATTATTTGCTTGAAAAAAAAATTATTCCAGGTACATGTCTTATACTAGTATCATTCTTCTTGGATTTGTAGAAAACTTGTTCAAAACTCTTGTTTCAATCCAGTCCTGATTTTCCTTAAAGAATTTCCGATGGACGCTCATCAAACACAACCCAGTCAATCTGTCCTCTCCCATTGTACTTCTCAGCCAGGTCTTTACGCTTCGAAGGGTACTGAAAGATTGTTCAACAGTAGCCGTAGTGGATGGGAAAGCACTTAAAATGAGGAGTGCATGCCTTGTTGCAGGGAGAAAAATATTAGCCTCCTCCAAAAGTGCAGCCACTTCAATATCCTTTAATTTGTCTCTTGCTAAATCCTTCTTTTTTCACAGATTATACCACAAATCTAATTCTGCAGAGATATCACCCAACTCATAAAACTCCATGAAAGATTTTGCATTTTCTTCCAAATCTTTTGAAGTAATTTTTAGCATGTATGAAGGATGAAGATGGGATAAGGCAAAAGCAGGTGTATTTTCGTGTGAGAATCTAACATTCAATGATAAAGTTAAAGAGTCAAGATAAGGGATGATCAACGACCGTCTCCAATATTCCATCGCAGTCTCAGATGGCGGATTACTTCTGTGTATTTGCTTTTGAACAATTCGTGGAACTGTGAACTCAACGCCGACTTTCTCCGCGATATCATGTGATTTTTTAAGTAATTCATCAGAAACATGTTCAATTTCTTGTCGATCCTTCTTGATGACATCAAGGATTTCACCAATATGTTTCCTCACCGTAATCAAATCCATATTTTTACTTTGTATAACGTTTACAACTGGTTCTAAAATCGCAGAGTACTTTCAATCATGACTAAACCTACGATGAAACTTGGTTTAGTAACTGCACAGTGCAATTGATAGGCAAATTTTCTTGTAGCATAGTTTCCTTCGACCGAGAGATGTTCTAGCGCATTGACCATTTCATGGAAGCTGTCTGAAAACTTTCTAATGCTCTTGTATTTCTCAGACCATCTGGTCTCACTTAGGCTTGATAGATTAGAAGCCGAATTCCGGCGGGCTGGCGACTCACGAAAGAAGGATATTGTATCCTTAACTGTTGCAATTAAGTTTCTTATTTCCGGTAGTTTGCTAGCATCATTGACCACAAGATTTAGTTTGTGGCTTGAGCAATGGAAAAATAAAGATTTATTGTACTTTTTCTTCAAAATGGCTTGTACACCACCTTCTTTTCCAGCCATCGTAGAACATCCGTCAAATCCAACACAATTCTCTGCTGAAAGATTCTGATCAACTAAAAAACTCTGAATTGTGCTAGCGATTGTAGGGGCATCTTGAGATTTCAGCTCAACATAGCCTATAAATTCCTCTCTGATTTTTTCTTGATTCTCATCATAAAACCGCAATCCGATAGAAAGCTGTTCTTTTCCAGCGATATCTGCTGTTTCATCGGCCATTACAGCGTAAGCTTTTGCTTGTTTACAATCTTCAATAATTCTTTCTTTGACAACTTCACCACATAATCTTATAATCTCATTTTGAATTTTTGGTGAAGTGTAGACTGCATTTTTTCGACATGTATCCAAGTGATTCTTTAGCTTCACATCACCAGTCAATTCTCAAATTTAAAAGGTCAAAGAAAACCCCCTCATCTCCTTCCTTTCCTATAAGTGGCAAATCATGAGTTCCACAAAATATGATACAAGAAATAATTGATGACAATATTTGTTTGTTTTCTTCAATCATCTTCTGGTGACCACTTTGCAACTGTACATCAACTGGAACATTTTCAAGGAACGCTTTTGCAGCAGATGTTGAAGTTTTGTGGTAATGACTGCCGACGTGTTTTCTACAATCTTCATGTATATCTTTAAACTTCATGTATGACCTTACCATGAATGACCCCAAAACTCCTTTAACTGTAGCAATACTAGGAGGGAAAAGAACACAGTGCATACATAGAGCACCTTTCAAACGACTTGAGTACACCAACCAAGGAGTATATTGATCTAACCAGCTGCGGTTAAATTTTCTTTTCAAATGGCTGGCATCAGAACCAAAATCGTAATTTGATGGTGGGACCCAGGGATTTGTAAGCAAATCCTTCTTTTTTTCTGATGGCAACTTAAGGGCATGATCAACATAACGACCAATGTCATTTTCATGGTAGCCATCGTATTCTTCAATCGTTTTAGATGTCCCGGAACAGCTACGTGTAGAGGTGAAGAATTACTAGACCCTTGTTGTTCCATAATAGACACAGAATCCGATGGTTCGGTCAGTTTAGTTCCATCTTCATCACCATCACTGCTTCCACTTCCACTACTGTCATCTTGATCCTTTTTCTGTTTGAGAGGCTTTCTGCCTGAAAATAATAGAAATTGACATAGTATACAAAAGTTATAAAACCGTTTTTAACTAACAATCTATATAATAAAAATGAAATGCTGTTCGTTGGTAAGCGCATCACTTGAGAACGGCTGCACCAATTGGGCTATTTTTTGTTTTAAAATGTTCGTGATAGTTCGAATTAGGTTTTTGTGGAGAGAAAAATTTGAAAAGTTCCCGGAAAATAAAATGAATGTAGAGTTGTGTCATTTAAAAATACTTGATGGTTTAGCAATTGTAGGCTACGTAAAGAGCGTACGGTAGCTTAGGATGAACCAAATTGAAGTTAAAAAAATGTAAATAAAACATCGACTTTTCAAAAAATATACTTGGGGGTTTCAAAAAATATATGTTTACTCTCCATAGTTATATTATGGCCTACATAAAAAATTGCGTTAAATTTGTAAGTTTGATGTAGCATGCCTAGCATGTACATGTAGCCTATTTCGGTTTTTGCACAATATTCAAGACATGTTAATGAAAATAATGAAATGGAATAACTACATTAAAGTTAAATCAAGCAATAGCGAAGTATTGCCGGGTCCACTAGTAATTGATAAATTTAATTTAAAATTTTATTTTCTACAGAAATTGAGAAATTACTTAACTTAACTTTTTGGAACCAGTTTCTTATATCCATTTAGGCAGCCTCAGTGTTCTCCAAACGTAAATAAGAAGGTAAACTAATAAACTATAATAATTGGTTGTTTAAAAAAACACTTAGTAAACATCAACAGTTCAACTAAAATACAAATACTGATCAACTAGCGGCGGGCGGCTCAGTTTATATAGTGATGCGGAACTCACTAGACCGAAGGGGAGGGCGGAGACCCTTCTAGAAGATTCCCTTTTCTCTCATTGGCTATCGGTTGTAGACTCCTAGAGCCCGCTAGAGATCTCTCCGTCTCTTGAATCCCACTAACTGACTGACATAGATTCCTCTACCAGTCGCTAGGTGGCTCTAGATCAATGTAAAGCGTTGCGAGATGTACGATAATTATCCTATTTGTTTGTAGTATTATTTTTCTGTTTTCCTATAGAAAATAATTGAGTACGATTGTACGATAATTTCGATCGACAATAAAATAACGATAAATTACCCTAATTTCATAATTTTCAATAGTGTATGTTTTTGATTATTAAAATAGTTGTTTCAAGAATTGTAATAAATTCCAGCAACAAAATTTAATAACGATTTATTTTTTTGCTCTTCCAGGGGGGGGGGGCAGCTGCCCCCCTGCCCATCGCTGGGTACGCCCATGTTCACAACTCTACATTAAGTACAGTACGATAATTTAATAAATACAAAATATAAAAAACTATAATAAAACTTTTCCCGCCTTCCTCCTACTGGCAAAATCATCGATCACGCTGTCAAAATTTATCTTACTAGGCTAAATTCATGCCAAATAAACTAGAGCCGTATTTCAATGTTTCAGATTTTGTCCAAATCTTGTCCTTGCATAGATACATATAAAAATGTTGTTTAATGAAACACTCATCTCAGAGCGAACGTGGATTCTCGTGGTTACCAGTTGAAATTGAAATAACTTTTAAATTGAAATCTTAATATTAAAATTTTATTATAATGTAAATGTTTAAATCACTTCACAAAGATTGTCTTTTCTTTAGCAGGTACCAGTTACAGAAAGGAAATAACTTGCCTACCTTTTTATAAAGTTGGTTCTTCCCATCTACTATTGTCACAACTTTCTTCACCATATCCTTTCCCAAACTACTGGCAGAGTATGTCACTTTATGCTGTTTCAATGCTGGTTTCCAATTGCAGTTTAATGGCCGTTGCATGGACTTCCCATATACCACCATCCACACACTTTCCACAAAGGAATAACAATCTTGATAACTCACTTTTGTTTTATTTCAATGCGGGTTATATTTCCCTTATTCGTAGAATATTTGTTGTATCTGTTTAGTTAAAATAAAACACCAATTTAATGTTTTAACGAAGATTTATTCACTGGCTATAACTTTAGCAGTAATTTTAAATTAATAATCGCATACGGTTTTTTAAGACCATATAAAACACTTTTGCAAATTTATAACAACTCATTATTTACATTTGTACAATATTATTTTTCGCGACTTTACTCTTTCGTCGTTTAACATAAATAAAAAATGTGATATTTGTTTATAAAAATTTTATTATATATTTTAAAATGGCGAATAATTGCAGTTAAATCGTAGATGTTTATTTTATAATTAAATTTAGATTTAGAATGACAGTGAACTTTGGAAATACTTTTCAACTTCCCTCTTTTATAAATTCTTATATGATTTAAAAATACCTTTTAATAGATTTAAATAATGCAATAGTTATATAAAAATGTTACGTGAGTTCTTAACTAACTCAAGATTACGTAAGATAAGTTGGGCGCCAATTAAATAACTTAATATAACCTAAATAAATTATTAAGAAAAACTCATCTCAGGGCGAATGTGGATTCTCGTGGTTAAAAAAATATAAATTAAAATTAAAATGATTAATAAAATGAAATCTTAATAATAAAGTTTAATTATAATGTAAATGTTTAAATCACTTCATTACACTTCACAAAGATTGTCTTCTTTTCAGCAGGTACCAGTTACAGAAAGGAAATAACTTGCCTACCTTTTTATAGAGTTGGTTCATCCCTTTTAGTATAGTCGTCAAAATTGTTGAGTATTTTCTCAGCCGTGATAACTTCAGGTGTCTTCGACTTATTGTTTTATATTTCTTCTGTCAATGTCCAATCTTCTGTCAAAATTGCATAAAGCTATTTGTCCATTTACTTATTATTTTATTTAGTTCTTTCGAGCAGAAAATTATTTCAGTAAGATTTTCGTCGTCTTGCATGTCGGACTCTAATATCTTTAACTCTTGCATCAACTGTCTTGCCAACATGTGGTTGCAAAAATCTCGAGAGCTAGAGCAGTCAACAAAATCGAAAGCAATTTTCTGAATGACAGGTTGTTTAACCCATTAATGCCCACCGATTTTATAGAAATGTCAAAGATGTAAAACATACAAAAATGATATGACATATTAACAATACTACTGAAACGCCAAAGTCAACTTCTTTTTTTTTATTTAAAAAAAAATCGGTGTACTTACCTAGGTACATTGGGAGTTTGCGGGTGGATTGGAATAAAAATAAATTTATTTTTAATGGTTAGTTAAAATATTTTTTTATTGAATTTGATTAGTTTATATTAGTTTATTCGATTCTGGGAATGGAATATTTTAAAACATTCCCTTTTCTCAGTGCAAAGCGTGATTTTACATTTTTCACACCTCCACCTAACTCTCATGTGGCATTGGCGACATCTAAGAGGATCTTGAATTTTTTGAGGATAGTGACCTACAGGATCTTCTAAAATGCTTCTTGGTAGTGAGCCTGATGGTCTGTTTGTAGTTGGCCTTCTTTGAATGGCCTTGCCGTACGATCGAAGATAATGCCGTGTTATGTTTCGTTGGAACAGTAACAAATCCATTTTATCATCTTCATTAGTTATCGTGTAAAGTCTCCATGCATTCACAACAACCATATTTATCATGTGGGTAAAAAGGACCCACCACCATTTTTTGCCATGAATGCTTATTCTATAATTATTGACCCCTTGATCCAATAGATCAACGCCACCCATTGAGGCATTGTAAGTCTTGATCAGCTGGGGTTGTGGTACAGATATATTTCCTTTTTTTTTGCAGATCATCGTTTGACTTGTGCCATTGGTTCCAATGTATCATAATTCGTTGTCATGGTAACTGCACTGTTATCGTTCCATCTTACAAATAAAAGAGAATTTTCCTTATCATACTGATAATCATAATATCCTCTTTCTTTTTTTGTCACGTCTTTGGAAGCTACACTTTTTTGTACGATTATCACGCACTGTGCCAGTAGCCCGCATATTTTGTTGTCTAAGAGAATTCAAAAGTTCGTAACTTGAGAAATAATTGTCAAAAAATAAGGTGTGGTCGGTTGGAACATCAATAACTTTTAGAAAGTCTAATACTATTTGAGATCCTAGTGGAAGGGAAGCTTTTTTTATTTGTTGATCTTGTACAGCTGACGGTTTGGCACCACAATATGTGTCAAATGCATAACAATAACCAGTTGAACTGCACATCATCCAATCTTTGTAACCGAAGCGTACTGGCTTACCTCGGATGAACTGCTTAGCAGAATGATGGCCAAAGTACTTCACCATTGCCTCATCGATTGACAAGCGTTGGTGAAAAATACCCCACTGCTGAAATTTGCCATTGATCAGTTTCATAAATGGCCGAATCTTGTACATTTTATCATTTTTGTCAAGAGTCGAATTGTCAGCCAAGTGTAGATACTTTTTGATTTCGGTGAATCTATTTCGACTAATGGCATTTGAAACAAATGGAATACCGAGATCTTTATCCAAACTCCAATAAAGACGTTCACTAGGCAGTCTATGATAGCCGGTGAAAAGAAGAAATCCTATAAAAATTTTGATATCTTCATTTGTAACGGTGAAATTGTGGTTATTTGAGGCACTTGCGTAGATATTAGTTTGAGATACGATGTGCTCTAAAACTTCTTCATCAAACAGCTTTTCAAACACTTGTACCACATTCAGTCCTGACAGTTCTGCTCGCAAAATTTCCAAACGGGCATCAGCTCCATGGGTTGTCTGTATATCCATATTCACAGGCGTACGCGTCCACTGAGGTTCCGCTTTTTTTTGTCTTTTGGTTGCTTTTTTTTTCAAATTCGACAACGGAATATCATCTTCCGACTCATCATCATTGATTTCAATTTCTAATTCCCCAGGAACGTCCTTTGGCAGTTCAGTAGAAACCAAGTCATCATCATCAAACTCCTCCTCATCAGTCTGGTAATCGACCTCTGGCGGAATTATAACTAAATCAATTTCTGAATTGACAGGCTTCGCATCTCCAATGACATCTATTGCAGCTGCCAACGTTTCAAATCTTTTTCCATAAAACGAAGACGGGCGAATTTCTTCAAAATCCATCGTAGAAACAGGTACAACTGAAAAATTACAAGTGACTTTCATACCATGCTATTGCCCATTGTACTCCATCGAGTACAGATAGATTTGCAACAATGTAGAAAACATAAACAACGAACTATTGATGATGTAACAAGTAGACATTGTATTTACATATCTAACAAAACATATATCATGCAATCGATAACATTTCTCAAAAAATTATAGCCGATATTTATAAAAGTATTCACTCACCTAAGGTAACCTCAAAAACACAGAAACACGCGCGAATCTTTTATGTTGTTATTCGCAATTCACTAAGAATAAATCGAAAACTTTTATACCATTCATTAGAGGGAACATTACTGAATATCTGCACAACACTAAACTTGAACTATTTTATATTAGATGTCACCACCTTTGCCTTAATTTAGGTGTACTCAGGCAAGTACAGTGGTCACTAATGGGTTAAGGGCTGTATCGAAAAGAAAGTTGATACCTCCACTGACTCATATACCTTTTATAATTATGCAAGACTTTTAATCATTTTATAATAAAACAACACCTTAATATCTAGAAAATTTAATAATTTACAAAAATATAAAAAAACTATTATTAAGTTTTGGACGATTAGATGTTAGGATACAGTTAGTAAGAAAGGTTGCCTTTACGTGAAAATGGCGTAAAAATGGTGTTGTTTGTGTCATATTATGACAAGAAGATTTTATAATTTTACCTGGTTGACGTTCGCTATCATCGCTATCGTCGGATAAACTGACGATAGACTGACTCACTCTTGCCCAGCAATCTGCAAAATCATTTCATAGTATTACTTATACGTTATAACTGATTCACTATAACCATATTTAATGACAGCTTGTCAACATTTTCTTCTTTTTTATTCAGGTATATGTGAAAGAAACAGCAAAGAAAACGATGACAAGATTGTGATGTAGTATATTTGCAATACATTTTAATCATTACTTTTTAAGCAACACTCTTGTTTTGAACCACTAGTCCTGAAACTAGATGCGTCTTTAACGGGCGTGGACGATTGTGAAGTATCTAAAAGTACAATATTTTAATTCTAAGATCGAAATAATAAATATAACCTAAAAATAATGTCAGAAGGGAATCTTGGAAGTGCTACTACTAAAATGTCTACTATTACTGCGCATCCACCTGCACAAGTGACTACTGCGCGAGCATCCGAATTAATGAAACTAATTGTTCAATGAAATAACACACCCCCAATCATTATTGCCATAAATAAAAATGCTGTAATATTGGTTTATTAAAAATAATAAATTATTTTTTAAAATTTTATTATATATTAAAATTACGAATAATTGTTAAATCGTAGATTTTTATTTTATAATTAAATTTAGATTTAGAACGACAGTGAACTATGGAAATACTTTTCAACATCCTTTTATAATAAATTCTTATATGATTTAAAAATACTTTTTAATAAATTTAAATAATGCAATAGTTCTAAAAAAAGTTACGTGAATTCTTAACTAACTCAAGATTACGTAAAATAAGTTGGGCGCCAATTAAGTAACTTAAAGTAACTGAAATAAATTATTACGAAACACTCATCTCAGGGCGATGTGGATTCTCGTGGTTAAAAAAATATAAATTGAAATTGAAATAACTTTTAAATTGAAATCACTAATTAAGTTTAATTATTACTAAATTATTTAATTCACTAAATTACACTTAAAATTAAAATGATTAATAAAATGAAATCTTAATAATAAAGTTTAATTATAATGTAAATGTTTAAATCACTTCATTACACTTCACAAAGATTGTCTTTTCTTTAACAGATGCCAGTTACAGAAAGGAAATAACTTTCTTATCTTTTTATAGAGTTGGTTCTTCCCTTCTACTATTGTCACAACTTTCTTCTCCATATCCTTTTCCAAACACCTTTGCTACAACGCCGCTAGTGGAAGAAATGCGGGGATGTTGTAGGGATTTTCTGACATATGATTGGGTTAACAAAAGGCAAAATAAAGAGCTTGATCCAATTCCCACATCAAGAAAACTAATTCGCTATAAAAAGAACTCATGGATGCGATTCACTAGACGTCACTGAATGAAATTTTTTGCAGGTTGCATATTAGGCAAATCAGAATAAATGATTTTTTTGAAAGCACAAACAGACACAACATTAATCGAAATTGCCGTTTTGAATATTTTATTGATTCAATAGGCTGCAATGTTTGTTGTCCAGGGTTTGTTTGTTCTGCAGTGCTCTTACGTATACAGGTTGGGTTACTAGAGGTGCATTAGACTATAACTCAGAGGAACTGTAATGAATCACCGAAGAGTTAGGACATATAGACTAGACAGAGATGGAAATGTAATTATCAAGAAAGTTTTTGCAACAGGTTTTTAAAATTAATTATTTGAGAACTGGATTGTTTAAAACTAGTATTTTCTAGTAATACTGAATTATGATTGGTTAAGTTTAAGAACATTTGGCAAAAACACCTTAACGGTATTATTTTACGTAGATAATATATTGTGTACTAGTTTTAAGTGCTTAATCATACCAGAAGTAATTTTATTTTTAAAGCTTATCAAGTTCTCGCAATTGATACACATCACTTTTTCTTCATTGTTGAGAACAAAGTAATCCCACCTCCATGATCGTTTCTTTTGTGCTTGAGCGGTTTCAGAGGCTTGAGCAATAATGGTGCAGCTTTACACTGCACTTAACTATACGAGCTCCGTCCCAGTGAAGTTCGCACACTTCTATTTTTATTATTTAAAGGATGCCCAGCATTTTTTTTCTGATATACGTACATTGTCGCTGCTTTTTGTTGTTAGAGTGAAGTACAGTCTTTGCACTTATTCTTTGTTAAGTTTCATGAAATTCTATCGAATTGTTTCCTCACGCCGCACAGTGGTATTTTTGAGTGATCTAGCTGGACAAAAGTTTTAGGAGTATTTATTAAAAATGTATTTTTTTCCAAATTACAGTTACGGTCTATTTATAATGATAGGACCTTAAACATCTACTTAACTACATATTTAGATGTTTTTGTCATTCCCAGTGTAAATAGTGTATTAAAATTAATATTGAGAGTGACAAAAGAACTTAATTAGGGTCTTGGTCTTCATCTACATGAGGTTCAGCAAGTAAATGTAATACTTCAGCACTAAATCATGTTGCTTTAAGTGAAGGCAAACGATCTTGCTGAGAAATGGTAGATATTAGATCAGAAGAATATAACAAAGCGGTTAAAAGATCACGCATAGTTTTATCACGAGCGGATTTTCATGTACTAAATTCTCGATATCTGCGCAAGTCTTTATTTCTTGCTTCCATGGCTTTTTCCGACATCATACCTATAGGTAACGAAAACACGATTTGATAATTTCCGGGCCATGAATAAGAAGTTTATGGATACTAGAAGACATACGGTGCCAGGGATAAAGATCTACATATCTTCTAGCGGTTTCTCTAGTATAATCACTAAATGCATCATAATTTATACTAAACCCACTAGAAATTGATTGTAAGATGACACTAAAACGTCTGATAAGCGCTTCATCCAAACCTGTGATAGTAGCTACAAGCGAATACTGCTCAAAGAAACGGTAAACAGTATTTCCATCATTAGTCGTTCCATAGCCAGGTTTGGGAATATCGACTAATAGTCCTGTTTTTTGTTTTAATTTGTGTATTACCTCCTGTTTTGTTTGTGTAAATACTTCTTTTTCACTGTTATTGTCACTAATTCTCCATTTCTTAATTTTAAGCCTATAGGAAATGTGTAGTGTAACAAACATTCTAAACTTCTAATATAAGCCTGTAAAGTTGACAAACCGTAATCATATTTAGAAATGTCCGGAACACGATTATAAATTTCGTCAAGGTTCATCAATTTTGGAATAGCTTTACAAATTCCACATGTTTGTGAACCCGTATCACTAATTGCAGAAAACGGCTTTCCATCTATCATGGTCATTTTAAGAGTATGATTGATAGCTATGTTAGAGAACTCAACTTGTACAGAAGTTGGTTGTAATGTTTTAATTTGGTTTTCTACTCTTTCAGTTTCCCTCTTTATAACATCAGTAGTTTCTTGTTCAAATATAAGTTTTATAGGGCGACAAAATCTAGTTGAAGAGGGATGTGGGTTCTGCCACAGAACAAGTTTGCCATCATTGGATTGTAACTGTAGCAGCACAAGGCACACAGCAAATAGGTAAGAATCCGTTCTGTCTTCCCCCCCTTCATCAGAAGATTTCTGCTTATACATGGAATGGTTGGAACTACCATCACAACCCCATTTATAAAAAAGAGTAAGGGCTCCTTGTATACATTCCACATTTTGCTTTAATACACTTCTTGTATTTCAGCTATTCTTCTACTTGTATGATCAAGGAGAGCTTGTAGAATAACTTCAGCTGAAAATTCATTAACTAAAATTGAAGTTTCTTCCGGAAAACATTTCTTCATGGCTACTAAAACCACATTATATGTGGGATAAATATTAGCATTGTGACGCTTGGTTCCCCTCTGCATAATTTTATAAATATGCTTGGAATAAGGTCCATTAACATACAAAGATATTTTGGAGAGTATCTTTCATATGTCTTAGATGGCAAACGATACGCTTGTGTAATTTCAGTTGCTTTTGAAAACGAAGCTCCTGTTACTTTTTTTAGAACAGTTGCTGCATCTCGATGTCCTGCAGCACAAAGACTTAAACGAGCCGCATGACACAATTCTTCGCACGTATAATTATCTAACAAATGTGTAACTCTCCATTTTTTACTGCGATCGCCTAAATTGCTAAATTCATTTAAAGGTCTTCCATAATAAGAAGAAGAAAGCACTTCAGAAGATATTTCGCAAGTCTCACAGATTTCAAAATCTTCCCACAGCCAAGATTCGAGTCGTTTTACAAATCGTTCCTTGCACCTATTCGCCTGGTTCCACTTCCCATTAAGATAACTAGCAAAATTTCTAACTTTTTTCTCGATATCTTGATGTTTTAGATTTTCTTTGTCTTTTGTCAAACCAATTTTCAAGAAAACATGGTTCAAAACAATGAGAATTTTTTTTGAGCTTTGCTCGTGCCACAACACCTCAAACAGCTCCCTCTTGGGTATCGTTAGTTTTCCTGAAAACACATTTCATAATTACGGGGGCAGGTTGGGACAGCTGAAATTATTATAAATTAAACAATAAGAAACAGTTACTCTGAAGACCAAAGGAAATTCTGGGGAAAAAATTGTGGGGTGTACTTTGTAATGTAATGGATGTACTTGTAATGTGTATTTCCATCGTAAACTTAATATTCGGATGTATGCTGTTCAGGTGATCTAGGAAGCTGTTGAGTTTCTTTTTTCCATGTGTCCAAATTACGAATGTGTCGTCTACATATCTTAGCCATAACTTTGGTTTGTAGAGAGCTGTCTCGAGTGCTCGTGTTTCTAGATCCTCCATAAATAAGTTGGCTATAACTGGTAATAGTGGTGATCCCATCGGTGCCCCTTCTACTTGTTTGTATCGTTGTATATGAAATACGTGTTGTTCAGGCAATGTTTTGTTAAGCTGATGATGTGGTTTCCTGGTTTGTATTTCTGTTGCATGATGTCGAGTGCTTCACCTATTGGTACGTTGGTAAACAGACACAACGTCAAAGCTTACTAAAATGTGATCTGGTTCAACTCTTTCCTTTCCCAACAAATCGATGAAGTGACTTGCGTTCTTAACGTAAGACTCTGCTTCTTCGGCGTGAGGTTGTAGTAGTTTTGCCAGATAACTTGCCAATTTCTGGAGGGGGGATCCTATTGAACTTACAATAGGCCTTAGTGGCGCTCCCCCTTTATGTATTTTTGGCAAGCCGTACAGTTTTGGGCATTTCGACGATTTTTCCCTTGGTATTAGGTGTTCTTTGATCTCCTTGTTGATGTTGCTTTCTTTTATTTTGGCTTTTGTTGTTTTTTCCCGGTATGTGGTTGGATCGGTGTTAATCGGTTGGTAGGACGGATCTTTTAACAACTCTGTTATTTTGTTATCGTAGTCTTCAGTTTCCATTACCACTGTAGCATTACCCTTGTCTGCGGGTAATATTATGATGTCCTTGTTTTGTTTTAAAGTCCGAAGAGCTTGGGATTCTTTTCAAGATAGGTTTCTTTTTGGTGGCTTTGCGGTTTTCAGAATCCTGGCTCCATCATGGCGTATAGTTTCGGCGGTGTTTCGGTCTATTTCTGATATTGACGATTCCACTCCGCATATTATGCCTTCGAATGGTATGTTCGCTGGTGTTACTGCGTAGTTAAACCCCTTAGTTAGTACGCTTTGCGAGGCTTCATCTAACTGACACTTTGATAGATTGTGGACAATTTTCGATGTGTTTGTTGTTCGACGATGTTATGTTTGTTACTGTTGTTGGGTTTCTTTTCGGAAATTGATGATTTGGTCGAGAGTTGTCCATAGAGCTGGATGGATTTTATTGCTTAGTTCGAGATGTAGATGCAATAATTGTTTGTTGATTCTGTCTAGTTGTTTTCTTGTATCGTGGATTGCTTCTCGTATTAGAGCAATACTGGCCCTTTTCAGGATGTTTTCAATTTTGTTGCTCTTTTTATGGAACGTTAATTTCACACTCCTTGGAATAATCTTCTCATCTCGGCAACGTTGGAGAAAAGTCAAATCACATACGTGTTTACTTTTCTTTGGCTGTAGTTTCTCGTAGGTTTTGCTCGTTGGTATTAATGTCTCCCCGTAGAGATTTATAATGTTCGATTTCAGGCTAATCTATTTAATACTCTAGCACGATGACTGGATTTTAATAATATTAGTAACATAAGCTGGTGATTGGTTGTTATCTTTGAAGGAGTGAGTTTTTAAAAATAACCCACGTTGCTAGGGGCAACGTAGGTTATAATGTAACATAAGAGTAAGCAATCACTTTCCTTTTATAAAATAATTTTATTTCTCAGCTAAGGTCATGTTGCCGAGAGTTGTAATTTCTTGCACCTCTCTTATCCGTAAGAGCTATCTGGCCAGCATAAAGTTTATCCGTTATGGTCCCGATACTACCATTCAAAAACGTTTCAGACCGTTGCGTTGTGACACAAAATTCGCGGTTGAACCCATGTTCGTCACTAAGGCAGTACTTATTTACTTTAGCTACTCGATAACCATCTTTCTCTTGAACCGTTCTATCATCCGGCTCAAGGAATTCGATGTGAATTGCGAGGATGTGAGACTGAATGTCATAAGAGGTGCCCAAAATGCAAATTGCTCGAAAATGTTACGTTCCTCTCATAGGGCAGTTGGCATCCAGCAGTAGTAGTAGCAGTTGCACGCGTTTTCCTAAATGTAATAATCTTTTTTGCATTCCCTGATTTTTCAATATAATTTTGTAATAATTTGATATTGGTATATATTACCTGTACAGGAGGAGAAATATCGTTGTTCACTTCTCCAGTTCTCCTCACATTAGCTCGACTGACGATCTTGTTGCCAGGTTATGATGTTGACTGGTCTCTTTCGGCTAAAAATCGCGTGGCTTGAGAAGATTAATGAAATTCATGAAAGAATTGTCATGTGTGTGTGTGTCATAATATAAACCAATAACCTGTTCGAATAAATTCGTGTAAATGCTCTGATTGTTGCTTTACAACTGTGCATCTCATATCTAACAAATTCAGTTTAAATATTGTTAACTAATGAAACAACGTCCAGCATACAGTAACAAGGATTCTCAACATCATAAACTGTTATTAAGATGACAGTAATGAATTTAGTTAATTTCGAATTAGAATTTACTGAGGATACTATATAGGTTTCAAAAGCATTTCAGTCATACATACAAGCGTATAACTCGATTCCACCTGTTTCACGTAAATTGGACCACTTATGTTTCTATAATTAATATTTATCATTCAACAAATAATTATTATCAGTCGTTAAACGATTATGTTTTTGATTGTGCATGATATTAGTAACAAATAAATCACTTTAATTCCTGATGAAATTACAATATCAAATACAAATTAAAAACAAAATGTATTACGTGGTCCAATTCATGTGAGACGGGCAGTGGCGGATTTAAAACTTAAGGGGCCTGAAGCGTTACAAATTTTTGGGGCCCCATAGTATAAATCAGTTACTACAATTTATATACCTTTTATTTTTTTATCAAAAATTAAGTACATATAATTATTAATATTGGGTGCGAATTCACGGGGGAGGGGAGAAAATCTTCCCCACCCAAATTTTTTTTAAATAATCCGAGTTCGTCTCATGCCGCAGTCACACGAATGTGAAATTGGCGTGTTTGCACATGTTACACACTATACTTTGTTTACGGCCACAAAAACACTAATAAAACACCCATGGCTAGGAAAAATATTTAACCTAGAATATTATTTGAGATTGAGATGTGTTGGATTGTCAAAAATGAACAATGCTCACAGTTTGTGAATCATAGGTGTTATTTGTAAAAATTAAGAACTGCGTATACTCAATGTTATAATCATTTATTTATAAAATTAATACTGACATTTGAACAATGATTGAAGGTAATAACAGTAGTTTTGTTGGTGTCTTCAATTTTTTTTCTGTCACACACATTTTAAATGTATTTTGGACGTCGTATTATTCCGCCACTGCGTTTTTGTTAATATAAGTAAATCATAACCTCAATTTTACAAATGCATTGAATACCTAATGCTTCATTTGAATGTAATTGGAAAAAATAAATTTTCAAAACATTTTTAGATTTCGATGTAATAGACCGGTTATTCTAAATGTATGGATTAAAGTCATTAGAAGGATATATGGTGTGTGGACGTGCACGTCGTATGTACATATTACGGCCGCGACCGAAGTAACCCGACGAGCTACTAGGGTGACCGGGGGTCGCTCGCTGCATGTACGCACTTTACCTTTCAGAATATACGGAATGTAACAAATTATAAAAGCTCTCATTATTTTTATTGTAATTTAGCAATAATAATAAATAATATCTGTAGATATTAACAATTATATAATAACGTTAAATCAATTTTACAGTTAATTTAATAACAATGTTTGTAATAGCTTTATATGCTGGTAGTGACACAGTAGCTTAGAGGTAGAGATGTCGCTTGGAAAGCGGAAGCCCCAGGGTTCGATTTCCAGCCGGGGTGATAATTCTTTCTATATGGATTTGCATTCAAAATATAATTCAATATAAAACATTAATTAAACAAAATACGTTAACACTTATCTAAAGTTACAACTTTATATATTTCAAATAATTAGAAATATTTCTGACATCTATGGCATTTTAATAAAACCACTAAAAATGCGAAATCATTTCCCACGGTCATTTCCGTGCAGTTCAGAGATTATGAGTCATTTTCATGGTTAATAAACTGTGTGAAATGTATAATTTTCTATAGTGGTCATAGATAATATTCATTCTATATCTAGCGATGGAATGAAATATGTACATGCAAAATACATAAATAGGGTAGTGTTTTAGAATATTTGTTCTACAAGAGTTATAGTCAATTCCCCTTCTGCACCGAACATCTATCAGAAACCATTAATTCAAGAAATTATAGTCATCATAGTAGTCTGATGACCGCGCTGATTGTGCGAGAAGGCAAGCATTCGGAGCGACAGAGATGATACATTCCTCGCAGGTCTGCTGTGAAACATTATACTCCGTTAAAATATTTTACCTATCGCTCTGAATGCTTGCATTTTCGTAGGAAACTGTAATATACATATGACTGTAATGCGTCAACCGTACACTTTTTTACTAGTCTGTACACGACATGATCTGTTTCTTGTTTCACTTTTCGCAAGAAAGTGAATTCTCACGCCAATTATTTTTATTTGTCGCGTGTCGAGTGCGGTCCTAGGCAGGAGACCTCTGCGGAGTCCCCTGACTTGTGGGGCCTGAAGCGGCCGCTTCCAACGCTTGTGCCTAAATCCGCCACTGGAGACAGGGCTTGTATATGGAAAGCTCCTTGGGTATTCTTTCATCAATGTTCCTTTTTTTTAGTTCTGAAACAGTTTCATTATAAACTTCTTGTTGGTGTGTGGATCATCGTAGTTTGATATAACTGTTGGAATCGGATAGTAAGTTTAAAACAGTTTCATATTCAGTTTTGTCCATGGCTACTGTAACATTACCTTTGTCAGACTTCAAAATGATAAGATTTTTATTATCTCTTAAAACATATAAATTTAAGCCTTCTAACCAGTGGCTTTTTCTTTATAATTTATTAAGAATGTTTTTTTTAAATTTATTTAAAGTTAACCATTACGGGCCCTTTAATGTTATTACAATCTGATCTTTTATAGATCAATGAGCAATTTTATTCTAACTTAAATTATTACGTTTGAAAATTCTTAAACTACGGTCTTTACTCACTAGTTCGCCTTGTGTTCTAGTAACTTAGCTACACTAAACTTAACATGTAGTACAACCCGCACAATGCTCTGCTTTGCCTATCACTCTTTCACTAAGTCAAAAGGCTTCGTTCTTTTGAGTCTTAATATATTTGTGTTGTCCAGGAGCTGGATGGCCTCGACGTTCACGTGGTTGAGTAGCCTTTGCTCGTGGCTACTGGCAAATTTGGTGATGGTTTGGTGAACAGTATCCATTTGAAGGTCCCGATGAATATCTCTGTTTCGGCAGTACCAGGGTGCGTCAACGATGTTCCTTAGTGCTTTGTTCTGGAAACGCTGGATCACTTGAATGTTGCTTTTGCTGGCACAACCCCAGAATTGAATGCCATAGGTCCAAACTGGTTTTAATACTTGCTTATACAGAAGCAGTTTGTTCTATGTAGACAACTTGGAGTTTCTTCCAAGTAGCCAATACATTTTTTCAGTTTTATGCCTAACTCTTCACGTTTCTTTTTAACATGAACTCTCCAGCGGAGTCTAGCATCTAGATTAAGAATGTAATGTGTAAAGATTACTCAGATTACTTATGTCTGTGTTATTGTTCATACACTTTCTTCGTTTTGAAATATACCACATTTATAGAAAAGTTTTTTAATTTACTAACTTTCAATATTAAGAATATTTACATTATTATAATTATTGATTAAATGATGGAAATTATTTTCATGTATACTAAGTGCAGTTTAGTTGGGTTTTATGCGGTTCTCACATTTGTGTTGTGTTAGTCGTTGTTTTAGTTTTTGTCCTGTTTTTCCGATATAAGTATCGTCACATGGTAAACAGTCAAGTTTATAAATTAATTAGAGAGGTCGGTTGGTGAAAGTTTGTTTTTTAGTTTAGTAAAAAAAACTTGATGGTAAAGGGAATTCTATTTAGATATTTTAATACAGTTATCTTTAAAAACATTTATTAATTAATTTTGGGGTTAGGTTTTCTATATATGGAAGGAAGAAAAAATATAGTTCGTTACTAGGATTTGATAAATTGTCTTGGTTGTTTATGTTAGTAATGTGATTGTCGTTTGTTGCGTACGAATTGTCAATAGAACTTGTCAAAAAGCTTTTTTAAATTGTCCTGTATAAAATCCGGAACAGAAATTTTGGTAATTATTATGTTTTTTAATCCAAGTATAAGATAAAGTTGGTTTTCATGGGATGTTTCGATTGATGTATCTTTTAGAAGTGGTTGGCTTCTGATATCAATCCAGTTTTAATGCGTTGGATTAGTGTTAAGAAACAAATGGAATTGTTTTCTTCAAACTCTGCAGTAAATTGAATGTGTCCATTGAATGCATTAAGAAATTTTATGGTTTCATTAACAGACTCGCAAAGTACAATTATCTAAACACAATTATCTAAAACGAAGTCCATGACCATTTGTGCCCAAATGGGATTTAGGTTACTACCTGTTGTATTTGCTAGTTGCAGCTAAGCGTTGGGAACGGGATCACACAACATAACTCTAAGAACGTTGAGTTGGAACTGAACTTTATTGATTTTAACATTTACAATATTTAGTATTTTACAAATGTGGTCTTGAGGTTATGCAACCCATATTGCATCTAGGTAATACATATAACATGTCCCTTTTTTTTTGACTTAAAAACTGAACTATAATAAGCGAACATAGCTTTACGACATTACAAAATTTTCAAATCTTTTAGGTAGCTTTACATTGCTACGATTTGAGTGTTCTCTCGGTTGATTGTTATTTCGTTCAATTGTTTCTTCTGAATCACTTTCACTGATTTTATCTTCTTTCACTTCACTATCACTTTCATCATAAACATAAATATACTTATTTCTAGAGATACATGTATTTTTATTTTTGGGGGGTTCAGGGGGATATATTTCTTGTGATGGTTTTATGTAAAGAGTATTTCTTACGATATATCTCCCATCTCCCTTCTTTATTTTATAACATCTATTTCTGAGTTTAGATACAATTTTACCTAATCTCCATGCACTTTTTGGTTTTTCTTGGTATCTTATAACATTACCTGGTTTATAGTTAATAATATTGGTTTTACATCTTTTGTTATAATAATTTTGACTTTTTATTTTGTCATTTGTTAATTTGGAATGATAAAAGGTTTTATTTATTACTTTTGGTTCAAATTTATTTTCAAGTGTTGGTAGGTTATCTCTAAGGTGTCTACTCATTAAAATTTGTGCTGGTGTAAAAGAATTTAATACTGGTGTATTCCTAAAAGTTAATAAAGCTAAATGATAATCTTTATTTTCATCTAAAGTTTTCTTTATCATTTTCTTGATGGTCTGAATTGATCTTTCTGCTTGACCATTTGATTGTTGGTGATGTGGAGAAGAATTTATAAAAGTAAAATTCCAAGTGTTTGCAAATTCTTGATATTCTCTACTTTTTAATTGTGAACCACTGTCCGATATAACTATTCTTGGAATACCATGTCTTGCAAAGATAGATTTTAAATTTTCAATTACATTTTTACTAGTCATATCTTTATGTAAATTTATTAATTCTGGGTATTTTGAGTAATAATCAATTACCAAAAGATATATTTCATTATGTAATTGAAATATGTCTAAACCAATTTTTTGCCAAGGTTTTTTAATTATATAGTGTGAAATTAAGGGTTCTTTTTTGTTTGAATTTGAATATTTATTACAAACATAACATTGTTTTACAAAATGTTCTATTTGGTCAGCTAATCCCGGCCAATAAATTGAATTTCTTCCTCTTTCAATACATTTCTGAATACCAAAATGACCTGAATGGACATTATCTAGAATTTCATTTCTTAATGATTTGGGGATGATTAATCTTTGACCTAAGTATAGTAATCCATTCCTACCTTCTGTGATTTCATGTTTTAAATTATAATAAGGTTTAATTTCCGGATTTATCTTTTTTATGCTATTAGGCCATCCATTTTGTATGTATTGTTTGAGTAACTTGAGTTCATTGTCATTTTTTGTTTCATTTATTAATTTTCTTAATTTTTCATTTGTCGCTGAAATATTTTTTCAATAACACATACTTGTGCTTCTAAATCTAAATTATCTTTGTATTCATGTTTTGAATTAGTTCTCGAAAGACTATCAGCAATTATTAATTGTTTACCTGGGCGATAGATCAAATCAATATCATATTTTTGCAATGTTAACAACATTTTTTGTAATCGTGCAGGACAAGAATTTAGTGGTTTTTTGAATATTGAAATTAAAGGTTTGTGGTCAGTTTCCACTGTGAATCTAGTCCCATATATGTATTGATGAAATTTGTTAACACCAAAACATATTGCAAGTAGTTCTTTTTCTATCTGCGCATAACGTTGTTGTGTTTCCGTCATTGCATTTGAAGCATAAGCGCAAGGGCTATTGTTCTGTAATAATACTGCACCCAATCCATTTTTAGAAGCGTCTACTGAAATTATGACTGATTTATCGGGGTCAAAATATTTTAGTACTGGCTCCTCAGTTACTAATTTTTTTAGATTTTCGAATGCTTTGGTTTGTTCTTCTTGCCATATAAATGCATTATTATTTTTTATTAACTGACGTAAAGGATGGGTTTTTCAGATAGATTTTCTATGAATCTTCCTACATAAGTAATTAAACCTAAGAATTGTTGAAGTTCTTTTTTATTTTTTGGTACTGACATTTCAGTAATTGCTCTGATCTTTTTCTCATCAATTTTCATACCTTCTTTTGTAAATTTATAACCTAAGTATTTAATTTCTTCTAAACAAAAGTTACATTTGTCTAACCTAAACTTTACGTTGTGTTTTTGTGCAAGTTTAAAAACTTTTTCTAAAATGATATCATGTTCTTCTTTTGTTGACGCATGTATGAGAATGTCGTCAATATAGATTTCAACTCCTTTTATAGCAAATATATCTTGAAAGTTTTCTTGGAATACCTCACTCGCAGTTTTTATCCCATATGGCAATCTTTTAAATCTAAAACGACCCAGTGGCGTACCAAATGTACATAGCTTACTTGATGGTTCATCTAGAGGTACATTCCAAAATGCACTTGTCGCATCTAATGTGGTAAAGTATTTTGAATTTTTTAATTTGGTGGATGTTTCATTTATATTTGGCAATTTGAATGGCTGTGAAATTATAACTTTATTTAATTCACGTGGATCTAAACAAAGTCGCAATGTATTATCAGATTTTTTTGTTAAAACAAATGAATTTACCCATTCAGATGTCCCTTTTACCCTTTCAATTATATCTAATTGTTCCAAATCTTCAATACATTTTTTAAATTCTTTTTCCAATGGTATTGGAACATTTCTTATTGGTTGAATAACAGGTGTTACATTATCTTTAATTTGAATGTGATAAGGTTTTTCTAATCTACCAATGCCTTCAAATAAATTTTTATATTTATTTACTAGGTGTTTACAATTTATTAGAGTTTGAATTGCATCAATTTCTTTTAATTTGTTATTTAACGTTATCAATCCAAGTTCTAAACAAGTTTCTAAACCAATAATACAACCATTATTATTTTTATCCACATAAAATTGAACATGCAATTTTTTATTATTGAATTCAACTTCAATTTTGCAAGTGCCTAATGTTGGTATTTTTTCTTTAGTAAAAGTCAATAATTCATCTTGTGATTTCTTTAAATTACTGAAGGTGAATCCAAGTTCTTTAAATTTCTTGAAAGAAATTACATTTGTGCTTGCTCCTGTATCAATTTTAAAAGAAGCTATTTTATTATTAATTTTTAATTTTACAAAACATTGTTTTGTGTTCGCAAGCTGTTCTAATGATTCTATTTGCAAAGTATGAATTTGCTTGTTTTTATATTTATTTCTACAAAATTGTTTAAAATGTCCTAATTTATTACATGCATGACATTTCTTACCGAAAGCAGGGCATTCATTTATCTTGTGTGTTAAGCCACATCTGTTGCATTGTTGAATCATCTTCGAATTTGGTGGTTGTTTCTTTGACGAACCAGCAATCGGCTTGTTGAACTTCTTTTCTTTGTCGGTGCTATTGTGCATCGGCGGAACTTGTGTACTTCTCCTTGCAGCACAGTGTTGCCAACCCTAGAAATCTCTAATGTCGTGCGCTTTACAAGAAATTACCATGTTTTTAAACAATAATACCGTGTCATCTTCTATGATTTTTTTTAAGTTAATAAAACACCATATTAATAGTGCAATTTTATTAAAAGCTACATATAATTCATAAACAAATATAAACTTCATAAAAATTCAACATTTAAAAAACAGAAAATAAACTCTTAACACATTATTACTAAAATTAAACATAATAAAAATCCTCTTCTGTTTCATTTAAAACATATTGATCACTCTTATTGTACAATTTGTCTTTTGACATTTTAGAAATCATAATTGTGTTAGGTATAGGGTTGCCACCTATATTTTCTGACATTACCGAACAGGAGGTCATTCTGGTCATTGAGGCATTAGCGTCCGGGGGGGGGGAAGGGGAAGACAATTTTTTTACAAACGTTTTTTATACGCTTTCTAATAAGTATAATCCAAACAAAACCCAAAATCTAATAAACTGATTAGTTTTTTATTTTTTTATTAAACGAAAGGACAATTTATCACAATTGTTATTCAACACGAAAGGGAGAAGTGCAAGTATAAAATTATTTTAGACATTGCACATTTCAATTGCACACTGAAAATGAAAAAAAATATGTCTTATCAACATGAAAGTACAATTATGTACTTAAAAACATAAAGTAACTATATTGCACATTTTAATTGCAACTGAATAAAATAAATGATGATTTTCTGTCATAAAAATAAAACTTATCATTTTCGTATTTGAAAGTGTACTTCGTATCACTTTTTACAGCCTGTAATACCGATTCCTTAGTTTTAATAAAATCATAGAATTCTCCACAGGACATATTGAAATTCAGTTTCACTTGGAGTTCCGCTTTCACCAGTCCCGGGCCAAGTTTGTTTCTTTCATCAGTCCAAAGATTGCCCATAACTGAAAAAACTCGTTCGCAAAACGCGTTGCTAACGGGTATAGAATAAATAAATTGCACAACTTTCAACAATTGTGGAAACCCATATTCTTCAAAAATTTTTACCCACTTGTCTACAGCGGATAAATTTTTCTGAACAATTTTGGGTAATACCTGTTTTAAGATGGAATACTCATTGAACATAACATTCATATCACAGGTATCATTCAACTTAATCTTCTCAATCGCAGTTTCCAAGTCAGACCAATTGAAATCTTTATTGAGTTGGAAGATTTGAAAATATTTAAATGGCGATTCCTCTTTTTTGAAATACGTTTTAATATATGCCAGTGCTCGATCATAATAATTATTAAACTCTCCTTTCAGTTTCTTTACCCAATAATCGCTCTTTAAATTTTTTAGTCCTCTATTAGCCTCAGCACCATAAAACCCCTCAGTTCGTCGCTGTTGCAGATTAACTAACAATTCATCCATAATCTGGAAGAGCTCTGGAGCTGTTGTACTCTTTTTTTCAAGAAGTAATACCGCATCATGAAAAATTGATGAGGCGTGATGAACGAAATATAAGTAAATTTCAGCTACTGTAAGATCTTTCTCAGTAGAGGCATCTGTATCTGCTTCATGGGCAACAAATTTCCAAATAATTTTTTCACAGTTGTCTTCGCCCTGACTGAGAAAATATGATTTCAACGCTTTCCACTTCATTAGCATCCTGTCAATGGCTGGACGTAGTGATAACCATCTTGTGGGTACGTGTCGTAGCATTTGTGCCCACTCAACTTCAACAAATTCGCAGAATTCCTTTAAGCCTTCAGTATTTTTTGCCGAACTTGAGAATTCATTATAGATTTTTATCGTTAGGCATTCAACATCCATAGATAAAGCTTTAGCAGCGTGCCTGCATGCATTGTTAATGACATGGCAGTTACAATTTGCTGGTATTAGCCGTGGAATATCATTTTTCAAATGAACGAATACAGAATTTCGGCGTCCATAATTAACGGCGGCATTGTCTGCTCCATAAGAGGAGATCCTTGTCATTTCTAATTCATATCTTTGCATAACTTGTTTCAGTTTATTATATATTGCAGAAGACGTTTCATTGCTATCCTCATAAAAATCGAGCAACCAGTCTTGTAGCCCTAACTTAGGATTGAAATACCGGATGCAGACAGGGAATAGTTTTCTGTTGCCTTTGTTCGAAGCATCACTAGACACTGAAAAGAAGGCATTGTCCATTTCTTTAAGTAGCAATTCCACTGAAAAAGGGGCCAGCACGTTCTGCACGATTGCAGTTGTTTTTGTTCTTCCACATGACAATTTAGTAGCCGTTTCTGAATCTGCATACATTTTTTTGTCCAGCTTCAGTCCACAGTCCGTTGAAAGATAAGAATGATGGTGCTGAATGCCATGGTAAGCATTAGTTGCTTCAGCACACAATACTTTAACATGACTTGATGTTGTTCCTCTGTTAAATCCAAATGATGTCATTAGTCGATTGCTGTTTGCCGTTTTACACTTTTCTGTGTGTTTTCTTGATTCTGCATGTTTCTTGACAGCTTTCAAACCGTCCCATTTGATGGTAAAAGTTGCTTGACAAATTGTACATTTTGCCATATCTTCATCTGTAGTTTGAATCAACCATTTAAACGATGTTTCCCAGCCCTTATCATAAACACATTTACGCCTTTTTGATTGAGCCTGCGATTGTTCCAACTCCAACTCTGAAGCCATATCTGTAGAACTGTAGATCTATGCCTGTAACTGCAAAGATCAAAAGGTATCAATCAACCAATTTCAAAGTTTCAATGTTAAGCCGCGTACAGACTTGCAACTGCGCCGCGTCGCGAGCAGCGCTACGAAACGCGCTGTTGCAAGTATGGACTATGGACGGAGTTGAGAACCTCGAACTGGGCAAATTTCCGTTCGACGAACGGTTTGCAGTCGATCCACTTGATGTCGGTTTTTCCGTGTCGCATCAAAGGGATTGCGCGGTTCGGCGTTGCACAAGTCTGGACACACCGACGAATCTTTCGGCGAACAACGACCATGCATTTAGTTGGAATAATAAGTAACCATGTAGTCATGGAGTGGACCGAGCAAAAGGTGCTAGAGGTAATTATATTAATGTCTATCAAAAACAGACCCTGTTGTAGAAGGCAAATCATCCACACCATTAAGTTGCTGCCACCACATCCATGATGATTTTCGAATTGACTAAATTAATGGAAACAATACGAACGTGCGCACAAACACGTTCTGTTCGGCGTTCGATGCGAACATTTTTCGCACATAATTCGAGGCGCGATTTGCCGCACAGTTCGCAACACTGTTTGGCGCAGATTATTGTTGCAAGGCTGTACGCGGCTTTTATAGTCAGAAAGTCAGGATGTCGACATCAGAAAATCAAAAATTTAAGGCATGCAAGGAAGAGTAAAGTAAAAAGAACAAATCTACAGTCTACAGTAGGTATACTAGTTAGGTACTTGGGTAGGTTAAACTGTGGATGCAGGAAAGTGTGAGTTGGTCGGGGGTCGGGTCAGCGAAGAAGTTGTTGTATATACAGTGTACCTAGTACCTACCACGTACCACGTAGATTTTATTGTTTTGCTACATCTCGACATCCGTCTATCAATCGCTAATCGCAATTATCATTATAACAAAGCGGCAAACCATAAACACATAAGCACATTAACTGACACGTGACACTAGTGAGAGGAGTTCAGGAGTAACGACAGTCCACTTGGTTGACATAATGACATCACGCATGCGCCATGCCATAGGCGGCGGATGTCAAATGTCATACAGTGGCGTTCATTAAAAAATGAACATTTTACCGAACACTTGTGTTTTAGGCAAAAGCCTGATCCGAACACCGAACACAACCCCAAATTACCGAACCTGTTCGGGCCAAAACCGAACGGGTGACAACCCTAGTTAGGTACAAAGTGGCAACAATCTTCAAAATCATATTTCATTAATTCTTTGGCTAATAAGTTTCCATTAATAGAAGAGGTTATTAGTCTATTTCGTTGTTTTGTCTTTATTAGGTTTACTTGACTAAACACTCTCTCACAAGCCGCATTTGAATGCGGTAAAGATAAGACACTTAAAACAAATTCACTGAGATCTTTAAAAATATAATCTCCACTATCATCTTGAAACCTTAGTAATAAGCCCCAAAAAATATCTATTTCATTTTCTAAATTTATATTTTCTTCACTAAAAACGTAATTGGGCAGCATGCGCCACTGATCATCTATATTTTGCCATTTTTGTTCAACTGTGCATCTTTGTAACTTGTTTATTAATGGAATTAACGACGGATACTGATCTCTTAATCGGACTGATCTTGCATTATTGGGCTTAAATATATACAATAGTTTTAGAACATCATCTTTAAAATCAAACCTTTTTTTTATCTGTGAACATAATACCGACAAAAATTCTTGACTTTTATTTAAAAAATAGGTTTTTAGATCAGGATTAGAATTAATTTTTTCAGAATTTAATTCATTCATAACGTGAACTCCTACATATATAGAATTTTTGTTGAGAAAATGTGTTCTATTTTCTTGATTTATTTCAGGCAAAGGAGTTTGATCCACGTAATCTCTTCTCATATAATATTTCAATAATTCTTTGTATGAACTCTCAAAAATATTATACAAATCAGTTATCAATACTTTATCTGACTGAAACAACTCATTCAGTTTCGAAACTTTTGGCAAAATAAAATCTAGAAATAAATAATATAATTTCATGAAAGGATCATGTAAATTTTGAAATATTTGTTCAGCCTGAAGTAATCTTTCAGTATCCTTTTTTTCTGTAAAGTATAGTTGTAGAGCAGGCCATTGCTCTAAGATCCTTCTTACCACTTCTGTTAGAGACAACCATCTAGTTTGGCTTGGATGAAGAATCTTGTGTATATCTACCTCAGCAAATGCTTGAAATTGTTTTAACTCTAGTTGCCTCTTGTTACTTGCCTGAAAGAAACATACATACATGTGAGATGATTAAAATATGATTTCATTACTTTTTACCTTGAAAAATGCATAAATATTTCTGGATAAATCTTCACAGGACCTTGGCAGAATCTTGCAGGCTTCGCTTGAGCAAAGATGGAGAGAATGGCAAATGCACTTAAAAATCATAATACCAGGGCACATTTCTTTAAATCGTGAAGCAACTGAATTTTTTTCCCCCATCATTAAATTACAGCCATCAGAACCAAATCCAACACAATTATTCAGAGGTATATTTCTTCGTGTAAAAGTTTCTACAATGGTTTTAAAAAGATGTTCTGCTGTACATTCAAAATGCTCTGCTTCCTTGTGTTTAAATAGAGGCACTAATTCCCATAGTGCAGAAAGAATTTTTTTTCCATTAAAAAATCTCACAACTATACAAACATGTTTCTCAGTTCCAATGTCTGTGGATTCGTCTACAAGCACACTAAACTTGGTCTTGTTTAAAATCTCAATCAAGTTATCTTTCCGTGTTGCCCCTATAACATTAGTAATTATTGTTCTAGTTTTTGTTCGTCCTATTGCCAAATTTTGCGCAATTTTTGAGTCAGGAAATATTAATTTTGATAAATTCGACAAATGATCCATTGTTCTGTATGAAATGTTGTGCTCTGCAATAAAACCAGACAATGCTATTTCAGCTCGTTTTACTTGATTTTGTAACAGCTCATCCTTAGCGTTTTCTAAAAATGTTGTCATCATTTTCCTGTTAGCGTGCTTTTCTTGTGTTTTACTCTTAATATGTTTAGTTGAGGCATTATGCCGTTTTATTACACTAAGTTCAGCATTTATATCTACATTGCACCAAGAACAAGTAGCTTTATACACATCATCTTTATTGCGCCTTAACCAAGGTTTAAATTGTTCATTTTTTAACCATGAGGTGCAAAATTTCTGCCTGAGGTGCTTCCTTTTTGTTGTTTTCGGACTATTTTGCGTCTCAAATTCTGTTTCTGATAACTCTAAATATAACATCTAAGTATAAGCATTTGAACACATTATAAATTACGTTTACATTTACCTTCCATAATAATTTTTCTTCACTCACAACACAACAGTTTAAAATTTTAAATTTTGAGGTTATCGTAAATATTATTGTCGCCACGGCTGGCCATTGTCATTGGTCATGGTCGCTAACGCTAGCTATGAAGCGCGCAATCGTAATAGGGAAGACGCATATGTCGTCAATTGAGGAGATTCTTGCATTTTCATAAACCTCATTACTAAATTAGTTAGAATATCAGTAATAAATGCATTAAACAATTACCAATTTTAAGTAATTAATTTTTGAAAACCTTGAAAATTTAAATAAATTTAAAATGCAATACTGGTGTCCTCTAATGGATGAAACTTTGTTACCTCTTACAGTTCCAAAGACGACCCACTGTTGGTGCTAATGAAACAGTTAAGAGTCCTGTATTACCCGTAAGTTTGAAAATTCTTTTATTTTCAAGTTCAAATATCGTCTACTTATTCAGGAGTAATTAATATAATAATGTACGTTATGCTGTTGTGTAATTAACTAACATAATTAAAGTGGTGTTAAATATTTCTGGTAATATTAATTCAAAATTCAGTTTATTGGTTTTCATCAGTGCCATGCCGCCATCTAACGTTGAGTAGATCGTCAATATTGCTTCTTCACATTCACAGCGGTACCTACTTTTTTACATCAAATAGCTTTGAGGGAAGTTGCTCAAGGCCAAATTCGGTTTTAAATGAGGAGAATTTTTAAATTTAATTTTTTCAAATAAATTGAGGGTTTTTAGAAATTCCGCTTATCTGGAAATATTTTTCTAACCAAAATGAACGAATACAAAAATTAAAAAAAATACGTGCGTCTTCCCTATTGCAAAAACAGCAAAGTTGAGCAAACCCTGCAACCAACCATGCAGTAACATCACTAATTTTCTTCCTGAGTAAGAATTATAAAAAAATATATCTAAACTGTAAAAATTTATTCCAGATGGATTTCCGGCAAAAATTACCGTGTTTGCTACTGTTAGTACCTTTTACCTTGTGATCAACTAAAATATGGTGTAAACACGGTAATTACCGTGCGGTTGGCAACACTGTTGCAGCATATTTTTCTGGTCGGTTTTGTACAGCATCGATTTCTTCGTGTGAACTGGAGTGCGTTCAGAAACTAAAGCGTTTGGTGGAGTGGTTTGAGTTTGAGCGATGTAATGTAATTCTGGAGTGTCCCTCGAGTGTTAAGCGTTTATGAACGGCATTGAGTCGTTAACATAACCTCACTATTTAAGAGTGAAAATCGAGAGTGAAAATGGAAAACCAAGCGACGTTAACCTGCATTTCTATATTTGGCGCAGAACAATTATTAGGCATTCCTATATCATTTTCTGAAAGTGAGGATGATGAAAGTAGTGAGGAAGAAGAAATAGTACTTTTATTAGCTTGTAAGAAGAGAAAACTGAATGCCCCCGCACGAATTCAACATTACATTGAAAGAACTGTATCAAGGTACACAGCCCAGGAGTTTCAGCAACATTTTAGAGTATCCATTGTTGCTTATTCACATTTATTGCGACTAATTGGCCCTGCGTTACTTCGAGAAGCTCCCACAGGAAGACCCACTATTGATGCTGAAAAACAATTACTATCGGTTATATGGTTACTCGCCACACCAGATTCGTATAGGTTAGTAGATGCATACTGTGTATCTAGCATCAATCTATTAATAAATTTATCATTTTAGATCAGTGGGTGAAATGTTTGGTTTAGCAAAGTCATCTCTTTCTGCATCCTTTGTCAGAGTTATTAAAGCACTCAATTCAATAGCTCCCCAAGTCATAAAATGGCCAGGTGGAGAACGTCTTGATAATATTAAAAGAAGATTTCATGCTATTGCGGGATTAGATAATGTTATTGGGGCAGTCGACGGTACGTTTATTGAAATTAAAGCACCTACTGAAGATCCACAATCTTACATAACACGGAAATGTAATTATGCATTTACTTTGCAAGCCATATCAGAACCATCATTAAAATTTACTGATGTATATATTGGCTATCCAGGATCTGTCAGCGACACCAGAATTTTCAAAAATTCAGATATTTATGGATTAATTAGAACTCATGTGGCAAATTACTTTCCTACAGACGAGTATATAATTGGAGATAAAGCTTACCCTGTTTTATCATGGTGTATTCCACCATACATCAACAGAGGAAATCTCACACCGGCTAGGGTGCATTTTAACACAGTTCAAGCACAAACTCGCCAAGTAATAGAGAGGTCCTTTGCTCTGCTGTTCGGAAGGTTTAGAAGACTGAGATTTCTTGATATGAACCGCACTAAGTTAATACCAGCGACAGTCCTAGCTGCCACTGTGCTGCACAATATATGCCTAGACTTCCAGGATCTGCTCATTGATGACTATATTCGTGTAGGCATGAATGATGTGAGAAATAATGATGACGAGGATAATATTACTCCTATCAATGCTGTTGCTGAAGAGGGCAGGCTTCGACGTGATGCATTATGCCGACAGTTGTATGCCAACCGAAATTAGCTTGACAAGTTATCCAGCAATTAAATTTTTCTCGTTCTTATATAACTATTATCATGTATGATTATTGTCATTGTATTCTTATTTGAAATAAACCCATATATATAGCTTTGGTGTGTGGAAAAGTAGGTACATACTTACTTATATTTTATTTTAAATAATGTCGACAGTTAAATGATAAAACAATAATAATAATTCAGCAATAGTTCTTAAACCTAACAAAGAAAACAATAATAATTCAGAAATAGTTCTTAAACCTAACAAACAGAAAAACAGATTTATTGCATTTTTTAAAAATTAACAAAATAAGTCAGTCGAAGATTCCTTAATAGCCTAAAGCAGACAGAAAAATGTGTTTATTTCAGTTTATTTATCAATTCGTCCATTTTTGTGGCAAACACAGCCACGGCATTTTGTCTCGCCTGTAGAGTTTCTTGGTGACGTTTTGCTCGATTTTCTTCTCTTGCGTTTATTGCGTTGATCACTTCTTCAAAGGCAGTTTTTTTCCTTGATACTGTTGCTGTTACTACACTCCTCACTTTTCTTTTTTTGGTGGAAGTTCCACTTGATGCAGTGTCTACAGCAGTTTCTTCTTCATCTGCACTACTAACTACAACAAGCCAAAACTCAGTCAATATAATAATTAATTCAATGCATCAATGTACCTGTATCACCCTGTATTGAAGACGCCACCGCAATGGGTGTGACGTTGTGTTTTTTCCCCAAGAATGCATCCATTACTTCGAAGTATTTGAAATCAATGCGCTCACTGCCTGACTGTCGTTCGCTCATATTGTCTTTTTTGGCGGCGTATCTGCCTTTTAAATATCGCCATTTATCATGACACTGTGTGGACGTATAGCTAAAGTTATGTTTCTCCATCGCAGCCGCCACTTTCTTCCAAATAACTTCTTGTTTACATGTGGTTGTTTTAAATTCATCATCAAATTTCTTGCGCATATTGATTAAGCAACAAATTGCAGAATCACCCCATTTCCGTGTTGTTGCCCCTTTTTGCGAAGGTTCTTGGCACTCTGGTTGTAACTGCTCGACATTACTGAATCCTGGAATGTTGAACATCTCCATCAACTCGTTGCTTCTTCCAACCGTAATTAACTGTCCATCTACACACGAAAAAGAATCTTATTACATTTTATCTATAATTATTTTTAGTCCAATATTTACCTGATATGTTTTGCAAATACATTTTACCGTCGTCGGTCATTAGGAACCCTTCACCCACTTGCACGAGCCTATAGTTTACATTATCTATCACCCCTTCCATTTTTACTTCGCGCCAGACAAAATTATTAGAACAAAATGATAACAAACATTGAATAACAAACACAACAATAACCTTTCACTATAATAATTAATAACATGTGATCGCCAAAATGACTGACAGACAAGGTTAGTATTTTCACAATGCGCATGTCGGGCGTTCTTTCACCACGATTGCCACGATTTAGAGGCCGGCGATTTGCGAGCACACAGAGCCTTTTAGAGCGACGTTTATGAACGACGTTTTTGAGCGAATTCTTGTCAAGGGTTGAGTTTATGAACGGTTTGAGTGAAAATTTACACACCAAAACCGCTCGAGCGTGATTTATGAACGCACTCCTGGTTGACCTCGTGCTTGCGTTCATGTCACGTAACTGTTGTCTTGCATTTTCTGTTAACACACATGTTTCAACGGCTCGTTCCAGGGTCAAGTCTTCTTTTTGTAATAACTTTTCCCTTGTTGGATCATCTTTAATTCCCACAATTAACATTAATGTAATTAATTCATTTCCCAAACCTCCAAATTCACATTGGTTTGCCTTGTTCTTTAAAATGGTTACAAATTCTTCAATAGTTTCGGCTTGTTGTTTGCTAGTAAAAAACTTATACCTTTCATAAACAAGATTTTTCTTGGGTACAAAATGTGATTCGAACTTCTTCTTTAAAATATTTATTTTATCCTTTTCATCCTGAGTGAATGTGAAACTGTTGTATATTTTGATCGATTCACGTCCCAATAAATGTAATAACTGAGCACATTGTATTTTTTCTTCTTTTTTGTTTAATTCTGTTGCTACTGCATATATATATCAAAGTCTTGTACCCACGTTTTCCAGTTTTCAGCTAAATTACCGGTCATTTGCATTTGTGGAATTGGTTTCCCTTCCATTTTGAATTATTTTCTTTGTCACACTAATTTAATTTATTTTCCCGTTGTTTTCTAATTTATTTTTCTTTTGTTATCTAATTTATTTATTTACGTTGTCGCTAATTGAAGTATTTATTTGTTTTTAATAACACGTGACTGCGCCATGTTGTATTTGCTAGTTGCAGCTAAGCGTTGGGAACGGGATCACACAACATAACTCTAAGAACGTTGAGTTGGAACGGAACTTTATTGATTTTAACATTTACAATATTTAGTATTTTACAAATGTGGTCTTGAGGTTATGCAACCCATATTGCATCTAGGTAATACATATAACACTACCCATGGAAACTCCAAGGATTTTAGAATAAGATTTATTGCTGTAATAACATGACTCAAAAAAGGAACTTTATAATTTCGATTAATGTTGTTTTATTGATGTTGCAATGGACTTTTATGTCGCCCCAGTAATTATTAACAACTTGAACGGTGAAATCTTTTGGATTGTCGTAAATAATAAAGAGATTAAAATATCTAAACTTAGAATATATCCATTAGGAAGTTGAAGATTGGCAATAATGACAGAGAAATGGAATGAATCTTTTACAAAATATCGGTTTTCTGAAACTGAAGCACTTAAGATGTTTGATACAAATTTGCATCGTTAATAAATAGAAGGAAGAGAACAGGAGGCCTTGCGGTGCACTTGTCCCTATACTTATGTCCGTCCACTTAAAAGTTGCATCTTCACCATCTCTGATCTGTTGCTCAGAGAGGGACAGAGTAGATCATTTCTCCATCCATTCAGCTATTGCATTGTTGGCGATGTTTTAGTGCTGAAATAAGGTGATAGAGATTAATTTTAAAAATTGGTATAAGAAAATGAGAGTTAATGTTACTTGAATAATGATTGAAGGTATTACCTTAAATTAAAATTGAAATATATTTAAACAGCAACAAAATCAATTATAAAAATTCATTGTTTTCTGATAAAGTGGGGTTATTCTTTTGTTGACAGCTTGATAATTTTTTTGATTAACTCAATAGAGGGCGCTCTTTTTGGTGGCAAAAATTATTTAAAATTTCATTTATGAAGAACTTAATTTTTAAAAAGAACCACAAACGGGTACGGATTAGAGGTTTTATTACTGTTATCAAGTAAAATAAATAACTGAGAATTGCATGTAAAGTTATAACAAGAACAAGTAAAAGCTATTCAGGATATTAACGACAATAATATAAAAGTTTGGAGTAACTGAGCAAACATTGAAGTAGATCCCAGTCAACACGTAACGTCGCTGACACATCGCAAAGATGTCGCATCACGACATATAAACATCCCAGGGATATCTCAAGCACTGCAATATGTCCGCAACAGTTACGTCGCCGTGTTATGTTGATGAGATGTCATTAAGCGATGTCGATGAGATGTCATTGTGCGATATCGAAGAGATATAATTGTGCGAAGTCGATGAGATATATTTGTACGATGTCGATGAGATGTCATTGTGCGATATCGATGAGATATAATTGTGCGATGTCGATGAGATATATTTATACGATGTCGTTGAGATGTCATTGTGCGATGTCTATAAGTCATACATTTGGTAACATCTATTATACATCGTCATAACGATGTGCTTAAGATATGTAATTTCTTTTTACTAGACAAACGACGATTTTACTAGTCAAAATATATGACATATCGGTCACTCGCTTTGCTACCTTTTGCAAAAATAAACCTTAGCGTTCAATTGTTTTTTAGAATTATCCGTTGTTTAAAACTAAACATAAAATTTAACTTTCTTAATTTCTTTCAAAAAAATAATGTAACATTAAAAGGTTAATAATTTCTAGGCCAACTCACATTTCAAAATATGAACAAATGCTTTCTTGCAATATAAACACATTTTTTCTAATAATTGCAAGATATGCTTACTAGTTAAAAATAGTAGGTTAGTATAAAATGCTATTATGCTAAAATAATCACTTACTTAAAGAGCTAACTAGACAAACCAGAAAATAACAAAATGTTAGAATAAAAGTTTCTTGTCAATTAATGTAATTAATGTAAATGTTTTAGCATCACAGATTTATAAAAATAATTATAATTTGTATATAAACAAAGGGAATTTTCAAATAAATCATTAGTAACGTATACTGATCAATCAACTATTACCTCCTTTAGAATCTGATACCAAGCGGTATTGATTACCTAAAGAGGTAATCATCCTACCACTCCGAGAACAATGGACCACTGTACTTAAGTCAAAACTAACCTCGGCGTATGAGACTGTACGTCGGCAGTGGTCCAAAACTAACGAAGAGCGCCAGCAACACGGACTGAAGTAATTACTTACATTTCGGAGTGGTAGGAAGCTGGATCTTGCATTTGGTGTCCGGCAGGATGTTCTACGAACATTGTTAACGTCAACAATTCCTGGTACCACCATCATCCTGAGGACATCTAACCAACCATCTACAACTCAACATTTGGTCTCTTGTGCGGTAACATCACCAAGGGACCGTGAACGAAGATCCAACCAACCAAGATCCAAGCAACCATCAACAACTTTACATCTGGTCCTTCAAATCGAGAAGGATCGTGCACTAGTAAATGTTTTACACGCATTTACTACATTACCAGTGAAGTCTTCACGCTGGACTTTACATTTGATTCTTCGAACCAAGAAGGATCCTATCAAGTAGATGTCTTACAAACATTTACAATTAGTCTAACCGCCTTGCCGAGTTAGAAATAAAGTCTTCACGCTGGACTTTACATTTGATCCTTCGAACCAAGAAGGATCCTACCAAGTAGATGTCTTACAAACATTTATCATTAGTCTAACCGCACTGCCGCGTTAGAACACACACCACGAAGGACTTTACAATTTGGTCCTTCGAGCCTGTGGGTAGTTCATTTGAAATCTACAGACGTCAAGATGTCCACCACCAACATGGAACAAATGAATCAACTCAGCAGCCAGCAAGAGCAATTGGGCCAAAAAATTGCTCAGATTCTAACCAACTCCAAGAAGGATGCTACATCCCGAAAAACAGAAGCCTACATCTCTCACCGCCTTGCCGAGTTAGAAAAACTATGTAAAAAAGTTCAGGAAAAGAACGAGATAATCCTGTCCCTCGATCTTACTCAACATAGTTACTGTACAACAAAATACTTCAACCAGATCGAAACAATTTATAAGGAAGCCTCCAATCACCTTATGAAATGTCCCAGGGCACCTTCATCACTAATTCCCAATGAGAAGACACCAACAGGCAATGCCCTTGCAATTAACTTCAGGAAACAACATGAAGAATCATCCGTCATCATTCACTATTATCCAGTGGCATTACCACCATCATCATCATATCGATGTTCCTGCTGCTGTTCTGGGGTACTTGTCGACTTTGGAAAAAATATCATCATGTCCAATCAACACGAACTCCACCTGCAGAAGAAACGCCACCCATCCATCCTGAGATGATCGAGCTCCGGCCGTTAAGATCACAATCTCCCCATTCCGAGAGCCGCCAGAATGTTTAAAACTAAACATAAAATTTAACTTTCTTAATTTCTTTCAAAAAAATAATGTAACATTAAAAGGTTAATAATTTCTAGGCCAACTCACATTTCAAAATATGAACAAATGCTTTCTTGCAATATAAACACATTTTTTCTAATAATTGCAAGATATGCTTACTAGTTAAAAATAGTAGGTTAGTATAAAATGCTATTATGCTAAAATAATCACTTACTTAAAGAGCTAACTAGACAAACCAGAAAATAACAATATGTTAGAATAAAAGTTTCTTGTCAATTAATGTAATTAATGTAAATGTTTTAGCATCACAGATTTATAAAAATAATTATAATTTGTATATAAACAAAGGGAATTTTCAAATAAATCATTAGTAACGTATACTGATCAATCAATCATTATCTCCTTTAGAATCTGATACCAAGCGGTATTGATTACCTAAGGAGGTAAAAATAACAGTCACCCTTATGAAGAAGTGGTGACCACAGAAAGGTCGTAGTACCAATCTGCTTTAACGTAAAATCTACCAAGAGATTTTACATCCGTAAAAGATGGATGTTGAAATAACGAGAACGAGAAGTAAAATGTTATACAAAACAAATTTTTATACATTTTTACTTCTCGTTTCCGTTATTTCTATTACCATCTTTGCGAATAATTCTAAGAAACAGCAATAAAAAGATGTGTTCGAGGTCGTAAAGTGAGTGACCGAAACGTCAAGTATTTTGTCTAGTAAAATGTTAACATAAAGAAATAGTTTTTACTCAACTACTTAATAGTGAACAAAATTAGTTTCTTTTAATAATGTACCTATATATTTTTATATGAAATTAATTTTTTTTAAGTTGAATAATGATTTTACATTAAATAATATTTTTCTATATGAATTTGCATTCAAAATATATTTGTATATACATCATATGTATATATATATATTGCCAAGTATGTCATTTTGAGTTCTTTTTAATTTTACCTTAATGAAGCCACAAGTCAAATTTTAATTGGCGTTAATTTCTAACATCTTCTTTGCAGTAACTATCTGGGGCTTCTACGTCTTAAAAAAATCCCACAAGATGTAAATAATAAAATAAATTTTATTAAAAACAGAAAATGTAAAAGTATACGAAAACTAAAATAAATACATACATATATATATATACATAGTAATATTCTAGGCTCAGATTGTTTACATACAATAATAAACAATAGTTTAAATAGCTATATTATTATTCTCCACTTTTTCAGTTGGTCGTTTTAATCGCTGGGCAGCGTGACGAAGCCAATCGGAAATAAAACTTTCTGTCTCTTTCTCTTTGCAATTCCACTGCACTTTAATGTAATCTGAAAATTAAAATTAAGTAAGAAGTTATTAAATTAAGGAAAAATAAATTTTTTTAAAAATTTTTGGAACCAAAAAAGTTACATTAAAAATAATATTAACAAGAAGACAGCTTTAAAATCTTACATATGCATCCCTGGTTTGTTTTTCATGTAATTCTGCTTCTAATTTATCTACACTCTCTGTATTTAAGAGAGGAAATTCAAAATTATGATTTTGAGTAGTATTGTTTCCTATAAATGAATGCTTCGCTTGTAAAACTTCTTTTAGGCTCTGTATTCCCAAATTAATTGTTGTATAGAGAGCCTTTAGCTGTTTAATTTCTTCTCTGTTTTCTGTAAATAATTAATAAATGTTTAGTATTAATATAGTTTACCCGGTCCAATATAAATCAGCACCACGCTAACAAAGGTATTTAATACTTATGGACATACCTCTCAGTTCTTTGATTATTATTGAAGTGGAATCTACTTGTATTATCTTCTCAGGTTCCGTTAACACTGGTACTGGTACATTATTAACAAATGTGTTACTTTCGTTTTGTGAAGAAGCTTCACGTTGTATAACAACAGCTGCAAATAATATAAAAAAATAAACTTTATCTTATAGGTTAATTCGTAAACTTAACTTACGCGGAATAATATCCGTGCTTGTTTTATCGATTTCGATGTAAATTGGTGGCGGGGGCAATGACTTGGTTTTTGGCGTAATGTCTTCATCTTCTGTATCAGATGATCCTGAATTCTTATTAGTATTATAAAATGTTGTATACCGACTATTAAGAGTTCTTTTGCGCGCTCCTGATGAGACGTCATTGTCCTCACTATCCGTGCATTGCGTGACGTTTTTTCTTGCCTGCTCCAGAGAGTCTTGTTTTTCGAAAAATAAATATTAATCCGTTAGGGCTCTTACAATAGGAAAAGATACTATAAATATTAAAGGCTACTCACCAAAATAGCGTTTTACTTCCACATTTACTAAGTTCCATTTTTCTTCATCAGGTTCCACTGTGTTTTTGATAAAATGTGAAATATTTTTTGTATTTGGCCACCAACATTTATTTCCCAACAACCAAATTACTGGTACTTCGGAGTACGAGTTTTCTTCGTCGGTAAATCTCACCACTGCGAACATGTTCTTTTGTTACTTCTTCGAACGCAAACTAGAAAGTGACAATAACTTTTTACGATTCCCTTTAAATAATATGGGTTAAACTACCAAACTTAAGCTAAGATCACACACGGCTACTTTTGCTGCAGTGCAGCATAAAAAACAGCGCAGCACAAGTGAATCCCTGTGTGAACTCCCCTGCAACCTTAAAAGTAGCGTATGCAAGCCGGTTGCATGCAGTATTTGTTTGCTGCGCGCAGTCCAAAAAGTAGCCACGTGTGAATGGAATTTTTAAGAGTTGCGATGGCTGCAAAAAATATATATTTGGTTGAAACTTTTGACACGCGTCTAGCGACAGATGGTCACTGGCGATCATGACGTCACATTTGACGTATGCACAAATGAGTAGGGTTCCGCGCTCCCGCTTCGGCGCCATTGATTTTTAACTTTTCATTTTCAAATAGTTTGGCCGTGTACATACTGTACAATCATTTGCCCAGTAATATCAAATCGATTGACAACTTCAAAGTGTTTATTAAAAATGTACAAACAAACATTGCTGTTAAACAAAGCTATAAACTCACTGAACGAATTCTTGGCGGAAAATTTTGATGTAAAATTTATTGTTATGTAAATTTGTCTATATGTATACCTATTAATTGTAATGTTATTCTTCTGTGTTTTACATGACTGTCTGATGTTTGAGTGTACAAACAAACCAAAGACGAAAATAAATATTATTATTATTATTATACCTAATAAATTATTACTACGTACTATAATTTATACAGTTTATATATTTTTTATTCTTTTTTCATAGGTTTTTTAGATATTCGGCAAATAGTGTTAAAATAAAGACTGTCCTGTGCACTATAATTATTCTTTATTTGTTGATTATTTCTTAAAAAATAACAGATCTTCAAAAATAATATTTAAAACATAGTATCTAAAAGTAACACGGCTGTTTCCTCTTTCTCTGCTGTTGTAGGAGGCCTTTTTAAGGCATCATTAGTTTTTTTTGTTTTCTTTTTTGTAGACCAGAGTTTTCTTTGTACAGAGATTTTGGCATTTGGAGGGTGACTTATAGATTTTGGTAGCTTTGCAACATCGCCACTGGCGGCTGCAAGGGTTGGTGACAATGGAGCTATATATCTTTTAACGATTGCCAATTTGGTGGGAGACTGTATTTTGTCCAATTGCCTTTGAAAATTCTGCATAAGTTTTCTTTTCTCATCTTCTATTGAATGGTTTATTGATTTTTGGCCCAATTCCAGAAGAATATTTCTGGTTTCATCATTTGGAGTGCAGTGGATATACAAACAGTTGTCATCACTTTCTTCTCCATTGTCAGTAATTTTGTCATCAAAATCGTGACCACTATTAACTGCTGTGAAAAAAATTAAAATTAGAAAATAATGTAGGTGCATTACTATGTATAGCCCATTTTTATTTTAAAGATCTATTTTGCAGTGTAAAACGGGTCACGGTTTAAATAATAAGAATCGTATTGAGCATGACTCGTTTTACACTGCAAAACAAATCTTTAAAATAAAAACAGACTGTAACTACCCACTACTAGTATTAAAGCACTTTAGCATGCAAGCAAAATGAAATTTAAAAAAGTGAATACATATACTGAAAATTAACACCTTCACCCTCGCCTTCACCATCATAGTCACCGTTTGCCTTAAAAATCTTATAAAATTACCTATATGCCCTCATTTAAAATTGGCATCCGTAGTTACACATTGAGGATTGTTTCCTGGATTTGACAAAAATTCGTAGCCTATTTGAAATTACAAATCATAATAATAATAGAACAACACAATGAGCAAGATCATATGTAGTTTGCTTTTGTTACAGAACATACCCTGATTGTCCACAATGGAAGTATTGTCTGTAGATTTTTCTGCATTTTTCTTCGACCACTGGGCAAGGAGGTGAATATGTTTGCATATATTGTATTTTATCGAGGAATCAATACACGAACAAGTGTAGTGATGAATACAGATTGAACATTCTGTACAAATTAGTTTGCAATCACAAATTTTTGTTGCCTCTTGGATAAAATAAATCTCGTAACCCGTTCCCGAAGCCACTTCCCAACCATTTGAGACTTTTGTTATTAGATTTATATCCATAAGCAGGCTATTCTTATGTCGGTGACGAATTTCTTTAATTTTACTAGTGATCTTCCCTCTGTGTGCAACGATTAATCTGTTAATTAGCTTATCACGGACAAATCTCATTATAGCGTTGATCGCTTTATCCAAACGCTTAACCTTCTTTCCCATTAAATAAATGTACTTAATAACTCCATGCATTCGTTCAAGGTTCATATTTGTATTTAGACCAGCATTGAGCCTATAGCAATATGCCCAACATTGTCGTTTTTGAAAATAATGTTCCTTGAAATATTCTATAAACTCTGCCGTTGCTGGATCGAATTGTGTGCAAAAATTTTTAATCATTGTCTCAAATGCCAAAGGATCTCGTTCTTCCAGTAAAGTTCTGAGTTTTCTGTATAGTAATTTCTGTAACAATGTTTCCATGAATTTGTTAGGTACCTACATAATTATTTTAATTATCTGAAATACTAACCTGCTCTTCTTGCGATTTAATTTTGGGCAAATTCTTCCTCCAAGCTCTTGTGACATGCCATGTACAGAACAAGCTAAAAACATATGTGTACAAAATTATACAAATAATAAAATGTAGCCATCAAAAATACCGTTTATCTGGGGCACCCATTTCTTCAGTCCAAGCATTGTAGTAAGTGTCAACTATATCAGTCAAAGATTTTTGCAGAGATAGTCCCAGAATGTAGCTTGACTTCAGAAAAAAATAATTTCATAATTTGTGTGTCTGCCCTATTGCTTATTAAAAAAGCGCATGGAAATCCTTCACGGAGATCATCGAGGACAAGTATTGTATGCATTTCAAAATTATAACCATTCATTCCGTGTGTCCCGTCAACACACACACAGTCTGCACCATACTTTCTTAAAAAGTCACACTGAGCCGGGGTCATAATTATAAGCACGAAGTCTTCAGAGCTTAAAATTGAATATTTTTCACAAATATTTCCCTGTGCTTTATAATATAGGACACAGTTGCCTACTTTTTGCATTTCGTTCACCCATGCCTCTACGCTAATTGCATCGTTTTTATGTCTCACTGCTGTTGAAGATAAGTTGAAGCAACTTTCAATATTGTGCATATCTTTTCTGGTTAAAAGATGTATTCGTTTTAAATCAGAACTTGAACTAGGTATAGAATTTGCAACTTCATCTATTATTGTGTCGAATGGGATTTTAGAAGCAATCTTATGAGCCAGCAACTTTCGTTCTGGTTGGCTTAAAGTAAGGTGTCCTATATCATTTTGGTGTCCTATATGTGTTTTTATAAAATTAACTTTGTACTTGCCATCATCATTTAGGGCTACTGTGACTCTTGCTGGACAAAACGCATTAATCTTGTTACTTCCTTTAAGTTTTAAGTGCCTTAAACCCTTTCCTTTCGGATTATATTTTCCAGATCGGTGGCAAGTGTAGTAGGCATACATAGTTTTACCCTTGGATGTTGCTGTGTGTTTTACGAATTTTGAATTACTTTCACTTTCCACTTGAGTTTTCCAGCTGTAAAATTCATCAAGAGTGGAAAAAGTAATATTTTCGTTGAAAATGGAAATATCGTGATTTTCTGTGAAATGGGCATGAATGTCTCGAGTCTCAGATGTTTTATATTCACACAATGGACATTTTTTACAGCACTCATCACTAGTAGTGACTACTTCATTGCTGTCACGATTGATGTTATGAGTCTTCATATGAAAATTCAGATGTTTTTTATGATTGAAGTTTTTTGCACATATCTCACAAGTAAACGAAAAGTTAGAAGCGACTTTTGGGGCCACTTCATTCAATTTATGCGGATGTAAAGTCTTCACATGTCTTCTGAGGTTCGATTTATTTACAAAACTACGTCCACATTCATTACAATTCACTTCCTCCTTGCACTTCTCCATGAATAAAAAATTATATACACTATAAATTATGATAACTTATAACGCATAGGCTAAAGTTGTATACGCTAGATACACGGCCAACCTCCAACAAACTATTTTACAAATGCAAGCAGTGTTGCCAGTATATAAATTTTAATATCACCAGACGACTCAGTCAAAAATCACCAGATCGGCTCAAAAAATCACCAGACCAAAAAATCTAGTGAGATTAAAGAAACAAATCACATTGCAAATAGAAAATTTATTTAACACAAACAAAAGATAATTAGAAAATTTATTTAACACAAACAAAAGATAATTCATTTATAAAACTCTGTTATAAAATGTATAATAAAATATAAAATAAAATGATGATTCAGTCGTTCATAACATTCTTTGTTCATAACATAAATAGGCAATTACCTACTGTTGATACATAGTATACTTATGTTTAGCAATAATATTATTATTTATAGTAAATGTAAAACAGTTATTATTTATCAGCCTTTTGGTATGTAATATACCACTTATGTATGTGTCATACTGTCAATTGTCAAAGAAAAAAATTAAAAATTTTTTCCAGATCCACCAGTGTCGTACTGTTACCGTTATAACATTAGGTAGTATTGAAAATCACCAGATTTTGTGCAATTTGTTAAAAAAATCACCAGAGCACCATTTCCTTTAAAAAATCACCAGATCTGGTACAAAATCACCAGTATTGGCAACGCTGAATGCAAGCATAGAAAATGAAAGTCTAGTAGGAGTAGTAGGTTAGTAGAAATCTCACAAGCGGGAAGCGGGAGCCGGGAGCGCGGAATCCTACACTCATTTGCGCAAATGTCAAATATGACGTCATGATCTCCAGTGACCCATCTGTCGCTAGACGCAAGTAAACTTTTGCAGCGGCTGCGCCTGCAGTATCAATCTAGTTCTGATGAGAGCGTGTTTTGTTTTTTATTAAAGGTGTCACGTTTCTCATATAATGCAAAAATTACTATGTTATGCATTTTTCTAAACGTAATTACGTTGTAAAGAACTTTTTGTAGTTGGAATTTGGTTGATGCAATAGAAAACAGATACATTTTATCGTTTTAGCATGACAATCTTGAAATTTTATTTTTATAATAAATAGTATAGCGAAATATTTTAATGCAAAGTGGAATCATTTTAATCGGATTTACTTTCATTTATTTAAAGAATTAAATAAATTTCAAAAACAAACACCCTCGTTCAACAGAGCAGATCATTTCCTTTCAGAAAAATGTCAGTATTTGTTTTTAACTTCAAAGATGTTCCTGATTTTGTATCAAATTTAAGTCTGTATTAATGCATTCCCTTAATAAGAGAATAGCTAATAAACTGTTGCAGTTAGCTTTGTCTTGTTATAATTACACCATATTGGACACAAATTAGTAATGTTTCTTATTAATTCAAACCTGTTAAAAACCGACAAGCACAAGACGAAACACCAAGGAATCATAAAATATAATAATAATAAAATACTAATAATAATAATTTCATAAGTTAATACTTTCTAATAAATCTTAACGATGTATTATGTATTTTAAATTATACATTTTTACTTGCAACTTCGAGTATTTTAATATTTACTAAACTTTAAAAATGAGCTGGAAATTATTAGAAATTGAACACTAGGTACCTACTACATACATTTGAACTGGGTTTGATCGTCAAACTTTGACGTATACCTACGTTTTACGCAGTGGTAACAACACCGTAGGCAGAACCATAGTAGAATTGCCCGACCTTCTAGTGAGTGGTCAATTTACTTATTAGAATTTATGCATACTCTACCTGCAACTCTTGATAGTATTGTAGTTAATTAATTCGTAATGTTTACTTACCTAATTTTAATAAGAAGAAATTTTAAAGAATCCTTTAATGCCCGCCTTTAATACACTACACCTTCAATAAACAAAACTTTGTATTACAAATTGTGTGCGCTATATTGCATTCACGCTAGAACTGTCCAGCAAAATGAAAAGTGGCGTCGTTTTCTAGTTTTAATGCGTTAAGCTCATCTTTATTTTCATATCCACTGCACATCTTAATAGCAACATGCATGAGACATTGCGTTGGGGATCTGGATGATACGTCTACATTTTGACATCGCAGAGATATTCTTTTCTTGTCTACTGGATGTTATTGAATAACGTCTCAGGTACATCACAGGGATATCTCATTGGCTACGTTAGCATAGTTACAAGAAAAGTACATCTCAGAGATGTTAATGTCGCAAAAGTGTTGACTGGGATAAATTGTTGAAAATTATTTTAAAAAAGCTAATAGATAATCATGTACATACACAGTAAAAAATCAGCCCCGTGAATAATTTTTAGAGTACTGGGTAAAGATTTTAGAGTTAAAATTTAGAATAGAAAAACATTTTCTTTCGCTCTATTCTTATAACAAAAACAATTCTTCACTACTGAAATGTATTTTCTCTCTATATTATTAATTAACTCTATAAAGAATGAATATTCAATCTAATAGTATTCTACTTTAAAAGTAGAACAAAATCCACTTTAATTCTAATTTTGTTAAGAGAAGAAAATCCGTTAAAAAGTGATCTAAATTGGTAAAAAGCTGTTTGCTAGTGGGTAATTCCATGTCAAATCAACACAATTTTAATACAAATTCTACCTCACCATCTCAGATTTTAATGAGATTGAGTACAGTGGTTGCCTTCATATAGATAAGGCAAAATACCAAATTTCATGACAGTGTGTCAACCTTTTTCGAAAATACAGGTATGTGAAGTTTCCAAAAATTATGCAAAAACGTAAGAACAATTTATCTTTAGATTGCGTTTGCAGCTTACATAATTGAGCTAGAAAAGTGGAAAAGGTCTCGTTTTTAAACAAAGGTTTACGAATGAAGGTTCATTGGATCACTCATTCGGAAGCAAACAATATCCCAGCTAGAACACACGTCATTTTAACGTAGAACTAATGCCACCCCAGACGTTCATTTAACGTCACGAACGACATCGATGTTACGTCTTTTATAGGTCACAATGTCAGCGTCCTTTCGACGTCGAAGAAACCTCTAGAACGACGTCTATTTGACGCTGAAATGACGTTAGCTGGTAGCCTAGTTAACGTCATTTCAGCGTAACTTAACTATAAGGTAATCAATATTCAGCGTCTATTATAGCATAAGCGATGAGTTAATCTCTTAATCTAAAAATAAAATCAAACTCTTTTGCTAACCAAATTAAAGATGTATACACTTACTAATTCCTCTATAATATGAGGATTTTCATTAAGAAAGTTTTCTACTTTTTCCAAATCTTGCAGATTTGTTAGGGGTAAATTACTTGGAAAAAATTCATTGGAGTTAATATTTGCAAATGAACTTCTATTGTCGTACAACAAAGCTAAAATTTATTTATTTTGTTGCTTAATCTTAATTACTTCTTTTAGTAAAACTTCATACTCTGTAATCAAAAAATGTTGCAAATTAATGGCTTTTTATTATCTAAAAAAGTTGAGGTAAATATTACTGCTGTGGTGTTTGTATTCTGCGAATCGTACTTGGATGATTTGCAGTGACTTTTTGCATTTACATCAGGGGTTACTAAAAGAAAAAATGTATGATGAATAAACAAGTTTAATATAAATTACTGCACTAGGTATCTTGTACTTTAGCTCAGTGTTCTTATAATACATATATGTTAGTATTCAAGATGATCTATCAAATCCTACAAGATCAAATTACTTCATACTTACTTAAATTCCGCAATATGTTACATCCACTAGTTTTCGAACATTCAGAAGTTACTAGAAATATGCTATAAATAAACAAGTAAAAAAACAAATTTTTCTATACTTACATAAATTTAAATTAATCTCGTTTGGTGATGTCGATATAATTGGCACAGGAGATGGCCTTTTAATTTGATGATGATTATCATTCTCATCAGTCTCACTTCCACTACTCAATAACTTTAAGAGCCCGGCCAGACGAGCGATTTTTAGACGCACTACAGAAAAATCGCTAGTCGCGGCTTCTTCTACCCAACCACACGAGCGACAAATATATAGCTGCGACTAAAAAATAGCTTGTGACACGAGACTTCCCTGTCCGATTTTTGGTCTAAAAATGAATTTTGTGGAGCTTATATGATTTCGCTTCTTCTTGTCAAGGGCTACTAAAGGGACAGCTTCATAAAATATATAGTGACTTAAAAATGATAGCGAATTTTTTTTGCTATTGTCCAATTTCATAATCGTAATTGGTGGTGTATTTTAACTTTGATAATGAGTCGGTAAACGTCGCAAATCATCAGCAGTTAATGTTAGAATATATCAAGATATTAGTCAACAGAAGAGTTAAGAATTATTTTTTAACCTTCCGTCTCCTAAAGGCCTTTGAAATAAAAAACAGCTTTAGTAAATTATACTAAGGAACGCGTGGATTGCAACTACATCATAATTGTGATAAATTAATACATCTACAGCAGATATATATGTATATTTATTTAAAATAAACGATGTAAAGAAGACAAATAACGCCGATTATAGAAAATTAAGTTTTTAGCTTAGACATTAGTGATCCATTTATTCATTTTCGCAAAATTCTCAATTCGAATATTTATTAAGTTAACTCCCTTCGAATTCGAATTATAACGAGATTCTACTGTATTTTTCAACCATTTATTATTATTCTACTCATACAAACACACGTTAATACACCTGGCCGTTTTTCCACTTCGATTATCAATGCTTCCGTGTTAATTTCTGTCATTCTACCGAATTTTGTCCAGAAAAATACAAAATAACGACAAAAATACGAGAACTGCTGAGGGTAGTTGCGACAAAATAGTCGCCCGTCTGTCCGCATACGTATGAGACCGTGTGGTTCCATTAGCTGCGACAGTGTCTAGCTTCAGTTTAATCGCTAGCGTCAGCGACTAGAATAGAACATGTTGCATCTTTTTTGTCGCAGCTTCCAAACAGTCACTCGTGTAGCCGACTCCATTTAAATACTGTTGTTCTATTTTGCACGACTTTTTAGTCGCAGCGACAAAGCGACTAAAAGTCACTCGTCTGGCCGGACTCTAAAGGTACTTTTCTTTTTCGCCTTATACTTTTGTCAGCAGAATTTATATCAGATTCTTCTTCAGCTAATTTTAATTTTTTATTAGCAGTTTCTAAATTATCTAGAACACAAATTTTCAAGACTGTTTTAACTATTGTGCTCACCCCTTTCATAAGAATATGCTGCTTGTACTCCTCGCCCATTCGTAGTATTTCAACAATTAATTTCTTAATTATTAAAAAAGCTACTAGCATGGAAAATTTCTAATCTCTAAAACAAGTCTACTCAGAATAGTAAGCATAGTAGCAGCTAATTTATATTATCCATAATGAGAAGATAGCCATTTATGCTACTACTACTACTTATCTGTGATAATCAATCAGCGGAAAAGATAAATTGAAGCCCACGTTCGTGAATGTGTCTTGAAACGCAGGCACATTTGTATATTATACAATGGTTCAAGTATTAATTATTATTGCATGACCGTGTGCACAAACGAGTTGGACGAATACTAGTTAGTTGTTATTCCCTTATATATTCTCCATCCTGATGTTAATAGTACTATACGTCTTCAGCAGGTACTTACCAGATTCGTAATAAACTTTTCTCACTCCATATAGTTTCCAAGTATCACTGACTACTATATCTGACCGCAAGCACTTATTAAATTGGTGTGGTCTGTAATCGGAGGTCAGAACAACTGTTTTTTACGTGGCGTCAACCATTTACTGTTGACAACGGCCAAGCCACCATCGTAATCTTATACCTTAAATACCTATTAAGATATAAGTGTAAAAAGCCATTCTTTATTGTGCGAACGGTTTAACACACGAGCGAGTGTCTTAAAGGATGTGAGTGCAATGAAGAGACTTTCTATACGTATGTATATCTTACAACTTTTGTCTACGATCATAACGCTTTACTAAAGTATTCATTGTATTTGATATTTTTTTTTAATTTGTGATTTATGTCATGTGTACATATATTAGCGTGCTTAGATTTTTTATGTGCTTAGTTGTTTAGCAACCAGTTTGTAAAATATTTATAAATCATTAATATTCATACATCTCTTGTAAATATGATATATACAGGGTGATTTTTTGAAAACAATCCGCCTGAGATATTTCAGAAACCAAAAGGAAATTGAGAATTTCCGAAAACAGGTCCACTTATATGTCAAGGGGGAAACGGTTTGACCTATGATTCACACTTTTGACGTTTACCCCTGCGCCCCCACCAGTACCTCTCAAAAATTTTAAATGGAATGACCCATCGTGTGGTATCTCAAATGAAAGCTTATCTTATCAGGATTATGGTGATGTGTCACTTGCGTATTTTTTTTATTTAGCATGGAGAAATGATCAATTTTACATTAGGATAAGAATAATAAGTCTTTAAACATCTAAGTAGGTGTTGAAAATAACATTTTAACAAAACTGAAAAAAGAACATTCACAGGAACTGCTCAAAATGAGCACCATTTGCCTCCATGCAGTAGTAAAGCCGGTTTTCAAATTCTTGCCTTACTTTCTGAAAAGTTTCTCGTGGAATGTTTTGGCACTCGTTGATAATTCGTTGACGCAAATCATTTAATTCTATGGGTTTAGTCTTATAAACTACTGACTTTAAATGACCCCAAAGGAAGAAGTCAAGACTTGTGAGGTCCGGTGATCGTGGAGACCATTCGATTGTTCCACGTCTACCAATCCAGTGATTTGGAAATCTCCGGTTAAGCCAGTTGCGAACATTCGCATCATAATGCGGTGGAGCACCAACCTGCTGGAAGAACAATTGATATTCGTCGAGTATTTGATTACCTTCTTCATCAAGCTGGTTTTCCGCTTCTTCAGTTATTAGAGGATCGATGATGTTCTCCAACATATTCAAGTAGACATTTAGCGTTTCATTAATGAATATGGGTCCAACTATTGAATCACCTACTATTCCTGCCCAAACATTAATCTTTTGAGGTCTCTGGGTATGGTCCTCTCTTGTCATACGCGGATTTTCGTCGCTCCAATATCGTACATTTTGTTCACGTGCCCATTTAAGTAAAAAGTGCACTCATCACTGAAGCAAATGTTTTTTACTAAATTTGGATTCGCAATGATCATTTCGGTCATAGTTTCGCAAAATTCTAGTCGTCGGTCGCAATCGCCGTCGCTAAGTTCTTGCAATATCTGCATCTTGTAAGGGTGAAAGTTATGCAGCTTTGTCACTTTGCGTACCGACGAGTAAGAAAGTCCGGTGGATGCTGCAACCTGACGCAAAGAACTGGTTGGCTCCATGGTAAAATTTCCAATTACTTCCATCTCCGCCAGTTCATCTACTACCTGATTAGCATGCCTTTTCTTGTTCTCTACCGATCCAGTTGCTTCAAATTTTTGCACAAGTTCGCGAACGTATTTATGCTCCATATGCTTATTTGGATGTCTTTGATAAAAAACTCTTGCTGTGGCACGAGCACATTGGCTCGGCACCATAAATGTAGATAACTTCCATCCTTTCAGCAATAGAGTACACCATTTTTACGGAAACCAATGTAGTATGTAGGTGAAGTTGACTAAACGGAAACAACTAATGTGACAGTTTGTTAGACAAAACGTCAACGGCTTGCTTTCTTTTTTTCCACGCCTACCTGATTAAAATTAGGTTTCGATAGCGCTTACCGTTCTCCTGAAGTGGCAATGATAAACTTTCTCATAAAATGTATGAGAAAATAAAAAAAATGCGCAAGTGACACATCACCATAAACCTGATAAGATAAGCTTTCATTTGAGATACCACACGATGGGTCATTCCATTTAAAATTTTTGCGGAGGTATTGGTGGGGGCTCAGGGGTAAACGTCAAAAGTGTGAATCATAGGTCAAACCGTTTCCCACTTGACATATAAGTGGACTGTTTTCGGAAATTTTTAATTTCCTTTTGGTTTCTGAAATATCTCCGGCGGATCGTTTTCAAAAAATCACCCTGTATTTATTGCACGCTAATGCGTGCAATAAAAATTTTATAACATTAACGTTAACTTTTAACACAAAAATCAGTGTAAAAGTGATCACTTTTTGTATGATCGTAGATAAAGTAAATTAACGCAAGTGTCCACTCGATTTTGTGGGCAAGTGTATATGTGGTCAAGAATTTGTTAATAAATCAAACTCTTCCTGTCATCAAAAGCAAATTCATGGAATTGTTGCTTCAAAGGAACAATGTACCTGAAATTCCAGAGTCAAATGTCAGATTTCAGAAGTAACGAATGTGCATTAATGCCCGTATTAATAAATCGTACTTAAGACAAACTCACTCTTAGAATAACTTAAGATTGCGTTTTTTGTTTAATAAACCTTTCCCGAGAAAATTTTCTGACTCCATCTTTACTCAAGCTCAAGATAGCCTGATACCTGACTTAAGATCAACTCATGAAATTGAAAGACACGTTGGTTAAATTGCCAAAGTGTGCCATTTGAATAATTATTATAAATCGGAGAATTGAAAGTAGGAAAATGTATGATTTTAAAATTTTTTTCTGTATTTTAGATGTGGAAATTTTTATTTTAATCATTAATTAATTTTTAGTTTTAATCGTTTACCAAAATGTTATACTCGTGGCCAACCCAGTCTTCTAGAATATTATTCTGAAACGGAATTTAAAATTCGGTATCATTTGAGCAAGAGAACCATATGGGATGTGTTCTTGCCTTTCATTTTAGATGACGACGGCACGACACACAGTGATGTGAGCCACAGATGTAATAGTATTACTTCCATTTACTGTCCCAATAATGCGCTTTGACACACTAAGTTTATCTTTATGACTCTTCAACATAGGAACTTGCTACCGACGAAGACTTCCACCCAACTTGTCGCTTAAGTTCATCCACACTCATTCCAGTATTTGCCATGATTGTTGCAGAAGTCCGTCGAAACGCGTGGCCTGTGTATTTTTTAGCGTCTGGAGGCTTTAGATAGGTCGCAACAAGAAACGGACCTTGACCAAAAGTATTCACTCCGACAACCTGCCTGATACACCTGCCTTTGCTGTATTTTAAGATCACTCTATCCGTGGGCACCTGATCTGGTCGCAATGAAAGATACTTCTTGAAAATTTGAACGTATGGTATCTCAGAATCATCAGTTACAGCAAATTTTCTACCTTTTTCAGTCTTACATGGTCGAATAGTAATTAGCAAAATAGACCCTTCTTCTTTAATATCAGACATGCGTAGGTCATACATTTCTTGCCTTCTGCACGAGCCAAATACCCCACAAATAGCTACAACCTGAAATTAGAAATATTACTGTCAACATTTTGTGAAAGCTGCCAAATCAGTACAAACCTTCAAAAATAAAAAGGTATCGTCAGGTGCTGTAACGAAAAATTTGCGTAGTTCCTCTTCTGTAAACACCCAAGACTTTTTAGCCTCATGTCCTTTGTTTGTGCTTTTCATAAAAGCATTCAGTTTATGAAATGCAGCAATGTTCACCCCGTGTTTGATTCGCAGCATCGTTTGCAGTTTGGAGTGGATGCACCACATTGATGACGACTTGTAAAGGCTTGACTATAATGAAACTTCGTTAAGTGATTGCTGTTTTTAATAATTAATTGCTACCTACCATTTTATTCATATATGCAAGCATTAATGTTTCATCAATCACCGTCTGGTTTGTCGTGACCATCCACTTGGAAAATTTTTCGTATTCCTTGACATACGCTGCTTTAGACTTATCGGGAATTAACCTCTGTTCGGCTTGTTCAGCTAACAATCTAATTACAGATGAATTATCCTCGTTTTCAGTCATTTTATGATTCACGAACACACATTTCACAAATCAACAAAATAGTAAATATAAATAGCATCGATACAAAACAATTCTTAACAGCAACGATTGGGATTTCAATTTCATTTTTATAATTTTCAGACTGTGGTGCAGGTATAATAAAAAATAGCGTATAATACACGTGTATAAGCGCCTTTAAAGCCTACTCCGTTAAAAGGCACTCGGCTTCGCCTCGTGCTTTTAAACTCGTCTTGCGTGCTTTAAAGGCTTGCTTATACACTTGTATTATAATATACTATTTTTCCATTTATCAAGAAACTGTTTAGCTATAGTATCAGTTTTTTGCATTAATTTGCCGGTGATATTTTCTTTACACTCTTGTAAACCAAGTCTGTTTAGTAAAAACGTATAAAGTTTTTTCTTTGTTTCACTTCGCCATATTTCAAACAATTTTCCCCTGGTGACCGGACCCGCGCTCACTAAAATAAGATATTCTTACTTATATGGTTCTTTATGGTTATAAATTGTATATATTTAGAAAGCTTATTAAATACCCAATCTATAGTGATATAATTTATTTCGTGCATACGCGTGCTAAACAATATAACTTTATCTAAATAACAAGATAATTAAAATATTGTTTCTCTAACAAGATATCGAATGATTTTCCAAAATACAGTTGCTTTATAATTTATATATGTGTGTTTTTTATTTCTTCTATTGTCTACATACCTTCAAATTCAATGTCCATTATTAATTTTTGAATAATAATAACAAGTAGTTTTGATTATATTCTGTGGCCGAAGCTTTTTTTAAAACTTTATTTATTGAATATAATAAAACACATTTATATATTTCGTTTACAGTCGTAGAATATATTTTATTTTTAATCAAGAGAAAACTTTTATCTCTTTTTAACATTTAGAATACAAATGTATTAATATTACTTTGTCAGTAATTTATTTAACGAGTTTAAGACGAGTTTAAATAATTAGATTTGAATTAACACACTCAAACAGAGCAATTTTAAATTTCACATTTAAATGACATTAAGCAAAATAATTAAAACTCGAATGAGTCTTTATGTTTTTACTAGCAGGACAATTTTAAAATCCACACCTAGTTTAATACTCACTCTGGATAAACACTAGTTGAAGAGACTTGTGAGTTGAATAAATACTTAATAAAGACTTAAGATTAAAACAGAGGTATTTATACCTTATCTGCTTACACAGTTCTCATGGTCATGAGAGAATAAATGCTAAAGAAGTTCTCATAGAGATAACATAGACTTATCAGAAAAATGTAATTTGATATCGTGTGTTCACATTCCTAAACAATTCTCATGAAACATGATCTTATCTATAGTGTGATTATACGTACGTTACTCAGTGGTTGAACAATCACTGATAATACTAAGCTGTACAAACAGCAAATGACAAGTAACAAGGGTGCAAGTATTCACATAACCATCTGTTGTTTATAATTCCACTGCAACTACGTCATTCTAAGAAAAATATATTACTTGTAAAAGGTGATTTCAGATGTTAAGAATATAATTTGTACATAAAATGTTTATTTCGGAAATATAAATTTTTTGACAAAGTAGCGGCTAATTGTGCAATTTCGATCACTGTGCGACATGACTAAATCAAGAGGTTTGCCAATTAGTTCTATAAATCATCTCATTTTTTAGCATTAAAGTTTTTCGGGCGAGGGAATTTCAACGAGTTACGGGCAGTATGCTGTACGTAAACCAAGGTTCAGTTTCAAATGTTATAAAAAAGTATCTGTTAGAATTGCAGTACACCTGCCACAGTTTGTATGTTTTCCTGATAACGAATTAGATCAACGAAGAAACGTAATTGCTTTCTTTGAAACAAACATATGGATTCCTTTCTGTGGCTGGATGTATAGATCGCACGCATGTTCCTATACAAAATCCCAACGGAGAAAATAGAGAAGTTTTCTGAAATCACAAGGGATATTTTTCAATAACTGTGGAAGCTCAATTAGGACCACGAATGGAAATACTTGATATAGTAGTTCGTCATCCTGGTTCAACACACGATAGGTAGTTTTCAATAGGAGTGCTGCCTGCTGCAAGGGTGCTATTCGAACAAGACAATATAGTTTGGGTTACTTTTAGGTGATAAAGGATACGCAGCTGGACCTTATCTGTTGACTCCTCTACTTAATCCAAGGACGCGACTAGAAGAAAACTATAACAGAGCTCATGAAAGAGTACGAAATATCGCAGAAAAAGTTTTCAGACTCTGGAAAAGGCGATCCTCACATTGAAGAAGGAATTGTAAATGATGCAAACTTCATCAACAATGGAGTTAATATTATAGATTTAGTACTTAGACGTCAATTTATAATTTAGCACTAATTAATTATTTTTATACAAAAACAAGAAAATTGAATCATTGAAAAATTACATCAAAACAAAACAATTGTTTGTACGACAAAAGAGAGTAAAATCTAGAATTTCGAAGGACCTTAAAGAATAAATAAACTAAGGGGTCTCTTCACCTACCGCAATGATTAATTGACTGTGACCATAGATTCGGCTCCGGGGAATTTCTGATTCTATTTGATTTAGTTCTTTATTTCTTGGAGGAGGACACTTCCACTAACACTTGTTGTCATTAACCAAGAGTTCCGTATTTTTTTTATATTCGAGAATAGGGTTTATAACCCGTCAGTTTTGTTAAATTTTGTTTTGTATCTGAACTTATAATAATTTACCCAAAGGCGACTTCGGAAAAATAATAACGATCGTCGCATACATAGCAACTATAAAGAAGGCACCTTTCGGTAATGAACAATAATGAAAGAAAAAATAAAATACATAATTTAGGCTGTACAACAATAAAAGTAAAATAAACTGTTTACGATAATCATTATTATTATAATTTGTCTTTTTTTGCTTTTATTTCTGGCTGCATATTATGGTGCTTACACATTTTGTTCCATGCCGCTTCCTTTTTTGTAAATTCGCGCCATCCGTTTCTTATTTTCTACAATTGCACTATTTTCTCTCAGTAAACTGACTGACACATACTTTTCTTGTTCTGTAAAGGGCTTTCTTTCCATTTTTAAATAATGATGAAAAGCATACAATAAACAGTCTCAAAATGACAACCAACAGACAGCAAGATTTGTTCTGACATTAACTTGAGCATGACTCAAGTCTGACTTACCCGAGTTTACAGGAAGTCTGGTTTATTAATATAGACCCATTCGGAGTTCGAATTTCGACTCAAGTCCTACTTTGGTAAGTTTGACCTAAGAAAGACTTGAGATTATGTTTATTAATATGCGTATAAGTGGAAATAGGGTATAATGGGTTTCAGTTTGAATTTATTTTAGGTAAGCTCCTGGATTTGATAGGTGTATGATGAATGTGAATGCATGTTTTATGAAATATAATTTTCTAGCATTTAATCGATGGAAACACCAAATCTAGAAAAGCAATTTGGCGTTGTATGTTCTGCATACTTTTATTTAAATTATTAGCCGATGGCAGTAAGAAAGAATTTTACAACTGTCATCGCTCCTGTAATACATACACAGTACACACAAGGGGAAAGATGTAAAACATTTTAAAAGCAAAGGAACAAATAAAATTGTAAAGGTTGTCCTTCAAGGATGGAGGTTTTGAGGAGGTTTTTAAAAGCGAGGGACTTATTCTGGTGAAGTTTTGGATAACCCATGTAGGTCACTCACTTGACATTGGCTGATTTTAAAACAAAGAAATAAGAGCTGAAATTGCAGGTGTGTGCACCACGTCCTTATTTAAAAACCATAATTTAGTAAACAATTTTTTGGGTTCCAGGCAAATTAAAGAAGGTGTAACTTTATTTGGGATGTGGCGCGAGACGCTCATTTTTAAAGTTACTTATGTTACCGTTGTCAACAGCAAATCATTATGGAAGCGATGTCCTTATAACTTTCTTATGGATACACGGGCCTGGGTGCCCCTGCGAAGTCGGCGTCTACACTGTCGCTCAAAAGTATTCGGACAATTACTGATTTACTGTTTAAATGCAAACTAGAACGCACCAAGCTCTTAGAAGTAAATAAAAGTTGTAAGAAACATAGAGAACAATTAGAACTTTATTCAAAACAAAACAATTATTTACAATATTAAAGAAGTCATTAAATTTTAGATTCTTCAAAAAATCCGTGTTTAACTTTAATTACAGTCTTGACATTCTCTCCGTCAGTTTATTAAACGTCTTTGTTTCTGTTTGCTTCCAGGCCTTCTGTAAAATATCTCACAGATGTTTCTTCGATGTTGGGCAGTCTTTTCTTCTCATTCTGCCTAACTCGTCCCATTGCCGCTCTTTTGGATTTAAATCCGGGGACTACGGTAGCCATTTCATTACTGTTCTGTAAAAATTCACGGCATATTTGTTTCGAAGAGTGTTTGGGATCGTTATCTTCTTGGAAAACAAATCCCTGTCCAATATTGGAATCATATTCTTCTCAAAGATTTCTGTATATCCTTCTTTTCTTAAAAGACCTTCAATTAAGTGGAGGTCTCGTACTTTATTATTTCCAAAATTACCGAGCCAGCCCCATGTTTAACAGTTGATGTAATAAATTCTTTAGATGCTCTTTCTCCAGTCATCTAACGTACAAACACACGCTTCCATTGTTCACATGTCCAATTTATATGTTCTTTTGGCCACTTTAACCTTTTTGCCTATTCTGGGTTCTTAAAAGTGTTTTTTCATTGCGATTCTCCCAAACACGCCTACCTCATATTCCCAAACATGCCTACCTCGTTTAGTCTGCGTTTTATGGTAGAAACACTTACCGGGTTATCCCTCGTACTGTTTACAGCAGCTGTTAGTTCAGGCGCTGTAAGGCGATGATCTCGTTTGCTTTTTATTATAATACCTCTATATTCAAGTTTAGATGTGATTCTGGGTCGTCCAGACCTTTTGTTACTGTAAAGTGTGGCACAAACGCTGAGTTTTTTAATAGTTTCACCCACAGTAGACTTGAGGACTCAGCAAACATGTTTACGTCAAATTGTCGTCATATTTTAGTCATTTATTGACGTATAAGCCGTCATATACGACGTCTTTCTAACGTACCCAAGACGGTAAAAATGTCACATCATTATGACTTCATTTTAAGACGTCTTTAGGAGGTCTAGAAATGTTTTTGGCTACGTCAGATGTACGTCGAAATGCTTCAATAATGACTAGTCATAGACGTCATATTGTAACTTTTAGTTGACATATTTTTAACAGCCCAATAAAACACTTTTCCATTTTAAGAAATATATATATATTAAATGTGAAAAAGTAACAACTTAATGCACTAGTTCCTAGGAATATAATAATACATACAAAACTGCGAAACATGATAATAATACACATAAACTTATACATGATAATAAATTATACATTTTAAAGAGTTATTAATCAATAACATAACATTAAATGGTATATGTAAAATTGACACAGGAATGAATGTGCTATTATGATAAGGTATAACAAAACATTTATATAGTATTTTACTGATCTGCCATTTTTTCAATGTTTTTGATAAATTAGATATTTCAAAGATATTAAGTTTTTTATACTCCAGTGGATAGTGATAAAAAGATTGGGTATTCAAAAATTCTCTACCAATAATAAAATAGTCATTTGTGTCATTGTCATTGCATTCGATTGTATTTTCTATTTGAATTACATTACCTGATACATGGCAATAGGCATCAGCTGCACTGTAGCTATGTATGGAAAGCAGGTAATCTTTTAATTGTATTTTTTTAAATTGCTTAGTCCTCGCATTGAAATCTGAGAGAGTTACTTCAGAGTAATGTTCAAAAAAGCATTTAAATTCAAAATCAGGTAAACTTTTATCAAAAAAGAAATTATTTTCAATTGAACGATTTGAAAATTCGTTTAATGGATTTTTTGTTAATTTGATCAGTCGTCTTAGTCTACCGAGGAAATTTTCAAACGGAAAAACAGAAAAATTGTCTAAAATGCCATTTTTTTCATCATCATCAGCTAAATGATATAGTAAATGTACATTATACACTAAAAATTGTTTTCCATAAATTTTCTCACAGTTCAGTATGCATTGTTTTAAAATATCACGGCCTATCTCACAATTAAAATTATTAATATGACTTTTACACATGAAAATTGATACAGGAAAGTGTAATAGCAAGAAATTTCTATATATTCTATTGTGAACTTTATTTTTTAGAATAACTAGTCCCACATACAATAAAAAAGAACGGAATTCTGTAGCTTTCCACCGAGGAAGTTCATTTAAATCCCTTAACTCTCTATTAAACTCTGAAGGAAAAAATGGCTTTAATGTAGCTATTGTTTCAGATAACTCAATTTTTAATAATGTTCCTATGCGTACATGGTCCTGAAAGCCATGTATTCAATAGTTTTTTAACTACACCCAAACAAATGTTGTGCATATAATCTATTGGAAAATTTGAGACCAAACTGATTGATAAAATAAGTAAAAGCGAAATACTCATATGATGATCTCCATCTAGCTGAAGTTGAAAAGACTCTTCAGTACGTTTTTGTGCTAATAATGTGTCAACTATAATTCTTTTGTCATAATATTTGCCGACAGCTACACACCGTTCACAAGAGAAATAACCATTGTCACCTTTTACACATTTTAGAAAAGCTCTAGCAGGAGCATCACATGTAAAGTTGTTTTTGCACTCCGTAGACTAAAAGTGCCATTTTAATCTTCCGTTTGAAAGACTTAGGGAGAGTTGTATAAATGTGGTTTATTTTTAAACTTGGTTCAGTTGCCGCAGTAACGATTGTGGGAATAATCGTTGTCTAGGATATTGATCCTAGTTTAAAGTTAATCTGGGTTTATACAACCCGCCCTAAAAGTGTCACTTTTAGTCCTGGAGGGATTAGAATTACTTTTAATCCCGGAGGGATTAAAAGTAAAACAAATGTTAATTTAACGTCGAAGTTGGCCGCGAAACAGTCATTGTGAACATACCACAAAACATGCTAACCTTACTTTTGTAATGTCAAAGCGTTATCATATGTCACACATTTACACAAAATTACAATAGTAAGGTTAGGTGTGTTTGCGGCATGTTCACAATTAACGTTTCTGGAGGGATTAAAAGTAAACAAACAAATTAATGTTACTATGCCAACTAGTTTATTCAAAATACGAGTTTAACCAAATTCAAAATACAATATGAGTTAATTATTGTGATTTATATGTACAATGACATAGACATAAGCACAATTAACAAAACAAAATAGTCAATATTCAGGTTTATGAAATAATGTGGAAGCTGTTAGATTATCAACCTTCACTTCTTCGAGTACAATCGGGATGTCAGGTTGTTCGTAGATGTACGGATAGAGGAATTTGTACCAGATCAAATTTTATTTTAATATTGAATCGTCTGGCAATACTATACTTAGCATTTCCAATCGGTTTTGTAATTGTAATTGCATTTATTTAACAACTATACAATTAGATTGTACATTTTTAACTATTTTTTTATATAATATAACTTTAACTCAATGTATTAGGCAAAACGGAGTGCAAAAAATGTTTTCGAAATATTGAATTTTTGCGATTAAGTCCTTTAGGATGAGCAAAAAATAGCATATATACCACTGGACTAAAGTGCCTTTTAATCCCTCGTGTGTTTATTTTCCTCGCTGACGCTCGGAAAATAAACTCACATTCGGGATTAAAAGATGCACTTTAGTCCCTGGGTATATAATATACTATTTTGCACGTCCTATATATAAGGCCCTACTTTAGTCCCCCAAAAGAGGGAGTAAAGTGTTTCCATGACTACAACAACAAGTAAACAACAAAATAAAAAGTAATCGCGGTACATGTCAGGATTTATTATCCTGAAACTATGTGATTTTGGCGTTTGCATAGTTCAATTGTCCCGATTTTTCGGAAAAACTTTTTGAAATTTTGAATTTTTGCGATTAAGTTCTTCAGAATGTACAAAAAACAGCGTATATACTATTATTTGATTTTGTAAATAGTATATTCTGTAACGAGGTTAGAATGAGAAATTCGATTCGAGTGGAAATTCCGAACGCGAGCGTTAGCGAGCGTGAGGAACCACGAGAGTATCGAATTTTCATTCTAACCGAGTAACAGACTATACTTTTTCTACGACTGTCTATTTGTCAAAATGAAATAATTAATTTTTTATGAATTTTTGTTTCAAATTTCCAACAAAACAAACATTACGAGCCATTAGCTAGTAATAATAATACTATGTATGATAAATCATGAACTAAATTAGCACTATATATTGACTTTTTATTTGTCGTCTTTTTTATTTAGATTTATTGTTACATTACAATTGGTAAAATGAAAGTTTGGGATATTACACGAAATTTCTGGAGCCAAATTCTCGTTGCACTGCAAAGACGTAATTGTGCATGTAGTGTTTTTTGAAGTACTAGGTGTAACTTCATTCAATATTTTATTAGCAATATTCATGCGACTATTTAATGAGTTGTCTATGTAACTTTCAGCCACCTCCGTAGATTTCCAGCCACCATGTCTCTTGAGAGTGGTTATGTCAGCACCTCCATCAATTAATATTGTTGCAGAGGTACGTCTGAAACAATGCCCCGTGTATCGTTCTGGATTTTCAAGTCGCATGAACGTTGCTACTTGTTTGGGCATATTACCAAATTTATTCATCCCGATGATTTGTTTTGTGCAACGACCTTTTTGGTAATTTAAGAAAAAATTATTGTTTTCAACATTTGGAGGTCGCAGCGCCCAATATTTTTTAAAAATTGTACAAAAGTTTCCTGTTATTGTAAACTTTCTTTCTACTTTGGTTTTGGTATCAGGAACCCTTATTAAAACTGCAGTTCCTAGATCCTCGATGTGATCAGTCTTCATTTGCCAAAGTTCATGTTTACGGCAAGCACCCATAATACCAACTATTAAAGCTACCTGTAAGAAATAATATTGTATAGCTAGTTTTACCAGTTTTCTTTTTATCTTACCTTTGTAGCAAGGTATATGTCATCAGGTGCTTCATCGATGAATTTTTTAATTACTTCTGCTGATAGAGTTTTAGATTTTTTCGCTTGAAATCCATCTGAGTTTCTTTTTAAGAGAGTTCGCAATTTACCATAACTTCTTAAATCAGTATCATGTTTTATTTGGATTGTGGATCGAAGCATGCTGTATGTTTTCCATAAGGTGGATGGCTTCATTCTATTGGAAAGTTCAGTGAAATATGCCACCATAACATTTTCAGAAAACGAATTTACGGACTTATTTTTCCTCCAATCCATAAATTGTTTGTAACATTGCTCATAAGCATCTCTCGATTTCTTAGGTAACAAGTTCGCTACAGCAGCTGCTGCTATGTCCGAAACTTCTGGTGGGGTACACGATTCGTGTTCACTCATATTTTTTATTACAAAGTCAAATTTGTTTTTAAATAAATTCAATTCAATGAACAAAAATAATAAATTCGACCACCGGTCCGCGATTTCGACATTGACATAATTGACAATTACCTAAACCAGTCTGCTTGATTTAAAATGTAAGGTTTGTCACTAAGCTAACTTTGCAAAATTTAGTGATAAAATTATTCCAATTTAATTTAAAATTTACAGAATTAACAATAAATAAGTAATAAATAACTAGTAGTATTCCATTATAATTACTTACAGCACATAATTATTTATAATAAAAATGTTTATGTTCGTCTGGGCGTTCTGTAATAAGTCTACTTAACAGCTACGAGATGGCGCCACGGGTGTTCATTCTAACACAAGTATAAGAATATATTCTCGCAGTGTGTTATAGAACGTGATCATTCTATAATTAAAAATTAATTAAGAATGCTGCTATTCTAATACAGTCGTAGAAAAACTTGTTTTTATAATGAAAACCAGTTAATAAAAATTAGCAGATTTTCTTAAAACAAAACTCCTTACAAACTGTATGATTTTACTTACTACATTCAAAAAAACATTTTTCAATAGGAAACAACTTCTGATTGGGTTCATGGTAATTATGTGATATCGTGACCCCCTACATAGCATGCTTATTTTAAAAATTACACTCACCAAAGATACGTTGAAAAATGTAAAACACAATAAACTTGCGTGTTAGTGAGTTATTATCCGAAAAACTTAGAAGAAAATCGGAAAAACATGCAAAAACTATGAAATGTAACAGCAGTTTTTAGAAAGTACAGCCATGTTATGACGTAAACGCAGCTAACTTCGTGTCCGTGTCCGAAACAACGCCCCCAGCAATTTCAAACAACCGGAAATGAAGGGTCATTCACCTACATATTTCTTTTTAATAATTATTACTGGAACAAGGGAATATTGACTATTGTTTATCAAAATAATCATAATAATGGACAGTTGGCTGTTTTGGGTACTATACTGATATTGTTTAAATTGTACCAATTCATAGCTATTGAAGAATAATGGCAAGTTGCCAAATCTGGCCAAAACAATATTGGAACTGAATGCTTTTTTAAAAACGGCAGCAACCTTCTTTGCAAACATTCTTTCATATAAACATCACTGTTAATAGTCCCGGTACATATGAAAGGTGTGCTGCGTAGTCCGCATTGGCATATAGCGTGCCAGACAAGGTACTTCTTTGGGAATTTATGCACTTGAACCTATGCACCATTTGTGACTCGTCCAGGTTCGAATCGAAGAATTGGTGTCCAGGAAGCGTTTTAAAATCTGCTTTGACATATGTCTCGTCATTTGTTACAACACAACAGTTATTTTTCTACAAAAGCAGTTACAGTATACAGCCGTCGAAACTGAATCGCTCTGTTATATTGTTCAATTGTTCTTTTTGGCGCTTTTTCTTTTTATATGTTATTATGCGAATTAACATTTCTTGACGAAGAAAGGCGTTTTTAAAAATGCTACTTTATTTTAAAAACGCAAAAGACGGAGCCCAAGTTACAAAATGAACACAGTTTACAGTTAAGTACAATAAGATATTTATTCGTCGTGAATTTACACAGTATGCACTTGCATAATCACTTAAATACTATTATACAATTTTAACTTAAAGCTGGTAATTATGATGTTCAGAAAGACAGAGGTAAACAGTAACCATGGCCACCAGTTTCTACGGCTTTCTGGGTGAGTATTGCTTAAAAGAAGGTAAACATCTATCCTGATAGACAGTTTCTATCTTTCAAGCTTCGTCGTAACTCAGACTGATTTGTCCCACGAAGCTCCGGTCTTTATATACTCTTTCTGTGGGCGTAAAAATCCTTCAGTTGACCACACGTGGCCGTGGGCTGTGCCTACGTGATGATAGCATTCTACTTCCTCTAAGAATTAATAGAAAATGCATTAGATACAGTTCCGAGTATTGCAGCTGCTTGCTATGCACACACGTGGCCGTGGCTTTGATACTGCACCTGCAATCGTGGGCGCTCCGCTCGAGGCGTTTATCTTGCATACCTTTATAATTAGGTCACACTTCGCTTGAGTAATGACTAAATGTTAACTTGCGGCACCTCTTTTTAATTTTTTCTACATTTGCAGCACTAGTTCCAACTTTTTTGGCCGCATCTCTCACTGAAACTGATGGGTTTTTCTTATACAGCTGACTCACCTTCTGTTCCATCTTTTTATCAGGAGTTCGTATTGGTCGGCCGCTTCGAGTTTTTCTGTCGACGGTTCCAGTTTCTCGGAATTTTTTTATACACCTTTGGACCGTTCTCTGAGACGTTTTACAAATTTTTGCGAGCATTAATGTCGACATTCTCGGATTTTTGGTCCATTTGCGCAGAATCGCCCGACGAACATATTGCTCTTTTAATGACATTTTGGCTGCTATAAGACAAGAGAACGTCAGCTTTGCAACTCTATGAGACCGTGCCTTTTAGATTTCCGACTATACAAAATTTTATCAATAAAATCTTTCTCAGAAGAAGATTATTTGACTAAATCTAGGCGACAATTTAATCGTGAACAGACTTTAAAAGGAGAATTATACTTGTTCCTTAATTTATAGTAAGTTGAAAGCACCTTACCTCTAATCAGAAACTATTTTAATTACACCAAAACGGCCCAACTACCTATAACCGTTAACACCGCTCAATGTGAAAGCCGCGAAACGATCTATTGCCACAGATCATATTTTACAGATGCGAAGCTCGCCTGTTCTCGCCAATCCAAATTTCTAGGAGCATGCGCGAATCCGCCATTGTTTTATGGGTATTTTAATCAACCTCACTTCTCTGCTTGTTTATATTTTGCACGTGTGTTTTTGTTGCGTTCGGGTATTTTGAATTATTTTGTTAGTACTTCATATATTTTTGCATTAATATTTGTTTTGACGTTGATATTATGGACATAATGTTACCCTTTTGCACTTACCGATTGATTTGTACAATAAAGTATCCATATAAACATAATTTATTATGATGTAAATAAAAAGTTTTCTGTTTTGGTAAATTGTTTAGTTTATTTATAACTTAGTATTTTTTATTTTATAGACCTTAATATGTTAATTCTTAAACATTGTTTAAAAACCCACTTCCAATTCCATCTTCGATTTAGGTTATTTTGCCTGTATGCAATTTAGTAGTAAGTTCTTACCGTGGTATTTGCCATGTATACTGTTTTACAATTCCTATTAGTTATTATATGCCCAATGTTTTTGCAAAATCTTCAATTCATTGTGCTTCACGAAAGGATTTCATTTACATACTTATAAAGCACCAGTGGAATGGTCACTTTATTTCTCAAGTAATTTCATAATATATCGTGCTATTATACTTTTAATACTATTTATTATAATTTATTTATAAAAATAAACAACTATTGTAAACAATTTTATTTTAAATTTTACCAACCGTTTTCTCGTAATTTGAAATCCCCGCGTAATACCACCCATTAAATGGTTGCAAGGTCATGAAATTTAGCGACTTTAAGATCAAAGCAACCGCCAAAGCCTTTGCATCTGTAAAAGTTAATCTGTGCTATTGCGCAGAGTCAACTGTAAAAAAAACTTATTTTAACAGATTTTAAGCGCGAAATCTAAAATATTGAACTTCTTTATGTTCTGAAAAATGGAAAATGCTCAGTCTGTTTTAAATAATCCCACCCAATATTTTAAACACAAATATTTCATTTAGAAAGTGCACTATTCGTGACTTTTTAAGTTCTTGAACATAAAGTCTTACAGTATTCGATTATAATTATTACATAAAATGCCTATTAAAATTAGTAACGACTTAAACCGTTTAGCAGAGCTATTTCTTGATCTTCTTATTCGGGGTCAACAGAAGTCATCATTCTGACGTCTATTAGACGTCTTCTGTAGATGTCATTATTAGATAAAAATATGAACGTCACTTGTACGTTAATCAAAGGTCTGCGACGACCCTGACCAAATGTATAATGACGTAGATTTGAGTATGTTTGCTGGGGATCTTCAGCTTTTCAGCAATATGACGCACCGAATAACTCTCTTTCGAGAATGTCACTGTAGCACTACGCTTTTCTAATGACAACTCCTTTGGTTTGATCATTGCTGGGACTCAAATATCAAATTATACAGTTTGATAAAATAATGTATTAACAGCACCACTTAATGCCTTATAATTTTACTAAATCAGCTTTCATTTGGCATTAATAGTTATTTATGGTACAAGTGAGTTAAGTAAGATCCACGAACGAAAAATTTACCCTCGAGTGTACCTTCATTTTTCTGAGTGGATAATATCCTTAACTCACGCGTGCCATACAAAATTTTATCCAACACCTCTTTATTTAACTTTAAACATCGAATTTGCAATGTATAGTTAGTCTGTAGTTTTGACGGTAATACTCTAGCACGATGACTGGATTTTAATAATATTAAGTAACGTAAGCTGGTGATTGGTTGTTATCTTTGAAGGAGTGAGTTTTTTAAAAATAACCCACGTTGCTAGGAGCAACGTAGGTTATAATGTAACATAAGAGTAAACAATCACTTTCCTTATTTAAAATGACCATAGTAAACATGGTATTTATATAGAGGCGTTGGATAAACAATTTTAACACATGGCAAACTATCAACTCAATATTAAACAGTTGAAATCAGTTGTCAGTATAGACAGATAACTAGAAAAATAATTAGAACAAACGTGCCTAAAAATGAGCTATTTTACGTAAGGTGAGGTGAGTAGTATAGCTATGCGGGTTCTGCAGCAAAATCCCATGTTATTTCTTATGGAGGTATCAAAACGCCGAAAACGTGACATCCACGGGGTTCTGCCGCAAAATCCCATGTTATTTCTTATGAAGGTATCACAAACGCCGAAAACGTGACATCCAAGATGGCGGCGACTACGCATGCGCGTGTCGCTTTGGAGCTTAATGTAAACAAACGGGGTTGCCAAATCTCATATTTGGTAAAAATGAAAAGTCCCTAGATAATTTTACCCCAGGATTAATATACAGGGGTTGTCAAATGTCATATTTTGGTTAAAACAGGGGAAGAGAGAAAGAGAGAGAGAGAGAGAGAGAAAGTCACTAGATAATTCCGCCCAGGACTTGAAAGTGTGTGTTTAGACCGCGCAAAGGGGGTCTTCGCCCTGGGCCCCCATTCTGGGGCATCCTAGGGATCTCGTTAGGGTGCCTCGCTCTGGGCCCCCCACTCTGGCGTTCCCGGGGCGATCGTTAGGGGTGCTTCTCCCTCCTCGGGGCCTCACTCTGGGGGCCGATAGCGGTGCGTCACGTAGGGCCCCCTTGTGTGAAAGATGTCGGCGTGCGCGTGAACGCGGCCGGGCGGCCCGGGTTAATTAGAAAAATTTGTCGTGGCGTTACGTGGCCGGGTGATCCAGTGGGCCGGGTTGCGACGGCCCAGTGGCCCAGTGGGGCGTTGAAAGGGGTTAATTTGGCGGTTGAAAGGGGTTAATTTGAAAAATTTGGTGGTTGCCTCGCTGCTGTAGAATCAAATAATAACATATAGGCTGATATACAGTTATTGTTCTCATACAAGGGCGTACAAGAGAAAAATATGAAAGAGGACTTGAATTAAATGCTATAAATCAGACCAGGGGTAAATATATCTTAATACTCACCCTGCTTCTACGTTTATGAATCGTTTTCATTCCCTTTCTTTATTATTAACATATTACATTTACTCTCATTAAATTGGAATGTATGTGTAGGAGAGAGATAGTAAGATCCTTCTTAAATGATACAATATAGTATATAGACAATAGTGTAAAAACAATATAGTACAATATATCATATATTTATGCATACTACATAGACTAAAAATAGAATAATTACATAGGTATAGGGTTACAGACTTATATATAATACAAGTTATACATGTAAACTTAACTAGTTTCCAAATTATCATTATTAGAAATCCTTTAATTTTTCCAAGCTAAGGTATTTATACATATCACATACAATTTATAGATTAAATAAAATAATTATATAATACAAGTTATACATGTAAACTTAACTAGTTTCCAAATTATCATTATTAGAAATCCTTTAATTTTCCCAAGCTAAGGTATTTATACATATCACATATACAATTTATAGATTAAGTAAAATAATTACATAGGTAGAGGGTTTATATACACAATTATACAATACAAGTTATACATGAACACTTAACTAGTCTCCAAATTTTCATAGTTAAAAAACAATAAAGGGTTCTAGGGAAAAGAAATTATAATCACACAGAAACTTTTGACGATTCTTTTTTGATAATTGAGAACTGATTAATCTACTTAAGTTTTTAATTAAGCAATAATGAGAATTACCCTCATTGTCGTCTATTACCAGTAAGTTTACATGCTGTTGACGTCTGTTTTTTGTAAAATGTAAAGGTCCAATAACTTCAAAATCTACTTTAGAATTGTCATAAACTGTATTAAGCCCGTATACGTTTACTGATATATTATTTAATTTTTCAAATTTGTGAATATCCTTTAACTTAATAGGAAATTCCAACCCGTTAAAATTTAGTTCATTCTCGAATATTTTATATTTTATAACTCGCTGCGGGTTTTTTTCCGACGGGTGTATTGCAGCTAAAATACTCCACATGAAACACTTTTGATCATAATTTTGAATGTTTATTACAGCCTTTTTTTGCTGGATAGGGCCCGGAAGTGGTATATATGAGGAGGCTTTCAGGGGATTGTATTTGTTGATATTCAATTCGATAAACAGCAGGTTTTTTAATGTCCACCCGCTCTCTTTCTGTTGAAATTCACTTATTTTATTATCTACTTCATCCGTAAAATGGTTGTATGCAAGATCTAAGTCTGTTGAACAGTCAAAGTTTTTAAATTTCGTATTAAAGGATTTCACCTCTTCCAAGTCCTTTGATGGCAATTCAAACAGACCGAAAAGTTCAATCTTAACTTTAACAGCCGAATACCTATCTAACACAACTCGCACACAATTTAAAGCTTTTTGTTTTAGCATACTCACGAATTCTTTCACGTTCAAATATATCCGATCGTCAGCAGTAATGCGATATGTAGCAAAGCGATTTTTAAACGCCTGCTTTATTAATGAAACCCCCCCCACCAGTCACAATACACGTTTTATTTTTGTGTTGTAGACTCAGGCAGTGTTGAGGTAGAAATCTTGTTGGTATATCGATTTCACAAACTTTACATTTTGATAAAAGTTCTTTCACTACAGTTTTAGCACTAGTCGAGGTAATACAAGTCTTCTTAGGACACCTAGCTGATGCAGCCTTGTCCTCCGATAATTTTCTTTTACGCATACCATGTTTTTCGGCCGGGTGCTTTTCAAAGTGACCTTGACTAGTATATAATATACCACACCGATCACATAAAATGGAAACTGGTTGACAGTATCCTTTCCGGTGTCTTAGCAGATTATCTTTTTTAGTAAACTGCTTATTACACTGCTCACACGCAATCACTTTTCAACCCTCAATGAAGACACGTCTTACTAGCACAACTCTCAAGAATAGAATTGATGAACTTCCCCCGGTGATGTTCTTTATATATTGTTTCGATTACCCATAATGCACTGCAATTCCTGAGATTCAGAATAGCGTTAGGTTGGGGCCCGCTGAAAATCATATTCATAATAATAATAAGTACAGAATGTAAAATATGCTCAAATACGTTCAAATACCTTCAATTATAACAAGTGACAGCCAGGCAATTCATCACATCAGATCTACCCTTCGTTAAATGTTCAGATTCAAGATGGTTGACAGAAGAACGTAGGTGTAGCTAAAGATAACATAAAATTAAAACAAAGAAAAGAACATAACTACTGAAAATACCTTAACTTATAACAAATGTCAGCAATGAGTAGGCTATTTATACAGATAAAATGTCCTCCTCATGAATGCACCAGCGGGGTTACAGCTAGAAATTATAACAGATTATCTGTAACAAAACATGCAATAAATCTAAATTAACTTATAAGATTTAAAAAGAACAGAAATATTATAGTGATGTTTTCAATTCAGGTTTGAAATTCTCGTTGCAAGAATAAAAGAAATAGGAGCAATATTAAAAGAAACGCAATGCGAGAAATCCTAATTAGCTGATTTCATTCTGTACTTTTTATGGTGGTTGACTAATAATAATACGTGATAATTTTATCTTGGGTTCTCAAGAAAATAAATTAAAAATCACTAATTGAAGTTGAATAAGTTTCTCATGTACCTAATTACTATTTCAGATTTTATATTTATGTTTTGTCGCAAATGATATTTTTTTGTATCTAAAAAGCAATAATTATTATGTCGTGACATTTTAAAAACATTATATAGTTATTCCAAACATAAATATTAATTAGTCAATTAAAGCGCGGAAACATTCTCTCTCTCTTTAACAAAACACATCGTTCGTTTAGTATGATATCTGTGTGTGTATATTATTGTAGAAAAAGATGTACAATATAAAATGCATTGTTCCGTATTTTGTACTAAAGGTGAAAAGGTTTCGAAACATCACAATGCGCAGAAACCGAAATACGTATGAGCGGTCGAAATTGCATCGCACGCGCATGTTTTTCTTAATGCAGTAGCGTCGGTATATTTCCATTCTGTCTTGTTGCGTGTGCGTTTGGAGGTTATAGGTGTGTTTACGTTTGTTGTTGAAAGTTGAAATCAGTTTTTTTCAGTACACTGTAATCCATGGGATTATAATATAATATAACACACAGATTGTTTTATAAACGATGTTATAAATTATGTCACATAAGTTGTCAAATGTTTTACATGTAGACATATTTTCATATTAAAATAATTAAAATTCATCTCTACAATCACTTCTTTTTAATAAGAACGTATTATATCCCACTACTGTCTAAAAACCTAAATACCCTATTTTGTCGATATATAAAGAAAAGCAAGGTTTTCCATTTATTTTGATTTCCTATTACTTTTACTAACACTGAAGTAAATTACATTATCAAATTTAAGCTTTAGAAAACCCAGAATCATTTTATAAACTTAAAATTTTATATACAGACTTATATCTCACAATTATCTTTTTGCTACTTAGGTGAGTTGATTTCAGCTCCAACCCCTTCAATTGAAAGTGGCTATTTAAAGATTATAAAGTGTACTTTGAGATTTTCATAACATTTTACGTGCACATATTTTTAATCCCTTTTAATGAACAACATACGCGCGCCGCCACTGTACTCGCAGCTGACGTTCGCGTAGATTTTGATGACTCATTGTGATGTTTTGAAACCTCGCCCACTTTAATAGAGCTATTCATTCATTTTTAAAATTCACTAATTGTATTATAAAATAGCAAAAATCTACGTTTTAAAATTAAATATGCGTCAATTATTTTTATTATTTCTAATGCTCTTAGGAGACATCAAGCCTTGCCAGATTTTGATAGGCCCTATGGAGGGCATATGGCGTCAGGGGAACTATGCCATTAGAGCGCCCACCTAGAAAGAAATCTAGGCGTCAAAACCAGGAAAGGTTTAATATCAGAGCTTAACATTTAAAACAGCTTTATTTATTTAATTGTTAGAAATGAATCTATTTAGCATCAATGTATAACGAACAAGTTTAACGTTTCTTTAGAAGGAAATGATTTTCTCTGTAGTACAATAATTAACGGGGCTAGAATAGAAAGGGTATAAATAACAAATTTTGATTTCTTTTTGATTATACAATTTTGGTAAGATAATATTAATATTTGCTGATCAAAAAGGATCTAAGCGATTTTTCAAACTCTTAGCGATATCTAAAGAGCACTTACATCATTAATTTTATATTATTACTGAATTTTATTTAATATTTCATATTATGATTTATACAGGTATACTAAAAGCATTTTCTAAGATTAAAAATCAATTAAGTTTTGCCGGAAATACAATATCATTAAACACATTTCAACATTTTACTTCTTTCATAATTTAATATATTATTGCGTAAGAATTCAACCCTCTACACACACCTTTTTTAACTGCCCCGATACCACAGAAACGTTTAAAATGAGCATTTTACTAAAAATACATTACGTTTGAAAGTCACGATGTGTAAGTAGAAAAACATGCTTGTAAAATGCAACTCAATATTTCAATTAAAAATAATTAACACCGTGCGTTAATGGAGTAATTGGTAAGCACTTTAATTTCACAAACTGAATCGAACGGGTTTTTCAAAATGAGTATGTTATTTGCACCAAACACTTGTTTCAACTAAAACAGAGGCAGAGGCACTTTAGAGCGAGCTTTTTATACGAGTGCAAGGTGCAATTAATTTTAATTGTTGACGCAAATCGAAAACGCAAAACACCCTCATAAAATAACTTCAAGCAATAACTCATAAATTGCGCGCTCTTTAAAAACATCCCCTAACAAGGTCAACTGCCGACACTTCGAACAAAATAATTCATAACACAATTTTTACAAACTAAAATAATCACTAAAGAAAATAAATGAGAATATTGTACAGGATGTCCAAAACATCGATTCAATTATAAATGGAATAAAAACACGTAATTTTTAACACAATTTTTAATGTGAGTGAGTTTTTGTACACCCCTGTTGTTTTATAAATCAAACGGGGAAATATCAAGAAACGAATCCAGATGTGCCAATGACGCACATTTTAAATTTATCGCCTATGTTAGTGTTTGCACTTAAAAAGCATTAATTTATTATGACATGACATAATAAATTACTCCTTTGACATTAAGAAAAATATTTTTCAGTACACATTTTAAAGAGGGAAACGCAAAACATTCCCTCTTCATAGTCTTCATTCAGTTCTAATTCGTGTGTCGGAAACTCTGCATCTAATGCGGCTTGAAACTAAACTCGCGCCTTTTAATCAATAAAAATAACATTAAAAAACAACACAAGCGCTTAATAGTGTAAAATGAAAAAGGCTTTTACATAAAAATATACAAGTGTGAAGGAATGTTGATATCTTTATTGCGTTCCTAAAAATTTCGTTGTAACGTGTAAAATACGAAAAACAGAATGCAGGTAATTTGAGGGAAGTTATTTTTAATTTAATGTATAAAATGTATTGTTTTTATTTTTCTAGCTCGAACAATAAAACTATACAATAATTATTAAGTGATGTCATCATTCATGAAAAGGAATGTTTTCATGCACGTGTGTTTCTACTGCAATAATTACATCATTCAACAGAATATATAATATTTTGTTAGAAGAAAACGATGCATTCTCCTTTAAACAATATTATTATTATTGTATTTTATTGGCTTCTGTTTTATTCATTGTATTAAAAGAAAAAACAAATGCAGGTAATTTGAGATTGATATTTTATACCGAATGTAATGTTTTTTTAGCTCTCAAAACTAAACAATAATTAAGCGATGACATCATTCATGAAAAGGAATGTTTTATTATATGAGATGCATTTCGTTATAATGCAATTTCTTCTTTTAATATTTTTATTATATTAAAGAAAAAACAAATACAGGTAAATTGAGATTGTTATTTTAATTTAATGTATAAAAATGTAATGTTTTTTAGCTCTCAAAACTATGCAACAATTAAGTGATGACATCATTCATGAAAGGAATGTTTTTTTTTCATGCACATGTATTTCCTTATAATACAATAATTACATCATCCAGCAGAAAGACGCATTCTTCTATTAATCATTATTATTGTATAAAAGGATAAAACAAATGCAGGTAATTTGGAAACGATATTTTAATTGTGCTCTTTAGATATCGCTAAGGGTTTGAAAAAATCGCTTAGATCCTTTTTGATCAGCAGGTCTCGCTAACAAATGAAGGATTTAAATGAACGCGTGCACATCAGCTGTGAGAACATTACGATAAGCTAAGAATGTAAGCAGAGTATCGTGTTACTAGAGACGTTTTAAAAAAGTCAGTAGCGTACGTTCGGATAGTACTTTTTAACATTATGTAAATTTATCATCGTTGAAGTATCTATTCAACCTTACTAACGATTTATAATTAAAAATCTCATTACGTTTTAAATGGTATAGGGTAATGAATACATTTAAAGAAAAGTAATTGCAAAAATTTTAACTATAAATCGTTAAAAGTAAAAATAGAGAATCAATCAATAATCAATAATCATATCAATTTATTATTAGAAAGGAAATATTATAATACAATCACTTGTATTATAATTACTTGAACTTAAATATTTGTTACTATGTGAATAAAAACAATGTTAATCTGTAAATTATGAAAAATTAATGTCGACATATAAATAATACACAGATTAGTGATAGACGCTTAATAATGAAATCATATTGAAACATATGTTATAATAATACGTAATAATAATAAAAATAGGTTGTTCGTTATACGTTCAATATGAGCTACCGAGATATAACTTCTTCTAAATCAGCATTTTCAAATAACTAATAACCAATTTTGAAGATTTACAATTTGTAAAAAAGAATGCTTCTCGTTTGAAATCAATAATCATAATCATAATAATTGAAATCATAATCAATAATAATAATAACTACACAAATCATAACTGGTGTTAATTTACATTTTTAAGTGCATAAAACTGATACTAAATGATGGAAATCCTTTTTATATATTAGGAATCGTAATGTATAGTAATTTACCAATTTCAAATAACCAATAAAACAATTAGTGTATAAACAGTTTGTTACTGTTGTAAAGGAATTACTTAACTATTATAGTAGTTCTTAAGAATTTCTGTTTATAACAATATTTCTGCTTTCATATGTTTAATTTAATTTATATTTTTTACATGAAAACTAAAAATATGCCTAACTGTGAGTCAGATAGTATTTTATAGGTGGAATGAAATAATTAAACTTGGACGTTAATAATAATTGATCTTATAGTATAAATTAATTTCATTTTTTCCTATTTTGTACGTGTATTCGATTATAATTGAATACAACATTAAGCATCAATGTTAGCCTTCGTAAAGGACATTTTGTGACGCTACTGAATCATTCCAGTTTATCAGTTGTTTCTGTTATCAGATACATTTCTCGAGTCGACCACGTGATCATGAGGTGGAGACTGCGTGATTTGAGATGCTTTTTACAATTCTGCCCTCGTGACATCGGTAATCTTAAATCATTCATTTGTTGGCGAGACTTTAGTACAAAATACGGAAGAATGCATTTTATATTATACATCTTTTTCTACAATAATATACACACACAGATATCATACTAAACGAACGATGTGTTTTGTTAAAGAGAGAGAGAGAATGTTTCCGCGCTTTAATTGACTAATTAATATTTATGTTTGGAATAACTATATAATGTTTTTAAAATGTCACGACATAATAATTATTGCTTTTTAGATACAAAAAAATATCATTTGCGACAAAACATAAATATAAAATCTGAAATAGTAATTAGGTACATGAGAAACTTATTCAACTTCAATTAGTGATTTTTAATTTATTTTCTTGAGAACCCAAGATAAAATTATCACGTATTATTATTAGTCAACCACCATAAAAAGTACAGAATGAAATCGGCTGATTAGGATTTCTCGCATTGCGTTTCTTTTAATATTGCTCCTATTTCTTTTATTCTTGCAACGAGAATTTCAAACCTGAATTGAAAACATCACTATAATATTTCTGTTCTTTTTAAATCTTATAAGTTAATTTAGATTTATTGCATGTTTTGTTACAGATAATCTGTTATAATTTCTAGCTGTAAACCCTCAGGTGCATTCATGAGGAGGGCATTTTATCTGTATAAATAGCCTACTCATTGCTGACATTTGTTATAAGTTAAGGTATTTTCAGTAGTTATGTTCTTTTCTTTGTTTTAATTTTATGTTATCTTTAGCTACACCTACGTTCTTCTGTCAACCATCTTGAATCTGAACATTTAACGAAGGGTAGATCTGATGTGATGAATTGCCTGGCTGTCACTTGTTATAATTGAAGGTATTTGAACGTATTTGAGCATATTTTACATTCTGTACTTATTATTATTATGAATATGATTTTCAGCGGGCCCCAACCTAACGCTATTCTGAATCTCAGGAATTGCAGTGCATTATGGGTAATCGAAACAATATATAAAGAACATCACCGGGGGAAGTTCATCAATTCTATTCTTGAGAGTTGTGCTAGTAAGACGTGTCTTCATTGAGGGTTGAAAAGTGATTGCGTGTGAGCAGTGTAATAAGCAGTTTACTAAAAAAGATAATCTGCTAAGACACCGGAAAGGCTACTGTCAACCTGTTTCCATTTTATGTGATCGGTGTGGTATATTATATACTAGTCAAGGTCACTTTGAAAAGCACCCGGCCGAAAAACATGGTATGCGTAAAAGAAAATTATCGGAGGACAAGGCTGCATCAGCTAGGTGTCCTAAGAAGACTTGTATTACCTCGACTAGTGCTAAAACTGTAGTGAAAGAACTTTTATCAAAATGTAAAGTTTGTGAAATCGATATACCAACAAGATTTCTACCTCAACACTGCCTGAGTCTACAACACAAAAATAAAACGTGTATTGTGACTGGTGGGGGGGGTTTCATTAATAAAGCAGGCGTTTAAAAATCGCTTTGCTACATATCGCATTACTGCTGACGATCGGATATATTTGAACGTGAAAGAATTCGTGAGTATGCTAAAACAAAAAGCTTTAAATTGTGTGCGAGTTGTGTTAGATAGGTATTCGGCTGTTAAAGTTAAGATTGAACTTTTCGGTCTGTTTGAATTGCCATCAAAGGACTTGGAAGAGGTGAAATCCTTTAATACGAAATTTAAAAACTTTGACTGTTCAACAGACTTAGATCTTGCATACAACCATTTTACGGATGAAGTAGATAATAAAATAAGTGAATTTCAACAGAAAGAGAGCGGGTGGACATTAAAAAACCTGCTGTTTATCGAATTGAATATCAACAAATACAATCCCCTGAAAGCCTCCTCATATATACCACTTCCGGGCCCTATCCAGCAAAAAAAGGCTGTAATAAACATTCAAAATTATGATCAAAAGTGTTTCATGTGGAGTATTTTAGCTGCAATACACCCGTCGGAAAAAAACCCGCAGCGAGTTATAAAATATAAAATATTCGAGAATGAACTAAATTTTAACGGGTTGGAATTTCCTATTAAGTTAAAGGATATTCACAAATTTGAAAAATTAAATAATATATCAGTAAACGTATACGGGCTTAATACAGTTTATGACAATTCTAAAGTAGATTTTGAAGTTATTGGACCTTTACATTTTACAAAAAACAGACGTCAACAGCATGTAAACTTACTGGTAATAGACGACAATGAGGGTAATTCTCATTATTGCTTAATTAAAAACTTAAGTAGATTAATCAGTTATCAATTATCAAAAAAGAATCGTCAAAAGTTTCTGTGTGATTAGAATTTCTTTTCCCTAGAACCCTTTATTGTTTTTTAACTATGAAAATTTGGAGACTAGTTAAGTGTTCATGTATAACTTGTATTGTATAATTGTGTATATAAACCCTCTACCTATGTAATTATTTTACTTAATCTATAAATTGTATATGTGATATGTATAAATACCTTAGCTTGGGAAAATTAAAGGATTTCTAATAATGATAATTTGGAAACTAGTTAAGTTTACATGTATAACTTGTATTATATAATTATTTTATTTAATCTATAAATTGTATATGTGATATGTATAAATACCTTAGCTTGGAAAAATTAAAGGATTTCTAATAATGATAATTTTAGTGCTATATACTATATTGTATCATTTAAGAAGGATCTTACTATCTCTCTCCTACACATACATTCCAATTTAATGAGAGTAAAAGTAATATGTTAATAATAAAGAAAGGTAATGAAAACGATTCATAAACGTAGAAGCAGGGTGAGTATTAAGATATATTTACCCCTGGTCTGATTTATAGCATTTAATTCAAGTCCTCTTTCATATTTTTCTCTTGTACGCCCTTGTATGAGAACAATAACTGTATATTAGCCTATATGTTATTATTTGATTCTACAGCAGCGAGGCAACCACCAAATTTTTCAAATTAACCCCTTTCAACCGCCAAATTAACCCCTTTCAACGCCCCACTGGGCCGTCGCAACCCGGCCCACTGGATCACCCGGCCACGTAACGCCACGACAAATTTTTCTAATTAACCCGGGCCGCCCGGCCGCGTTCACGCGCACGCCGACATCTTTCACACAAGGGGGCCCTACGTGACGCACCGCTATCGGCCCCCAGAGTGAGGCCCCGAGGAGGGAGAAGCACCCCTAACGATCGCCCCGGGAACGCCAGAGGCACCCTAACGAGATCCCTAGGATGCCCCAGAATGGGGGCCCAGGGTAAGACCCCCTTTGCGCGGTCTAAACACACACTTTCAAGTCCTGGGCGGAATTATCTAGTGACTTTCTCTCTCTCTCTCTCTCTCTCTCTCTCTCTCTCTCTTCCCCTGTTTTAACCAAAATATGACATTTGACAACCCCTGTATATTAATCCTGGGGTAAAATTATCTAGGGACTTTTCATTTTTACCAAATATGAGATTTGGCAACCCCGTTTGTTTACATTAAGCTCCAAAGCGACACGCGCATGCGTAGTCGCCGCCATCTTGGATGTCACGTTTTCGGCGTTTGTGATACCTTCATAAGAAATAACATGGGATTTTGCGGCAGAACCCGCATAGCTATACTACTGAGGTGGGGTAAATGCTACGAGCAAATAGAAACAGGAGAGAACATTTCAATGGTCGGGGGTAAGGAACCGACGCGACGGAAGTCGGCCATTATATAAACCACGTTGAGCAGGTCGGGGTTGTTGACGTACGACGTTCGATATTGTCCGTGTCAGGTCGGGGTTGTTGACGTATACAATCGATCGATATTCATCGGGTGCCGGTACCCTCTCTCACTCACTCGTACCCTCTCTCACTCACTCTTATAAACCACTTTTTCTAGCAGTTCCGTCGCGTGGAATATAATGCAATGTTCTCTCCTGTTTCTATTTGCTCGTAGGGTAAATGCAACATAGTTTTGGCATAATTGGACTTTATATTAATGAGAATAATTTCTCCAATATTTGTTTTTAATGTGCAAAGGGATATAAGCTCTCTATACACTTCCAAATGAAATCCCCAGCAGAGAATCTGATCAGAATAAAATAAAAATTATATAGAACTTTTTTTAAAATGATGTAAACATGTGGCCCACTACAAACAGGTGACAACAGATAGGAATGTGTAGCAAAAGTAGTTCCATTTGCACAAAAAATACTGCAAAAATTATGAGAATATCTTGATAAACAAAAGTTATAAACTTTTTCGTGAAATGGTTACGAGTAAGACTAAATTTATTAATTATATTTATTCAAAATTAGCTTGTATTACAATGTTCCTGAACGGAGTAGGCACTTAATTATAAAAAATTAAATTAATGTAACACTTGAAAACTTAAAAAGTAAATTATTTATTATATAAAACACAGTAAGAAAAATGGTGTTCAAATGTTGTAGCCATCTAAAATGATTTTAAATTCTAGTAAGCCTCTCCTATCAATGATTGGATCTGGTAAAACTTTGACAATGTCCTGCTGCGATACAGTGTCAGTATTATCAATATTGGGCCATACAAATTTACCACGAGTATCACGTTTGCTGTGAACCATTTTGACATACTTAACTACCCAAGAGTCATCAATTGCCGCAACTACTTGTCCAATAAAGTGTTTTAATATTTTTTTGAACAATATTTAACCAAAAACCCATTTATGGATTTGAATGGACTGATCGATAATTGCTTCTTCAATTTTTCCGGGTTTCCAGAAATTCTTCATCCTCGTCAGACTGTGCGTATGTCACGCAATCGTCATCTTCATCGCTACTTGTTTTTTGCTTCTCTACGGCTTTTTTTGGTAAGTCTAGGTTTTGTCTTTGCGTTTTTCTTTTCTTCAATTCTTTCTAAAACATCAGTTTTTGTCAAGACTTCAGCACCATTGCCTACTCTACGACGAGTTTGTTTTACAGGCTGTGGACCTTGCCGCACAGTCTACAACAACAAAGTTTCAAATGTCATCAACTTTGAACATGATGGTACTGCAATGAACGATGGACTTTCAGCAGCAGGCAACGGATGTGTGGAAGTGGATGAAGATTGTACTTCAGTGGCTGCTACTGGTTCCGCAATGAACGATGGACTTTCAGCAGCAGGCAAGGAATGTGTAGAATCGGATGAAGATTGTACAGCAGTGGCTGCTACTGGTTCCGTAATGAACGATGGACTTTCAGCAGCAGGCAACGAATGTCTGGAGGTGGATGAAGATTGTACGGCAATGGCTGCTACTGGTTTAACAATAGTTTGCGTTATCGTGGAGTTATTGATATTGGTGATAGTACTAGGGTTCTTAGTATTATCAGCAGTATCCCTAGATTCTTGTAGATCGCGCCAACGTTTCAATGTTTCAGGACAAGACTTTTCATCAGGCACAACAGAGCTATAAAAGGGATGTATACCTGCTTTTCGGAAACCATTTACAATAATTTCTGGATTGATCGCTTTCCAGGTTTCATCTACAAACTTCGAGAATAGTGACTTTGGTAACTTACGACCACAGTTGACCACGACCAGTTGACCACACGACCATCAATGTGAGTGAAGTGTCCATCGTAAATTATTAGAGCAGGCCGATCTTCTCCCAGAGTGGGTATTATTGTTCGTATAAAGTAGTTCCTAAAAATGTCAGTCTCCATCCATCCTTTCTTCGATGCTGCGTATACCGTTCCTGGAAAGCCCGTTTCTTCTGGAGCACACCATTGGTTCCACATATGACGTCCTTTAAATATTATTAAATGGGGCGCCTTAGTTCCAGCAGCACTGGCCATAATGAGGACTGTTGTGTTTTCGCGTCCTGGAGTACTGATGGTACGAGAGGCACATTTGCTGGGGTCAATGCAGACACTGGTTTCATTTAAATTCCAAATGGTTTGCGGTTTTGTGTTTAAATCAAGTTCGTTTAGTGTGGAATCTAACAAGTCGAAATATCCAAAGATTGTAAAGGGATCTGTTGCCGTTCTTCGGGCAAACTCCACACTCTGCAGAATTTCCAGGCTCAAATTATGTCGTTTTTTAAATAAAATAAATCAATCCTCTCCTGGCACCGAATTTTTAAAAGGGGTTTTCAGATTATTTTGTTTCATGTATGAGCCCACTAATTCTGATATTTCTTTTCGTGACAAACCGAAACCCTACTTTTCTAGAGTTTTAATACCATTCGCGAGCTGGGCTTCGGCTTTAACGGGGAGAGCTGTTTGTCGTCCTTTGAGGTTTTTTACTGCTCCTCTTCCTCATTTCAGATGACTATACAGGGTGATTCGGAAATAACTGATATCCTTTAAATGGTAGGTAGGGGGAAGGCAGTAGAGCTAATTTACCCGGACAAGTATACCGTGTGTTTTTTGTAAACGATAATATAGGAAATCCAATGGAATTTTATCATTTTCCTCGTAAGTTGTACGAACTTACGAGGAAAATGATAAATGTAAGTAGAAATTTTGATATCATTCGAAAGAAGAATTCATTTTACGTCGAAAAAATATTAAACTTTAGGAAGAAAACCAAAATCGATTTAAAAAAAGACTTAAGAAACTTACTAATTTACTGCTTTTGGTAATAAGCTATTAAAAAAAGGCAGGAAAAGTGAACGCCGATTGGTGTAGCGGTTAACGCTTCAGTTTCCTAATCAAAAATTGCTAGTTCAAACCCCATCATGTATACCTTTTTTTTAATTGTATTGCTTACTAATTATTATTTTTAGAACTTTATTACAACGATTATTAATTTTTTTATTGTTAGATATTTTTGTTGCGGGGGTTTATCATTACTTTTTGTACAATTTTAACTAATTATCGGAAAGGAAAATGAAAAAAGGGCATAAAATCAATAATCGTTGTAATAAAGTTCTAAAAATAATAATTAGTATGCAATACAATTAAAAAAAAAGTAAATCGGCGTTCAGCTTCCAGTTTTTTTTAATAACTTATTACCAAAAGCAGTAAATCAATAAGCTTTTTAAGTCTTTTTCTAAACCGATTTTGGTTTTCTTCATAAAGTTTAACATTTTTTGACGTAAAATGAATTCTTTTTTCGATTGATACCAAAGTTTCTACTTACATTTGCAAGGGTACAAACTTACGAGGAAAATGATAAAATTCCATTGGATTTCCTATATTATCGTTTACAAAAAACACACTGTAGGTCAAAAACGAAGTTTTCCAGAAAATTAATTTTAAGGTTTTATTGAATTTTGGATCCGGTCCTGACCTTGGATCCTTTTGGATCAAGGTAAATTAGCTTTACTACCTTCCCTCTACCTACCATTTAAAGGATTACCTTTATTTCTGAATCACCCTGTATAGAATTAATGAAGGATAGATACTGAAGGATACAAATTCATGAATTTTGGATCCGGTCCTGACCTTGGATCCCTTTGGATCCAAAACTCATTAAACTTTAAAATTCATTTTCTGGAAAACTTTTCGTTTTTGACCTATACTTGCCAAGGTAAATTAGCTCTACTGCCTCCCCTCCACCAACCATTTAAAGGATATCAGTTATTTTTTAATCACCCTGTATATGGTAAAGTATGGAATACATATGTAGTTTTTGCTCTGTACGTAGTAATTTGGCCGGTTCTGATGCCATGCAGTGCATTTTTTAAATCCTCAGCACTGTATTCAGCAGCTTTTTTATTCTTTTTTACTTAAGTTCTAACCATATTCACTAAAAAAATATACCAGTAAGTACTTAATACCCATGTTTTACATTAATAAATCGCAGTAATTCTGAAGGGGCAAATGTAACATAATAATGTTACATTGGCCCCTTAGAAATATATAGCATTTGCCCCATTTCTATTTTTCTCTGGGGGAAATGTAACACACAGGATAATTTATCACACATAGTAATTTCAATAAAAAATTATGCCTAGACAGCTAATTGACCTCTTATTACATAGGTATTAACATTAATAATAATATTTATCTTAGATTTTATTCGTTAAAGCTGAAAGTATTAAGGTAGAAAGTCACCAAACCTTACAACTCGAGAATTACATAATTTAAGTATATTTGGTAAATTGAATGTTGCTCTTTCGATTGATACCCGAAAAACGGCATTTCACCACGTATATACCGAGAAAACGATTAACATAGTTGCAGTCAAATACATTGATGTATATGGGTTTACACAGTATGCCCAAGAACAACTTGAAAGTTTTATATTTAAACAATTCACCATGTATATGAAAAACTATGTAACAATATTTTAGAAATTGTATTTTATATTGACGTTAAAAAAACTGCAGTTTACCTCTTAGTTATTGAGATATTTCGATTATAAACTTGTATTCGAGCTGTAACCGGAAACTGATGACTGAAGTCCCTGCACATGCAAAACCCTATTATATGATCTGGCAACGTTGCTTCGCGCGGAAATTCAAATTTGATATGTTAGATGGATTTATGTTGGTATTTTTTATATTACTTGAAAATAATGATATACGTAAATAAATTAAATAGATGAAATCAAATATAGTAAATAAAATTGAATGAAATAAAATGAAAATTGTATTAACGTTGATTTTTCTCATTACTTGTACGTGAACCCAGACGTGGTTCGGCGATGTGGTCGCGGACTACTGAGTGCGTGCTCTATATTAAACAGACACTTTGAGTGGACAAATCAGTCTAATTTTTGATTAACAAGTGAGTAAATATGAAGTTCATTAGTAACCTTTGTATGTGTATAAAAAGGATCGAAGTTCTGTACTGCAATATTGAAAAACAGTGATAAACTTACAACGGCCTTTTTATTGTTAGTTTCCGCTCTTGAAGCAAAGCTTTCTCGCAACTTTTTCTCGCTACTTGACTGTTAACAATAATTAACATAGAGTAAAATATATTTTTTATATAATTAAGACTATCCGGATACTTTTGAGCGGTAGTGTATATATCGCAGCAATATTCTTTAAGTTGGCCACACTGCAATCTTTAATGCGCTACTTGTCCCCTGAACAAAAGTTTAAAAATAGCATGGCGACCTCATTGTATTAGCAGTAATTGATATTAATAAAAGATTTGTTTATTGCTATGATTAATAAAAGAAATCTTAAATTAAAGATCCAGATTTTCAAACAAGATGAGAAGTACGCTAAGGTACATTATTATTTATTTTACTCAATTCGCTAATAAGTTTCTACAATCCAGAGAAGTACGAATTTCAATCCGCAAAAGTTCCTTTTGAAACGTAAGTACATATTTGTAAAAGCATTGCATCTATTCTACTTCCAAGTAAAGTTACTTTGGCATTACATGCTCTGATAATTCTAGAAACATCGAAACAATGGACATCGATGAAATAACCATAGTCAAAAATGAAGGACATATCAAAATAGAATCGGAAAACTGTACCACCAACGATCAGATTCAAATACATGGGAGCGAAGAAATACCATTCAATGATATCAAGATTTCACATCATGTGCAAAGTGATACTGAACAACTTTATAAATGTAACTCCTCTCAATTAAGATTTTTACAGAAATCTAATATTCATATACGCAAGTTCACTGATACAAGTGAAAAGCATTTTGAATGTAATGTATGTGGTTACAAATTCCCAACAAAAAATGATCTCGAAATACACTTTCTCACACACAACTGCGAGAAACCATTTAAATGTAATTTATGTAATTATGAATGTTTACGAAAAGATAATCTGAAAGTACACATGTTCAAACATACCGGTGAGAAACCATTTGAATGTGATTTATGTGATTTTAAATGCTTACAAAAAGGCAATGTCAAACGACACATGCTCACACATAGTGGCGACAAACCATTTGAGTGTATCTTATGTGAATTTAAATGTTCACAAACATTTAATCTCAAACAACATATGCTCCGACATAGTGGTGAAAAACCATATGAATGTAATATATGTAATCATAAATTCTTAGACAAAACTACTCTAAAAACACACTTGTACACCCATAGTGGTGAAAAACCATTTAAATGTGATTTATGTAACTATAAAACTATAACAAGCAAAAATATTAAACCACACATGCTCACTCATAGAGGTGAGAAACCATTTGGGTGTAAAGTATGTGATTACAAGTGTTCATACAAACATAGTTTGAGGATACACATGCTAATTCATACTGGTGAAAAATTATTTGATTGTAATTTATGTGATTACAAATGTTCATGGAAAAGTAGTCTCAAAAGGCACATGCACACTCACAGCAGTGAAAAACCATTTGCATGTGATGTTTGTATTTACAAAAGTTCAGAGAAAAGCAAACTTAGAATGCACTTGCTCACACATAGTGGTAAGAAACCATTTGAATGTAAATTATGTGAGTATAAATGTTCACAAGTAGGTAACCTTAAACGACACATGCTCACTCATAGTGGTGAGAAATCATTTGAGTGTAAGTTATGTGAATATAAATGTTCCCGAACAGGTAGTCTTAAACAACACATGCTTACCCATAGCGATGAGAAACCATTCCAATGTAATATTTGCAAGTATAAATGTTCTCAAACTGTTCATCTGAAACGACACATGCTAACTCACGGTGGTGAAAAACCACATGAGTGTAATGTATGTCATAATAAGTTTTCAGATAAAAGCACTCTTAAAATGCACTTGTACATCCATAGCGGTGAAAAACCATTTAAGTGTACTATATGTGATAATAAGTTTTCCCAGAAGAGCAATCTCAGAACACACATGCGCACTCACAGTGGTGAGAAGCCATTTGCATGTAATATATGTAATTACAGAAGTTCGCACAAGTTCAGTTTGAAAAAACATGTGTTAGTTCATACTGGTGAAAAATCAGTTGAGTGTAATTGATATTCATTGAAATGTAAACTCAAAGGCACTTGTACACTTGATGATGATGATATTTATACTTATAAGATTTCAGAGAAAAGTAAATTAAAAATGTGCTTACTTATTGATGGTGATGAGAAAGTATTTGAAGGTAATATGCAGTGGCGGACTGGGCTGCCCGACAATTGAGCATATGTCCGGTAGGCTTTCAGTACAAGCACAAAAATATATATTCCAAATCTTAAATGGACTACTTATAACAAATATATTTTTAGACAACTGAAGTGGCAAGAATCATAAAGGCTCCAATTCGAAATCACTATAGTGTTTATGTTATAACTTCGGTATCGGCCGACATGTTGGCAAGTGAAAACAAAAAACAGTGAGTGAATGGTAATTGGAATCCAACCCCTGTATTTATTTTTTATTCAATCATTGAAATCCTGTTTTTTACAAATTTATTGTTTTTGTTTTCAGGTTTTCTAATTTTTTTGTATTAAAATTGTATTTATTGCTTTTATAGTTTTTTTTGTTATAAGTTATATTTTCCCAATAAATATATTGTTGAGCTGATTAAAGATGCTAGTCTGCCACTGAGTAATGTATGTGATTGTTTATTTATTATAATCAAACAAACAGGCTATGCCCTTATTACTTGTTTGTATACTAAACTAATAAATAAAACTGTATTAAGACTAAAATATTACATATTAAAAATAGTAATTTATTGCAAAATATTGATGTAATAATAATGTTTACATGAATATATAGATCACTGATATGCGGTCCATGGAACTGATGCTGCTCTTAAGAAGTTATTAAAAAAAAACGATGTTAAAAAAATATTTGTATAAAGTTATGGTTCACGTTTATTTAAATTTGTAATATTTAATCAACTTGAAGCTCAAAATCAATTCTGTACAGCAAAAAGTATAATTAAAGTAAGTACTATTTTAAATTAGGGTCATTAAACTTGCACGGAAAGGTAAATGCAGATTCAAATGTGTAACATATACTACATACTATAAGCAGCTGATTGATTTGCGTACTGCACTTCTCAGTTGTCACTTTCGTTAGTGGGTGGTGCGTTGTGGTGATAGGGCTGACTTCGTAAGGTTAAATTATTTTTAATGTGCTCCGTGCTCAGGCGATTATTTATTTTATTATAATTTGGTTATTTATTCGATTTAGTGTTTGTTAAATGTTACTTAAGCAATGTAGATCTGCGAATGAGGCTGTATTTTGGAACATTTTATCATTTCAATTTATATAAGTTGGGATTTTTTTAAAGACAAATCTATTTAGTTTGCTCTATACACAACATTTAAAATTGCTTATATCAAGATGACTGCAAATTCGACTGCTTTGGTAGAAGGTTCGAGTACGTACTTCCGATACATCCAAATCGTGACTATTTTGTTCAGTTTGTAAATTATTAGATAAACAATTTTCTGCATACAGTTTTGGAGAACAACAGAACTTAACAATAAAGATTAAAACCTGCACCAGATATTTTAAAATAGACGCTTACAAAAGTAATGTGAAAGTTCTTCTTTGAAAAGCTTTTAAGCTTTAATAATTACATCACTTTTTTTTATTGTACCTATATACATACATACATAATCTTTAACTTCTTATACCTTTCGGTGTCGGAAGTGTCGAACACACAGTCAATAATATTTAAAAGAAAACTCTTAGTTAATAGTTACTAATATATGTATTTGTTTGCTTTTTCAGAGTACTAGAGTGTAATAAAGATGACATAGCTTTTAACATGGAAAATTGAATTATAAATTACTGACAATTAACGTGAGACTAAATGATAAAAGGTTGCAAAACTTATTATAAACATCATTATATAAAGTATGAATCCACATTTCATTAATATGACAATTTTTAAAATTTTTACTAACACGTCAAAAAGGATAACATGGGAAGCCATGTTAATTCTTATAGATTACAATACAGGTAGAATGATTATTATTTATGTTATTATGTTAGCGATATTACATAAGAGTAGAGTTGTTACTAATAATCCTAAATTTGTTAATTTCCAGATGCAAAAAATAATTATATATCTGCTTGTTCTGCAAGTCAATTTTTTTATTGAGAGTATTGACATCAGCTTTAATATAAACCATTTCTAAAAATGATCTCTTTGTAAGATTGTTTTGAGCACAAAGGACTCTTGCATTGTCAAAATCCCACTTATGTCCAGTGTTGATAGTGTGTTCACTTAAAGCACACGTATTGACTTTTCTACGACAATCACTTTTATGTGATGTTATTCGCCCTAATAGGTTTCTAGATGTCTGACCTACATAAGTACTAGTACATCTTAAACAAGAAATACTATAAACTACATATGTTTGATTTTCAAAATTAGTCAAAGGACATTTCTTATTAGTATAAACTCGAGATAAGGTTTTAACATTTTTATTAGCAATTTTAATGTTTGTGTCTTTGAAAATATTTTACTTGCATGTCGTTTAGGTCTTTTCCAATTTATTCGAGCCATCTTTTGCACAGTCTTCCTCTGGGCCTTTTTTTGTAGAAGTTTCCAATTAGTTATGCCTTGAACAACTTGACCTTTACTCATTTCCTTTATGGGACCATATCATCTAATACTCTGTGCTTTTATAAATCTCATTATGTTTGTATTTTGTAATAATGATTATATTTTATTATTGAACATTTTCTATTTTTTGGGTTTGTGAAATAATAGTAAGAGCCTTCTTGGCTCACTTGGTTGTTAGTTCTGCATTTGGGGGTAGTTTAATCACTATGCCCGAGTGTGTATTAATTGCTGTATTTGTTCTATTTTGGTTTACATAATTAAATGCTTTTGTTGGGAGTTATTTACTTTTGGAGTAGGTATACCTTGTTTGTCTTACTGCACAAACGTCAGCAAACCAGAAGGTTTCTTGTAAAATTGTTTATCATACTAGAACTTTCTGCTTTATCTGTTTGTTTGTTTTTTCCCCATAATTTTCTGCTGATATTACAGCTTGATGTATATGCAGTTTGTTCCATTCATTTTCATCAGTTTGGTTAAGTGACCTTTCATTTATTATTCTTTTATATGGGGCTTTTACGAATTCTCTTACTTTCTTCTAGCGTTTAAATCTTCCAGCAAATATACATCATTATTAACGATTAGTTTGTTACCTCTCATTTTTGCAGTGAAACCTTTACCTCCTGCAACAAGGAGGTAATTCTTTAGTTCCTTTCTTTCTTGCTGTTTCAGTTTAATGTATTCTTCTACTATCCAGTGTTGTGTTTTCTTCAGTTGATAGCTATTTGATAATGTTCGAATTTTCTTGAATTGAACTTTTATGAATCTTGTTATTCTGTTTAGATATTCCTTGATGAAAGGAATATTCTCTTTCTGCTTCTATGTTTATACTTATTTCATTTCATATATATTTCATAGAATATTTGAGATTATTGGTTATTCCTAGATGGCTCCTAGAATATTATGAATCATTCAGAAATATTTGTAGAATATGCAAATGTCCGCTTCAAGAATATTCCTAGACCAATCATAAAAATATTCAGAAAATGTCTTTGAGAATGTGCACAGAATATCATAGCGAATATCTAGAGTATATACTTGAGGATATTTTAGAATTTTTTTTATAATTATTCATAGAAGATATCATATATTTATATAAATGGAAAGGATACTATCGGCTTTCATTGAAATCTCGGCCCCAGTTGGTATCGTTTTAATAGTATTTGCATTAAAATTTCTCGGTTCCCTTTTCAGTCTCGGAATGGATGCAAATTATGATATTTAGCACTAATATTAAGTTTCTTACAGCATTTTCGTTAATTTTTAGTTTTTTCTTATTCTAAAAGGTGAAAAATATATCAATTCCAAAAACTATATTTAGTCGAATACTAGATGGAGTTAATGGCACTTGGATCATTCTTTTATATAAAAAACATCCATCCATTGACAATTTGATTGCTAATGTCACTTTTACATTTGTCAATCTAAATAAAAAATGTCAAAAACGGCATATACAATGATATTGTCAATAGAGTAGCTTTCTTATTTAGAAAATAAATTCGATGTTTTTAATACCATCAAGTATCTATCTGATAATTCATATGTCACACGTGATGTTAAATTTAGCCAATGAGAGTTAATTATATCTAATGAGAGTTAATTTGCTTAGTTACAAAGCTACCACAACAATAGTAAAAAACAAGTGATCATATTACCTTATTTTGGTCTCTTTCTATCATTTTCATATATATTGCTATGGTTTGCTCAGTCAGTATGCAATATGCACCTACCTATGATTCTGTAATTTCTCTTAAATGTTGATTACTGTCATCTACTTCACTGTCTGTCTCTGTACTATTTCCTCTTTTTCTATTTATGGAACGTGGATTCTTTCCATATTTTATACTTTGCCCCACGTTGGGCGCCAATTTTATGCTATGGTGGTTTGCTCAGTCGGTATGCAATATGCAGACATCAATGTTATGGATCTTGCCTAAAAGAATTTATTTAACACAATTATTCGGCTTTCGTTTGGTTACCGCTATATTCTTCTTAACAGTAATAAATTATAATATCAGCTTTTTCATAAATATTTATTTTTTCTTCTATCACATATCATACATCTGACAGAACTTAATTCATTTTTCTTCTTCTTTCTCCTAGGCCACTTGATTCCCCCTCTGCTAATTACATGTTCTTACTACATATTCGACTCGGCTGTTTAAGTCGGCCCATTCTTGAAAATTAAGGAAATTGGATTTATTCAAAAATTGTACCAAATTTCGGATACATGTTTTAACTAGTCGTACTTATAATATAGCATAGAATCGAAAATCTTAAAGATATACAGGGTGTTCCGTTTAAAATAATAGAATTGATACCAACCGTAGAGAAGCGACTCAGGGTGAGTACCCTGATTATAAAAAATATTATAACATTAAACCTGGTTTCATACCTACCAACTTTGGTGTGCAACTATTTTCTGTAGCTCTTACAGTTTCCAAGACATGGTACAATGTCATCTTACCTAAGCTGCCTTGTACATGTAAAATGCTTGTTGCAGAGGTATCTTTGAAAAATCGCAGCATCTTTGTTTATTATCCCGGTCGAACGAAGCTTGGCATCGTTATAGAGAAATGTCGGGGCTATCATTTCCGTCTGACCGCAGCATAAAATTCCCATTAGGTTTCGATCCAGTGTCGTGCAAAAATGATAAAAGATGGTACATGTTTTGAATACCCTGTAGAAACCGGAGATGCTAGTAAGAGAGTAGATAAAAATTGAGAGTTCTGAACCCACCCCCCACTTCTGACCTCGACCTCGAACCTATCTCTCTCTAACACATGGTAACCTTGAACCTATCTCTGTCACCTAAACGTGGCAACACCGAATTCTCAAGGTCATCAAAATGGCAACAATGTTGGTGACCTTGAACCTATCTCTCTCTAACACATGGTGACCTTGAATCTATCTCTGTCACCTTAACGTGGCAACACCGCATTCTCAAGGTCAACAATATGACAACAATGTTGTGACCTTGAACTCAAGGCCACTAAATAATGTATCTTCAAGGACATCAATATGGCAACAATGCATTCAAGGTCACGCTATATTCAAGGTAACTAAATAAGGTATATTCAAGGTCATCAAACACCATTCAAGGTCAAGCTGTAGATATATATATATATATATATATATATATATATATATATATATATATATATATATAGCAGGTTGCATGTATGGGAAGAGTTTGCAGTTGCAGTGTACAGTGCAGTGTTACAATGGAAAGCCTCGCTAAATCAATTGAGAATGCGAAAGCGCAAGCTCTAGAAAAGCAGTTGATGGCTCCAAACGAGCTTCCTAAGGATGCTAAATAGGCACCGCTAGTGAATCAATCAGTGTTTTATTTAAACAAATCAAAAAGTAAAGTTGTATTTGTTGGATTATCTGCTCATTTGGGATTCGCTCCTGTAATAAAAGTAGCTGGAGTAAAGAATCAGTGTATGCTGTTTGATGAAACGGAGTGGAACGCGTTAATAACCGATGAAGGAGTCATTAATAAGTACTTTAAAGCAGGAGAAGAGGTCGGGGTTCCTTTGAAAATGGGTACAAAAACTATCTCGTTTGAGCGTGTTAACAGAAATTACGATAAAACAAAAATCATAAAGATAACTGATACAGGAGATGATGAATTGTATTTAGCGTGGGAGTCCTTATATGAGCTGTGGCAGTTAATACCGTTACTAACATATCGATTAAACCTTCTGAAGGGTTTGGAATTTTGCAATTTCTACCATAGCATAATAGATGGTGTTGTAGACAGGCGGGGTGACTGCATAGTGAACATCACAAACATATTGGAACCATTAATGAAGATTCAAATCCCGAACGTGTTTGGAATGCTAGAAGTTGTGCATTATCTACCAGAAAAGGTAATAGTGGATGTGGAAGTCAAAAGTGTATTGCGTAATGGAAGAATGAAGAGGGGGAAAGGGTGGGAGCGGGTGAATATAAGAACACACGATCTATGCGTAACGTAGTGAAATAGAATGGGGACGCGTAACAGTGAAGACGTATCAAGCAAAGCTATTGATAAACTGAATGCTGTGGATAAACTGAATACGGTGTGAATTAGAAGCGCTAGAGGAAGATGCGGCACACGAAGCTGTTCATGGTACGGGGATATTCAGTCCGGAATATTGTCAAGAGTTAGCACAACGATATAGAAAAGGCGTGCAGTTGTGTCAAGACTTCATTAGAGGCGTGATTTGTGATGAGTGTTTGGTAAAAAAGCTCATTGAGCAACAGCTAAGGGAGTTTGCATATGACTTAATAGAGGAGGGATTAAATGGGTGGTTTAGTGACATTTGATGAAAGTAAAAACAAAATGCATTACATGTTAACATGGGAGTATGCACATCGTCAAGCACGCAGAAGTCAATGGGAGATAATAGCAAGGGATAGGGTACGATTTCAGAGACGAATAAGCTACGTGGAAAATGTAATCGCTCCAGTTTTGAAAGAAGAGTATAGAGAGGGTATCTATAATACACGTTTTAAAATGTTGGGTAGTTAAGTATAATTAGCATTAAAATAATTTTAAGGTGTTTGTGGGTCTTCGAAAGTGGTGGGAGTATAGTTTAAATAGTCACGTCAATCACTTACCCTCAGTTACAGAAATGGGTTCAAACAAAGTGGGTTGGCAACATTACTGGGTTCTTGAAACAACAGATAAGGGTGAAATTAAATTTTCGCGTTATAAAACGCACAATACCGGGTTAATCGAAAGAGCTAAACTGTCGAACACTGTGGTTGTACGTAGTGAAAACGATTATCGATACACTTCGTGTGCAGGTGTAGAAGTCCATTATTTGTTAAAAAATGGTAAACTTATAAATATACAAAATTCCACATGTACAGAACATGGTTTGTTCCAACATCGTCATACTATTAACTTGTTGTCTGATAAATGTGATTTCATTCTTTTCAAATGTAAATGTGTTACACCGTATAGTGAATGGATTGCTGCAACTGAACGTGCACGTGACAACCTTGCTACCGGTTTTCCTGCGGGTTTGGTGCGTTATCTGGATTGGGAATTAAAGGGTAGTAATTGTTATATATTCAATTGTGAATAGTTATATAAGTTTGTAATAGACAATGAATAAATAGTTGTAATCATATTATGTTGTTTTAATAAAACCATTAAAGAATTTAAAAACTTTATTCTGAAAAATCCATTACATGAGTTTTATTTAAGTAGTATACATTACTTAATGCACAATAGCAAAGTGAATGATGATGATAAAAGCATTATGGAAGCATAGCCTGTAGAGCTGGTTCCTCTGGTAACTCCACCACCGGTTGTGATACGAAACGTCGAATGTAGTTGTTCTTTTCAGATCCCTTCACGTAAACGGTATCCGCCTGCTGAGTCAAGCGTTGCAGAATTACAGGAAGCATAAAGGGAGGAGTGAATCCTTCATTCCAATCAAGACAATTATGATTATGAATTAACCAAGTGGCTTGTTGACGAAATGTGGGTGGTAAGTTGCGAAAGGCGAATGGAGGTTTGAAAACGTAGTGAGACACACGATGTCCATCAAACACGGCTAATTCCTTGGGTGCAAAGTCTTTTTCTGGTCTTGAAACCTTGCACATCGATAACTAGCATGATCGAAGCGTGCGACTATACTAATAAAGGTAACAGGTCCTTGGACGTATATAACGATTTCCTTTACAGTTAACTTACTTGCTTCGTCAATGCATTATACGTAAATACACGATCGTGCAAAATGAGACAGTAAGCAGTAGTGTTCGCTGGAATGCTTTTGTGAGTTTCGAAAGTAACTCGAAGAACGACAGCTTTCCCTAGCAAGGAATCTTTCTGTCGCGAACAGTCGATGACGATTAGAGGTGTAAGTGCCTTAAATCTATCAGGAGCCAGTAGTGGTTCGTTGGGTTTGTCATAGTACGATCGTTGAAAGTTAGCATACATTTAGTATAAAGTAGCATATCGATTTTCACCATAATTAATATTTAATTGATCGTAAGGATATCTTTCCGTATTTAAAAACACCGTCACGTTTTGAATATCACAGGCGTCGAATGCGCTCATATCTTTCTGCAACTGGCCATCACGATCGGTTTGAAACCCTATGATAACGTAACGGGGAGTTTCCAGAGTGGTCGATGTTTTAATAGACCAACTGTGCTTATCCGTTTGCGGTACAGCGGGGTAAATATGTGTTTCCCAGCTTCTAAATGCCACTTGAGTTTCAATATTTTTTCCAATATATTTTGTTAATGATAATTCTGCCGCTAATCCCGGTTGAATATGTGGAACTTTCCAATATATTTTTTGCAAGTTAACCTTAAGCTTTTCATTAGCATCGGTGGATGTTAGGGCATCGAGATCAGAATTGCTTCTAATTAATACCAATTCTTGACGAATATTCATAATAATCTTTCCATAGTCTTCAAAAATCCCCAACAGTGTTGATAAAGGTATGCATGCGCAAAAATTACCTTTACTATCTAGCAAGGTGCTGGTACCATCCGGAAACCAACCAGCGTTTTGTAACTTAATGCTTTCATTCGAATTGTGGGAAAGGTAAGCTTTCATGGTGGTTGTTAGACCAACTTTTGTTACCGAATCCACCACAACACCATTCATTTCGTACCGAATCTCACTAAAAAGATATGCAATACCATTGTTTATAAATTTACCACTCGCTGATGGTTTACCATCTTCTTTCAGTACAGTACCTTCTACATATAGATAACTACGCGAAGGCAAAGTGGACATATCCTCTTGAATAGGTATTCGAATTTCGTCATTATTCTCAAAACGAGTGGTATAAGGTTGGTAAGTGTGAAATTCAGCTCCAACAATCGAGTTATCGACGAGCACTTTTTCGTTTACATTTAGCACATTCATTTTGGGATAACAAAGCCTAAGGTTTGCAAGAATAAGCGGTTACCCCTTGTCAATTGAGTAGCGACCGATGCCTGACTAACCATTTTCCGCTTCCAACACGATCTTTTATAGCCAGAGCGATCAGTGTAACATCGAGGAGTGTTATATTTGAACACCATCATCCACGCTCTTCAAATGAAGTCCTATCGTCACGGTTTCCCCTTGGAAATTAACCAAGTCCCCGTCTTGATCCAATATTTTAAGGGTAATGTTTGAAATAGTATTGACATTAATTGGTAAATAGGGTGCAGTTTCAGGTGCTTCTGTTATTTTGAATCCAGGAGGAACACTGGGGAAGAATTGATGTATCACATGGGCAGGTGTACCATTAATATAATTTCCTGTTATTATATTACATTCTATCATTAGCGAGTTAACCTTGATAATTTTAACTGGAAAATCAAATATGTGACGTTCCTTAGCTTTTAAGATTCTATTCTTAAACCCTAACAATGTTCCGATAGAGTGTTCAACTGTAAAGTTAATGTCGTGATCGGCTTTTATAATCGATCTTAGGGTATTATGATTCGGATCGATGTTAACAGACTCACCGTTTACTTGAGAATTAATGTATTGAGCTATATCAGTAAGCTCATATGACCCTGTAGGTATCTTTATTATTCTTTCACCCATTTTAAACACGTTGTTTTCATCCGTTACGTTCGGAATAGTATTAAACGTTTCGAAATTTGTCAAACGCATAACCCATTGTTTTGTAGGATCCAAATATATGGGAGGGTTAAAAGGAGAAGTTAAAACAGACGTTGTAGCGGAGAAGATGAATGTTTGAGACATCTCAACATTCCCAGTAAGACTGAGGAAATGTTAAGGAGTGTTATCATATAAAAAGTTCAGCGCTAAATGTCCACAATTGTACGAATTTAGCTTCTGAAAAGCATCGTAGTTGTAACGAATAACGTTTAAGCTACCATCACTTTTAAAGTAATGAACGAGTTCTAGTGGGGGTTGTAACTGTCTAATGCGTACCTTCCCCATCTGTATCATCCAAATTCACAATTTCACATTTGTTTTTACGGATACGTTTCGGTAACCCGTTTCGCATAAAAATACCTCTGAAGTATGGAATTTTTAACTCGTTTACGTACTTTGACAGATCGATATTGGTCAGTGGTCGGAGTGGTAGCTTTAAGGGTAGTTTTTTGGAGGTCATAAATACAATCCTAATCCTTTTTTGTACGGTTTCAAATATAATCCTTTTCTTACAGGCGCTTGCTCCATCGCTATATTGTGTCGTTTCGTTTCTTCGAGCGCTGATTTCGCTGCTATTGCTTTATTCACTGCTTTGGCAACCGCAGCTGCTCCAGTTCCTAACGAGCCTATAGCTCCGAGAGCGGCAAATAAAGGAATCAGCGTTAGGAAACCACCTTGTTTGGGGATAGGTATAATCCGACCTTTGGGAGCAATGATACGTTTACGTTTCAAGGCTGCTAGGGCAAGACGAGCAGACCGTTTTAAAGATAACTTTTTTACTTTACCACCAATACGTTTTCTAGCTAATTTGATGGCGTTGTTGAACGTTAAAGTACCCCTTATTTTCACCTTAGATCGTCGTCGAACACCCATACCCAATTTTCTTTTTCCAGACATAATGCCGGCCACAGTAAGTGCAGCCGCTCTCTCTCCAAAACGAGCGTCCTTAGAACGAAACCTAGTCCACGCCTTATATCCTAATATACTATCGGCTTTATGACGTTCACCAAGATCGTTAGTTTTTGAGTAGACTATGTCGTGCTCTTTACAAGCTTCATCCAACGGGTTTATTCCTTTGTCTCCACGAGCAAGCCTTTGATGTAAACGGGTGCCAGGTCCGCAGTAGTTATACCCTGGTAAACGTAATTCTAACGGTAACTTATTAATGAGAGTGTTGATCACTTCCTTCCCCTTACGAGTTGATTGACGATTCTCAGTACGTTTCATAACACATTACTCCTCCTATCACAGGTGAAGAGTGTCTGTAAGCTTGCTTCACCATCTACATATATTTATATATATATATATATATATATATATCAGACACGTGTGCTCCTCCCTCACAACATGTCCTACATGGAGCAGCTAAAGTTGGTGCATCAGAGGCACAGATTGCCGGTTGTAAATTGAGATAATTGTTCACCGACGCCGCAAGTTTTTAAACATAGTGTATTGTTGGGTTCAGGATGCAAACGCGGTATAATAGTAGGCAGTTCCGGATGTGGTAAAACCAACCTAATGATAAGTTTACTAGAACATCCAAACTGTTTACGCTTCGAAAACGTATATGTCTATAGTAGATCTCTTTATCAACCGAAATACGCATATCTGCGCGATCTGTTTCGATCATTACCCATCGGTTATTTCGAATACGATTCTTCTGAAACTATATTACCGCCTAAGGATGCAAACCAAAACTCGGGTATTATCTTCGATGATGTAGTTTGCGATAGTCAAAGCACCATACGTGATTACTTCTGCTTCGGGAGACATAAACACATCGACTGTTTTTATTTATGTCAGACATATTCTGCGATACCTAAACAACTCGTAAGAGATAATTCAAATCTCATTGTCGTGTTTAAGCAGGATAATACTAACTTAAAACACATATTTAACGATCATGTTAGCGGGGATATGACTTTCGAAGCGTTTAAACACTTGTGTTTACACTGTTGGAAGGAGCAATATGGCTTTTTAGTAATCGACAAAGATTATCCACTTAATGGGGGATGTTATCGAAAAGGTTTCGACTGTTACTTCACCATAAATACCGAAGACACGAACTAAACGTTTTAGTAAACATGGACAAGCATGTAGCAGAAGACTTGGTTAAAGCACGACGACATGTTAAAGAGAAATACAAAAGTCTCAAGTCTGAAATAGCACGGTCAGAAGTGGAACTACAACGCCGCTATCAACCTATCACTCAACCATTGCGTGAGTTTATAACCGGAGTTAAAACGGAATTATTAACTCCGAAAGAAGAACCCTTAAAAACGGAAGTTTCTGCTCCCATACCTACCTCGACTCCAAAAAATTTTTATAAACGACTTCCACCCGCAAGACGAATAGGTATGCCTCGCGAACCATCGCCTATCGCCCAGAAAATGCGCACTACTAGCGTTCCCTCACCTGATATCTCGGTTTTTGAAACAGAAGTCCTGGAAGAATCTGGGATCTCAACATTGGATCAATTGAAAGAACAACTTGCTGCTGCTGGGTTCAGTCCGGAACTCCAAACTTACATAGATGAGATCTTTTCTGGTAGAGCTAAAATTTATATGGAAAACATGTTCAAGGATACTAAGAACGAGTTCGATCATCATTATGGAATACGGATCCATCCGGAATCTCAACAGTACCTAATCGGAGACGCCGTACTCACTTTTGACGAGACCGATTTTATTATTAAAAAACCCTCAAGCACAATTTTTAAATATACAGGCACTCCTGGTTTTTACGAATTAGTATTTAAAAAAGCACCTATTGGATATACTCAATCAGACTTGCAGAAGTATAAGGACCTTCTTACACTTACCAATGCTACCAGAAGAGGTTACATTGAGGGTGCACAGCTACACGGAACCGGAAAGAACTATTCAAATATAATTAGACCCCTTCTAACTACTCCTGGGGCAAGATTTCGAAGCGATTCTACACCTACTACACCGGTCACACGATCGAAAACTCGCACATTACCAAAACGTGGCGGTGGTGATATGCGCGTTCTCAACTATAATAATAAACAGGTGGAATTTATACCTTGGAAAGATCCTAATAAATTAGTGGACAGATTGAGACTCCTTTTAAGTTCAAAATCGGCTGGTCACACCGGTCACACTAATGAAATCATATACAGGGTGTTCCATAAATATACCGACAAACTTTTAGGGGTGGTAGAGGACATTAAAACAAACATTTTTTGCTTTATAAACATATGTCCAAAAACGCTTCGTTTTTGAGAAATACACGTTGAAACATAGAATAAATAGTTATGTAGTAGGGAAGTTTATGCTTAAAATCCAGTTACCATTAATAACAATTATTATCGATGGACATATCATTGTGATAAATTAATTTGTCATTGTGAGTAGTCCTGCCAAGTAGTTTATTGTGATAAAACTTGTGTCGATTGTTAATTTAAAAGTTTTATTTAAAATGGATTTTTTTGTACAAATCTCAACACCCTGTATCTCAAAAACAAAGCGTTTTCGGACATATGTCCTCCAATAAATGTTTGTTTTGATGTCCCCTACCACCCCTAAAAGTTTGTCGGTATATTTATGGAACACCCTGTATATTATCGATGAATTGAGAGCTGCTAAAATTATCGAATAAATCATCACACGCGTATCGATCCGTTTCATAATATTGTTAACGTTAGTGCAATCATGACGCTCGATAAATTCGGTAAACATCTTCACAAAACCCCTGTCGTTCGAGTGTGTACCTATTAGAAGATATACAAAATGTAAGGTACACAACAATGATGTATATGTGGGCGGACTCCGAGCCTGGGTCGAGCGAACTTACTATTGCCAACCTAACGAAATATTACAATTTGAAAGGTAGCAACAGTAAACGGGAATACACAATACCGTTTACAGAAGGGACTGTACAAGAAGTTTGCAGCTCACCACCATGCATTATGTATGTAAACGGTATTCTAGTTGGTGCTGCTGCCAACTTAATTGGGAAACGATTGAGTAAAGGCGATAAGATTAAGGCGAAAAGTAAGTCGGTAGATCCGTCTGCAAGCGCCCCATTTTACTTCGAAGCTCTTATTAGTCATCCATATCATCATATATCATCATTACCTCAAAACGTTGACTCTGGATAAGTTCGGTAAACATCTTCACAAAACTCCTGTCCGAGTTAGACTCGACGCTCGTGCAAAAGTATTCCTTTTAGAAGACGTGTCTAATTTGCACTACGAGACAATGTTGTATATGATGGGAATATACAATCATGAAAAGGTAGCATTAAACAAATCAAATACTATCCCACAGATGCGCAAATCTTTTTAAACGATACGTTACACGATGCCGAATCACTCATCGGAGTGTCATTGAAGAAATTGTATTGTATTGTATTGTATCAGCATAAAAATTTTCAGTACGAATTTCTATAATGAAATAGTCAGTATCTGTGTACAGCAAGCGCACGTTATCACCATATAAAGGTTTAAGAAAATCATAAAAAAATTCATACATTATCGTTTTAGAAAGATCCAAAATAGTAAAACCCACGTACACCGGTTTATTGTATGTAACGGACACTTTTTGTAATTCTATAGCGACCAAAAAGACAGCAACGCTTTTGAATTGAGGCTTTGCTACTAACGTCTCAGCCCCATGCTTTCTACCATGACGTTCCCAATGACTGACCAAACGAACGTCCACCCTTTTATCGACATTTTCCATTGTCTTGTCAAATAAACTGTTAACCATTAATTTGAAGAAGTCCCTGTCCGCTTCGTTAGTCGCCTGATTACGTAACGTGGTGTTTAAATCAATATAGGAACGCAACCAGGGTGCCTGATGAAATTTTAACACGCGATGAATTTTGGTTAATTCTAAACCATGCTTAAGACACTGTTGTAAATTTCTATAGTGGATAACGTAACGAGTTTTATCGAACTAGTTTGAAATTAATTTTGGGTGACGCGCGTTGCCCGTAGACGGCACCAGAGGTTCGGGGCAGAAAGGAAAGTCATTATGTAAATCATGCAACCGCGTTGGGTAGTGTAGATCTACTTCCAGCACGTAGCCCATATCGGCGTCTTCCGCCACGGAATTTAGATCGAACTGTTCAATTTCGTACGGACTAAGCCATTCAAAGTCGCGCTGCGGCAGATACTGTCGCATACTGTGCAGTAAAATACTGCGCCGGATCTAACTTGTAATTTTCAAGACATACACGTCTAAAGTTTTCAAAGACATCAACCTAAAGTAAGACATCGGTTTTCAAATAGAGATCTGAATAGTCGCCCAAAGTCGTGCATCCCAAACGTATCACCTCCACAGCGCGAGCATACTGCGAGCGAGAGACGTGTTCCCCTGTCAAGCGATCTAAAAAGTCCTCATACGTCGGCAACATGGTCAAAGGTATATATCATAGATCATGGTATATATACTGATTTGACGGGTGGGATCCAAGGTCATGGTATATACTGAGTTGACGGGTGGGATCCAAGGTCATGGTCTTTAATGGTAACGATAACGAGCGATACAATACGTTCCCATGCTTACACCAACTACTGCGATTAACAGGGTGCCCAACGTCACCACGGAAGCGTAACACGTTTCGTTGCTGACTTTACATTGTTCTACCGGACTATTCCCGAGGGTTTGCCACTCGCTATCCATGGTATATGTTGGGTACACGAATTTGACCCTGAATCGTACTTCTTGCGTTCTATTGCCGATTTCGTGTTTCAGCATTCCTATTTGTTGCAACGTCACCGGTTGCATGCCAAATCAAACGCTTGTATTGAAGTCGTATGAAATAAAGGCTGCTGTTGTATCTGGAAGTTTTGCAACGTACACTATGCCCTCGTACAAGGTTGCCAATAATATTACTGCCTTGATTGGTAACATCTTCCCTGTTCCCGCGCCTTGTATTCTATGTTGTATCTGGTTACTTTTAACCGCAAACGTCTCTACCACTTTCAACGTTTATGGGTGCTAACACGTTTGCAAACACGCAATGTGGTGACCATTTTAGGTGTTCTACGATTGGACTATCCGACGGTTCCCATTTGAAAATGTTCACTCGACAATAAAAACATTCTACTCTATCTTCACGCCCGTGTAGACAAATCCGGCCTCAGCTAAAAATTTCGGAGTTTGTATACCCTTCCAATTACGAAATGATAACACTCGTTCTGTCAAGCACGTATTCTGTAAGCTCGCTTCTACACACATTTTGAATTTTCAATACATGCGACCTGCTATATATATCTACAGCTTGACCTTGAATGGTGTTTGATCACCTTGAATATACCTTATTTAGTTACCTTGAATATAGCGTGACCTTGAATGCATTGTTGCCATATTGATGACCTTGAAGATACATTATTTAGTGGCCTTGAGTTCAAGGTCACAACATTGTTGTCATATTGTTGATCTTGAGAATGCGGTGTTGACACGTTTAGGTGACAGAGATAGGTTCAAGGTCACCATGTGTTAGAGAGAGTTAGGTCCAAGGTCAGGAGTGGAGGGTGGGTTTAGAACTCTCAATTCTTATCTACTTAAGAGAACAAAAACACTTTTGGACACTCCTCGATGCCCTCTATCGCATGAGATTTCCAAGTCCGAGCTAGCTGTCGCCCATCTCCCCCTCCAGTTTTCCTAACCTAACATTTTTTGAGGGCACGCCATTTAAACGGGTCAACTGTGTAATGTTGCCGGCGTTTCAAGGAATCTCCCGGTATGCTTAATTTAATTTAGTGTTAATAAATAGGCGAGCTAGGAGGGTCCAAAGCTTAAATGGAGAGTGTCGTTCCATGGCTGCCTCCATACCGGACGTTTTTAAAAGTCGCGATTTTTTACGGATTGGTTAACTTGTAGCGGTTTCAATCGACTGGCTGCCATGGTTAGACCCTTTCCGTACTCGTTTATGTTTTTGCATATTTTGACCCTGAAGATGGTCTCTGTCGGAGAAAAAACATATAGGCTTTCTTATAGAGGATACACAGGGCTATCTTTTAGTATAACTTGTTCCGTTACAGGTCTGCAATTGTAGGCGGCACGATCTTCCAAAGTTGGAAAAACTCGTTTTTTTGGCTACAACTGTGCCTAAAAACGCTCGGCTGTGCGCCGATATGTTTTGCAGAGTCCGAGATGCTATCTACCAATGAAGATCCCATGTCGATGCGACGTTTGGTCCCCGAGAAAAAGGTAATAACGCTTTTTTAGGGATGGGGGATGGAAACAACAGCGAATCGGACGAAACATGGCCTGATACTTAGAGAAACAAATTTTACAACACATACTGTAATTTCAAAACGTTACAGCAATTCTCGCCTATTTTCAAAAATGGTCACCTTTTCGAAATGCGACATTCCTGGAACGATGATCTTTTGTTTTTTTTATCGAAGATCCGCGCGCATATTGAAAGATAGGTAAATCGCAAGCCGGATGCCCCAAACCATGTCTCCGTAGGCCTAATAGTTTCCGAGCTATGACCATTTGAATTTTGAAAAACACTAAAATTGCTCCCCCTCTAATTACGTCACTGTAATTCGGAAAAAATATTTTTGGTGTAGCTATAAACAGGCCCGCCCTGGTTAACAGACCGCCGATTTTCACGGTGATGTCTGAAAAACCATCACGCTCCCCTACCCCCCGCCTATGGAACGAAACCCGATTTTCTTTGTGCACAATGATCAGCGGATACGGTCGAGCATCACGGTATCATTTTCCCCATTTTATAGCGCACAAGGCCACAACTAACTTTTCGCAATATCTCCCCCCTCTTGTCAAAGGGGGGTGGTGACGGTACCAGAAGGTGTCGGACTCCATGGAGAATGTTTCAGTTAAACACGATTAAAATCGGTGCTTTGGTCGCTGACAAATCAGTAAAACAGATTTCTCGAAACGCCCAAAATGGCAACTTTGGCCCCCTCGTTCTCCGAACCTATCTAACACTAAGTGAAACGGCGCATGCCACGATTGGTTCGCCTCAGGCGCTATGTTTTCTTAAGGCGCCTTAAAAACCGTTTTTGTCACCTCCAGACCACCCGGTTTGGAAAGTTGGATTTTTTTCTACGGAATCGACTTCCCCGCATCAGACTTAGCCACCTCTTACCGGTTTTGATCCTGCTACTTCGTTTGTTTCAGAATTATGCACTTGTTTCGGTTTTTCAATTTTTGACCCTGAAGATGACCTTCAACGGAGAAGACGCACTTGCGCGTTTTTATATAGGACACACGGGGCTATCGTATGGTATAACTTTCCTCGCTATAAACTTGTAGGTTACGACGCTGCAATTTTCCAAACTTCAAGAAATTTTTGAAAAGTGTTTTGCCGTAATTGTACCTAAAAACGATCGACCATCGACGGTGTACAAATGTCCGGTCCTAGAAGCTATCCAGTAGTGAAAGTCCCATGCCGCTGGGACGTTTCCATCTTAAGATAAAATCAAATAAGTCATACATCGCAAATTTTTAACGGTGGGGAAAGCAAAACAAAAGCGAATCCGACCACACCTGCTCTGATCAGTAGAGGGGATGATTTTATACTACGTGCTATAATTTCAGGACGCTCCAACGTTTTAGACAATTCTGGCGTGTTTCCAACATGACAGACATATAGAAAATCAGACTGTCTTGGAACGATCGTCTTTTGTTTTTTTTTTCGTAACTCGGTGTACACCGGGTTACGGAAGGGTTCATCCTACGCTGAAAGCCGCAAACTACGTGTCCATAGGCCTTATAGTTTCCGAGCTATCACCATTTGAATTTTAAAACACTCGAAAATTGCCCCCCTCTAACTACGCCACTGTATTTGGGAAGAAAATATTTTTGGTGCAGATATAAACAGGCCGGCCCTGGCTAACCGTACGCTTATTTTCGCGGCGATATCACCAAGAAAATCCCACGTGCTCCCCCTACTCCCCACCTATGGAACGAAACCGGATTATTTAAGGCACAAAATAGGGCACGGTCAAACATCCCTGTATCGTCATTTTCCTATTTTACGGCGTACAAGGGTGCAATAAATTTTTCGCAATATCTCCCACCCTTTCCTCGGAGGGGGTGTAAAGGTACCAAAAAATTAATTACTCACATTACTATAAGAAAGCAACACAATACATTTAACGAGGAGTTTCAATTTCTCAAAGCAATTCTTGGTTCTGAAAAGAACCTTTTTTTTAATTATACGTACGATAGATATAAATGGTACCAGTACTCCAGGAATCCTGCAAATAATTACCTATGATAATCCATTGAAGATGTTTGTGTAATGTGTTTTTATAAATTATCTTATATTTTAAAATCTAACATAAATTGCAGAAGCTTCATACCATTGGTGTTGAGGTGTAGAAGGTCTACGCTTCTACCCTTATAGTAGAGTTCGCAAACTTAAAAAACCATCTAGAAATCAAGTCCGTGGTACATTGAAAGGTAAAATGGTATCGAGTGCATTATCGGATGCTATTTACGATGTATATCAATCCCCTAAATTCGTCTGGCGATATCGGCGTCTAACACCCCCATCCCCCCCGGGGGGAAACTGAAAAAATAGCAAATCTAGAATACTACTTTATTTGCTATCCGGCTCTATTAAAAAAATACGATCTCTAAAGTATTAAGCGAGTTAGAGCTAATTTTCACTCAAGAATTATCATTAGATAAACGGAAGGATACTCACTAGATTAGCTTCTAACTCCCTTATTATGCGTATTTCTATTTCTGCAAACATAGAAAGATGTTTATATCGTGATAACTTTTGGACGACACAAGATATCAAAAAAGTTCAAAAAACAATTGTAATTAGTTCGAAATTTTACAATCCAACGCTTTTTGAAACTTTGAAATTGGCTAGACAGTAACGAAGATATGACCAATGTATTCCGACAATGTATAAATTACCGCTGAGCAGCGATCGTTCTATCTCTATTTTCATCCGTTTTCCGTCTCATTCTAACGCGCTGCTCTTACCAGGTTCGTAAGTACATACAACTATTAGCACAATATTGGAGTTACAAATGCAGGTGATTTAACATTTTGTTGAAAAAATTATAAAATTCTTACTGTTTTTGTAAATACGACATTAACCTTAACACGGAGAGTTCTTCAAGTTCTAAAACAGACGGTGAACTATTACATACATTCAAATTTCTTTAAATTTATAAAAAAGAAACAGATACGCAGTTATAAAAACTGTGTTGTGTAAAACGGGCGGGGAAACTTCAGGAATCCACTGCAAGAACTGCGAAAACTATTCAAAGGTCAGTTGCCAGACGAACTTAGGTGAATGATATACACCCTAAATAGCATCCGATAACGTGCTCGATACCTTTTTACCTTTCAATGTACCACGGACAACAAAATCCGCTTTCAGATTTACTCTACTATTAGAGTATCTTCTAGAAATACATATTAAGCATAAAGTAAGTTTACATAACAATCAAATAATCGATTAATAGTCAATGTAATATACATGTTTTAAATCTTTAAAAGTATCATTAAGACAAAAAATCGTTAAGTAGGGTGTTGGTTTGATCTACATATATGCAAGTAAAGATCAGCACTTACTTTTCTAAATAATCCCGGTAAACTTTCTTACCGCCTTTACCATCAAACTTAATCAAACGTGAAGCCAAATCAACACAATACACCGTTTCTAAAATAAAAAAAAAATCAGAGAATACTAAATTTAATATTTAAGAATGTTCTTCCATATTATTTGCTGTCATTGGCTTTACTCTTGATGTAACTATTAGTGCTGAATAGTCTTGTCCAATACAGTTCTTCGGTTTCTTTTATGGACGTTGGGGGAATCGTGATGAGAACTATTCGCAGGCATCGTTCCTTCAGTACGTTTAGCAAGTTGTCATAGTGATATTTGAATTTTATCAAACTGGTGTTCTAAGAAAATAAAAATTTAATTTGCTTATTCGAAAGATAAAGCTCAACACTTTACCTGAATCATATATCGTTGCTACCAATTACCACGAGGGTGTTGGTTTGATCTACATATATGCAAGTAAAGACCAGCACTTACTTTTCTAAATAATCCCGGTCAACTTTCTTACCGCCTTTACCATCCAACTCAACCAAGCATGAAGCCAAACCAACACAATACACCGTTTCTAAAATAAAAAAAATCAGAGAATACTAAATTTAATATTTAATAAGTTTCTTCCATATTATTTGCTGTCATTGGCTTTACTCTTGTTGTAACTATTAGTGCTGAATAGTCTTGTCCAATACAGTTCATCTTTTTCTTTTATGGCCGTTGGGGGAATCGTGATGAGAACTATTCGCTGGCATCGTTCCTTCAGTACGTTTAGCAAGTTGTCATAGTGATATTTGAATTTTATCAAACTAGTGTTCTAAGAAAAAAAAATTTAATTTGCTTATTCGAAAGATAAAGCTCAACAATTTACCTGAATCATATATCGTTGATACCAATTAGCACGAGGGTGTTGGTTTGATCTACATATATGCAAGTAAAGAGCAGCACTTACTTTTCTAAATAATCCCGGTCAACTTTCTTACCGCCAATTTACCATCAAACTTAACCAAACGTGAAGCCAAACCAACACAATACACCGTTTCTCAAATAAATAAAATCAGAGAATACTAAATTTAATATTTAATAATTTTCTTGCATATTATTTACTGTCATTGGCTTTACTCTTGATGTAACTATTAGTGCTGAATAGTCTTGTCCAATACAGTTCATCGGTTTCTTTTATGGACGTTGGGGGAATCGTGATGAGAACTATTCGCAGGCATCGTTCCTTCAGTACGTTTAGCAAGTTGTCATAGTGATATTTGAATTTTATCAAACTGGTGTTCTAAGAAAAAAAAAATTAATTTGCTTATTCGAAAGATAAAGCTCAACACTTTACCTGAATCATATATCGTTGCTACCAATTAGCACGAGGGTGTTGGTTTGATCTACATATATGCAAGTAAAGACCAGCATTTACTTTTCTAAATAATCCCGGTCAACTTTCTTACCGCCTTTACCATCAAACTTAACCAAGCATGAAGCAAAATCAACACAATACACAGTTTCTAAAATTAAAGAAATCAGAGAATACTAAATTTAATATTTAATAATTTTCTTCCATATTATTTACTGTCATTGGCTTTACTCATGATGTAACTATTAGTGCTGAATAGTCTTGTCCAATACAGTTTATCGTTTTCTTTTATGGCCGTTGGGGGAATCGTGATGAGAACTATTCGCTGGCATCGTTCCTTCAGTACGTTTAGCAAGTTGTCATAGTGATATTTGAATTTTATCAAACTGGTGTTCTAAGAAAAAAAAATTTAATTTGCTTATTCGAAAGATAAAGCTCAACAATTTACCTGAATCATATATCGTTGCTACCAATTAGCACGAAGGTGTTGGTTTGATCTACATATATGCAATTAAAGACAAGCATTTACTTTTCTAAATAATCCCGATCAACTTTCTTACCGCCTTTACCATCAAACTTAACCAAACGTGAAGCCAAATCAACACAATACACCGTTTCTAAAATAAAAAAAATCAGAGAATACTAAATTTAATATTTAAGAATGTTCTTCCATATTATTTGCTGTCATTGGCTTTACTCTTGATGTAACTATTAGTGCTGAATAGTCTTGTCCAATACATTTCATCGTTTTCTTTTATGGCCGTTGGTGGAATCGTGATGGGAACTATTCGCTGGCATCGTTCCTTCAGTACGTTTAGCAAGTTGTCATAGTGATATTTGAATTTTATCAAACTGGTGTTCTTAAAAAAAAATTTAATTTGCTTATTCGAAAGATAAAGCTCAACACTTTAACTGAATCATATATCGTTGCTACCAATTAGCACGAGGGTATTGGTTTGATCTACATATATGCAAGTAAAGATCAGCACTTACTTTTCTAAATAATCCCGGTCAACTTTCTTACCGCCTTTACCATCAAACTTAACCAAACGTGAAGCCAAATCAACACAATACACCTTTTCTAAAAAAAAAAAAGAGAATACTAAATTTAATATTTAAGAATGTTCTTCCATATTATTTGCTGTCATTGGCTTTACTCTTGATGTAACTATTAGTGCTGAATAGTCTTGTCCAATACAGTTCATCGATTACTTTTATTGCCGTTGGGGGAATCGTGATGAGAACTATTCGCTGGCATCGTTCCTTCAGTACGTTTAGCAAGTTGTCATAGTGATATTTGAATTTTATCAAACTGGTGTTCTAAGAAAAAAAATTTAATTTGCTTATTCGAAAGATAAAGCTCAACACTTTACCTGAATCATATATCGTTGCTACCAATTAGCACGAGGGTGTTGGTTTGATCTACATATATGCAAGTAAAGAGCAGCACTTACTTTTCTAAATAACCCCGGTCAACTTTCTTACCGCCTTTACCATCAAACTTAACCAAACGTGAAGCCAAATCAACACAATACACCGTTTCTAAAATAAAAGAAATCAGAGAATACTAAATTTAATATTTAAGAATGTTCTTCCATATTATTTACTGTCATTGGCTTTACTCTTGATGTAACTATTAGTGCTTAATAGTCTTGTCCAATACAGTTCATCGATTTCTTTTATGGCCGTTGGGGGAATCGTGATGAGAACTATTCGCTGGCATTGTTCCTTCAGTACGTTTAGCAAGTTGTCATAGTGATATTTGAATTTTATCAAACTGGTGTTCTAAGAAAAAAAAATTTAATTTGCTTATTCGAAAGATAAAGCTCAACATTTTACCTGAATCATATATCGTTGCTACCAATTAGCACGAGGGTGTTGGTTTGATCTACATATATGCAAGTAAAGACCAGCATTTAATTTTCTAAATAATCCCGGTCAACTTTCTTACCGCCTTTACCATCAAACTTAACCAAGCCTGAAGCCAAATCAACACAATACACCGATTCTAAAATAAAAAAATCAGAGAATACTAAATTTAATATTTAAGAATGTTCTTCCATATAATTTACTGTCATTGGCTTTACTCTTGATGTAACTATTAGTGCTGAATAGTCTTGTCCAATACAGTTCATCGTTTTCTTTTATGGCCGTTGGGAGAATCGTGATGAGAACTATTCGCTGGCATCGTTCCTTCAGTACGTTTAGCAAGTTGTCATAGTGATATTTGAATTTTATCAAACTGGTGTTCTAAGAAAAAAAAATTAATTTGCTTATTCGAAAGATAAAGCTCAACAATTTACCTGAATCATATATCGTTACTACCAATTAGCACGAGGGTGTTGGTTTGATCTACATATATGCAAGTAAAGACCAGCACTTACTTTTCTAAATAATCCCGGTCAACTTTCTTACCGCCTTTACCATCAAACTTAATCAAGCGTGAAGCAGAATCAACACAATACACCGTTTCTAAAATAAAAAAAATCAGAGAATACTAAATTTAATATTTAAGAATGTTCTTCCATATTATTTACTGTCATTGGCTTTACTCTTGTTGTAACTATTAGTGCTGAATAGTCTTGTCCAATGCAGTTCATCGATTTCTTTTACGGCCGTTGGGGGAATCGTGATGAGAACTATTCGCTGGCATTGTTCCTTCAGTACGTTTAGCAAGTTGTCATAGTGATATTTGAATTTTATCAAACTGGTGTTCTAAGAAAAAAAAATTAATTTGCTTATTCGAAAGATAAAGCTCAACAATTTACCTGAATCATATATCGTTGCTACCAATTAGCACGAGGGTGTTGGTTTGATCTACATATATGCAAGTAAAGAGCAGCACTTACTTTTCTAAATAATCCCGGTCAATTTTCTTACCGCCTTTACCATCAAACTTAACCAAACGTGAAGCCAAATCAACACAATACACCGTTTCTCAAATAAAAAAAATCAGAGATTACTAAATTTAATATTTAAGAATGTTCTTCTATATTATTTACTGTCATTGGCTTTACTCTTGATGTAACTATTAGTGCTGAATAGTCTTGTCCAATACAGTTCATCGGTTTCGTTTATGGACGTTGGGGGAATCGTGATGAGAACTATTCGCTGGCATCGTTCCTTCAGTACGTTTAGCAAGTTGTCATAGTGATATTTGAATTTTATCAAACTGGTGTTCTAAGAAAAAAAAAATTAATTAGCTTATTCGAAAGATAAAGCTCAACAATTTACCTGAATCATATATCGTTGCTACCAATTAGCACGAGGGTGTTGGTTTGATCTACATATATGCAAGTAAAGATCAGCACTTACTTTTCTAAATAACCCCGGTCAACTTTCTTACCGCCTTTACCATCAAACTTAACCAAAGGTGAAGCCAAATCAACACAATACACCGTTTCTAAAATAAACAAATCAGAGAATACTAAATTTAATATTTAAGAATGTTCTTGCATATTATTTACTGTCATTGGCTTTACTCTTGATGTAACTATTAGTGCTGAATAGTCTTGTCCAATACAGTTCATCGTTTTCTTTTATGGCCGTTGGGGGAATCGTGATGAGAACTATTCGCTGGCATCGTTCCTTCAGTACGTTTAGCAAGTTGTCATAGTGATATTTGAATTTTATCAAACTGGTGTTCTTTGAAACAAATAATTAATTTGCTTATTCGAAAGATAAAGCTCAACACTTTACCTGAATCATATATCGTTGCTTCCAATTAGCACGAGGGCGTTGGTTTGATCTACATATATGTAAGTAAAGACCAGCATTTACTTTTCTAAATAATCCCGGTCAACTTTCTTACCGCCTGTACCATCAAACTTAACCAAACGTGAAGCCAATTCAACACAATACACCGTTTCTAAAATAAACAAATCAGAGAATACTAAATTTAATATTTAAGAATGTTCTTCCATATTATTTACTGTCATTGGCTTTACTCTTGATGTAACTATTAGTGCTGAATAGTCTTGTCCAATACTGTTCATCGTTTTCTTTTATGGCGGTTGGGGGAATCGTGATGAGAACTATTCGCTGGCATCGTTCCTTCAGTACGTTTAGCAAGTTGTCATAGTGATATTTGAATTTTATCAAACTGGTGTTCTAAGAAAAAAAAATTTAATTTGCTTATTCGAAAGATAAAGCTCAACAATTTACCTGAATCATATATCGTTGCTACCAATTAGCACGAGGGTGTTGGTTTGATCTACATATATGCAAGTAAAGAGCAGCACTTACTTTTCTAAATAATCCCGATCAACTTTCTTACCGCCTTTACCATTAAACTTAACCAAACGTGAAGCCAAACCAACACAATACACCGTTTCTCAAATAAATAAAATCAGAGAATACTAAATTTAATATTTAATAATTTTCTTCCATATTATTTACTGTCATTGGCTTTACTCTTGATGTAACTATTAGTGCTGAATAGTCTTGTCCAATACAGTTCATAGGTTTCTTTTATGGACGTTGGGGGAATCGTGATGGGAACTATTTGCTGGCATCGTTCCTTCAGTACGTTTAGCAAGTTGTCATAGTGATATTTGAATTTTATCAAACTGGTATTCTAAGAAAAAAAAATTTAATTTGCTTATTCGAAAGATAAAGCTCAACACTTTACCTGAATCATATATCGTTGCTACCAATTAACACGAGGGTGTTGGTTTGATCTACATATATGCAAGTAAAGACCAGCATTTACTTTTCTAAATAATCCCGGTCAACTTTCTTACCGCCTTTACCATCAAACTTAACCAAGCATGAAGCAAAATCAACACAATACACAGTTTCTAAAATTAAAAAAGTCAGAGATACTAAATTTAATATTTAATAATTTTCTTCCATATTATTTACTGTCATTGGGTTTACTCTTGATGTAACTATTAGTGCTGAATAGTCTTGTCCAATACAGTTTATCGTTTTCTTTTATGGCCGTTGGGGGAATCGTGATGAGAACTATTCGCTGGCATCGTTCCTTCAGTACGTTTAGCAAGTTGTCATAGTGATATTTGAATTTTATCAAACTGGTGTTCTAAGAAAAAAAAATTAATTTACTTATTCGAAAGATAAAGCTCAACAATTTACCTGAATCAATATCGTTGCTACCAATTAGCACGAGGGTGTTGGTTTGATCTACATATATGCAAGTAAAGAGCAGCACTTACTTTTCTAAATAATCCCGGTCAACTTTCTTACCGCCTTTACCATCAAACTTAACCAAACGTGAAGCCAAACCAACACAATACACCGTTTCTAAAATAAAAAAAAATCAGAGAATACTAAATTTAATATTTAAGAATGTTCTTCCATATTATTTACTGTCATTGGCTTTACTCTTCATGTAACTATTAGTGCTGAATAGTCTTGTCCAATACAGTTCATCGGTTTCTTTTATGGTCGTTGGGGGAATCGTGATGAGAACTATTCGCTTGCATCGTTCCTTCAGTACGTTTAGCAAGTTGTCATAGTGATATTTAAATTTTATCAAACTGGTGTTCTAAGAAAATAAAAATTTAATTTGCTTATTCGAAAGATAAAGCTCAACACTTTACCTGAATCATATATCGTTGCCACCAATTAGCACGAGGGTGTTGGTTTGATCTACATATATGCAAGTAAAGACCAGCACTTACTTTTCTAAATAATCCCGGTCAACTTTCTTACCGCCTTTACCATCAAACTTAATCAAGCGTGAAGCAGAATCAACACAATACACCGTTTCTAAAATAAAAAAAATCAGAGAATAGTAAATTTAATATTTAATAATGTTCTTCTATATTATTTACTGTCATTGGCTTTACTCTTGATGTAACTATTAGTGCTGAATAGTCTTGTCCAATACATTTCATCGTTTTCTTTTATGGCCGTTGGTGGAATCGTAATGGGAACTATTCGCTGGCATCGTTCCTTCAGTACGTTTAGCAAGTTGTCATAGTGATATTTGAATTTTATCAAACTGGTGTTCTTAAAAAAAAATTTAATTTGCTTATTCGAAAGATAAAGCTCAACACTTTAACTGAATCATATATCGTTGATACCAATTAGCACGAGGGTGTTGGTTTGATCTACATATATGCAAGTAAAGACCAGCATTTACTTTTCTAAATAATCCCGGTCAACTTTCTTACCGCCTTTACCGTCAAACTTAACCAAACGTGAAGCCAAATCAACACAATACACCGTTTCTAAAATAAAAAAAATCAGAGAATAGGTACTAAATTTAATATTTAAGAATGTTCTTCTATATTATTTACTGTCATTGGCTTTACTCTTGATGTAACTATTAGTGCTGAATAGTCTTGTCCAATACAGTTCATCGTTTTCTTTTATGGCCGTTGGGGGAATAGTGATGAGAACTATTCGCTGGCATCATTCCTTCAGTACGTTTAGCAAGTTGTCATAGTGATATTTGAATTTTATCAAACTGGTGTTCTAAGAAAAAAAAAATAATTTACTTATTCGAAAGATAAAGTTCAACAATTTACCTGCATCATATTTCGTTGCTACCAATTAGCACGAGGGTGTTGGTTTGATCTACATATATGCAAGTAAAGACCAGCATTTACTTTTCTAAATAATCCCGGTCAACTTTCTTACCGCCTTTACCATCAAACTTAACCAAGCCTGAAGCCAAATCAACACAATACACCGTTTCTAAAATAAAAAATTCAGAGAATACTAAATTTAATGTTTAAGAATGTTCTTCCATATTATTTACTGTCATTGGCTTTACTCTTGATGTAACTATTAGTGCTGAATAGTCTTGTCCAATACAGTTCATCGTTTTCTTTTATGGCCGTTGGGGGAATCGTGATGAGAACTATTCGCTGGCATCGTTCCTTCAGTACGTTTAGCAAGTTGTCATAGTGATATTTGAATTTTATCAAACTGGTGTTCTAAGAAAAAAAAAATAATTTACTTATTCGAAAGATAAAGTTCAACAATTTACCTGCATCATATTTCGTTGCTACCAATTAGCACGAGGGTGTTGGTTTTATCTACATATATGCAAGTAAAGACCAGCATTTACTTTTCTAAATAATCCCGGTCAACTTTCTTACCGCGTTTACCATATAACTTAACCAAGCCTGAAGCCAAATCAACACAATACACCGTTTCTAAAATAAAAAAATCAGAGAATACTAAATTTAATGTTTAAGAATGTTCTTCCATATTATTTACTGTCATTGGCTTTACTCTTGATGTAACTATTAGTGCTGAATAGTCTTGTCCAATACAGTTCATCGTTTTCTTTTATGGCCGTTGGGGGAATCGTGATGAGAACTATTCGCTGGCATCGTTCCTTCAGTACGTTTAGCAAGTTGTCATAGTGATATTTGAATTTTATCAAACTGGTGTTCTAAGAAAAAAAAAATAATTTACTTATTCGAAAGATAAAGTTCAACAATTTACCTGCATCATATTTCGTTGCTACCAATTAGCACGAGGGTGTTGGTTTGATCTACATATATGCAAGTAAAGACCAGCATTTACTTTTCTAAATAATCCCGGTCAACTTTCTTACCGCCTTTACCATCAAACTTAACCAAGCCTGAAGCCAAATCAACACAATACACCGTTTCTAAAATAAAAAATTCAGAGAATACTAAATTTAATGTTTAAGAATGTTCTTCCATATTATTTACTGTCATTGGCTTTACTCTTGATGTAACTATTAGTGCTGAATAGTCTTGTCCAATACAGTTCATCGTTTTCTTTTATGGCCGTTGGGGGAATCGTGATGAGAACTATTCGCTGGCATCGTTCCTTCAGTACGTTTAGCAAGTTGTCATAGTGATATTTGAATTTTATCAAACTGGTGTTCTAAGAAAAAAAAAATAATTTACTTATTCGAAAGATAAAGTTCAACAATTTACCTGCATCATATTTCGTTGCTACCAATTAGCACGAGGGTGTTGGTTTTATCTACATATATGCAAGTAAAGACCAGCATTTACTTTTCTAAATAATCGCGGTCAACTTTCTTACCGCGTTTACCATATAACTTAACCAAGCCTGAAGCCAAATCAACACAATACACCGTTTCTAAAATAAAAAAATCAGAGAATACTAAATTTAATGTTTAAGAATGTTCTTCCATATTATTTACTGTCATTGGCTTTACTCTTGATGTAACTATTAGTGCTGAATAGTCTTGTCCAATACAGTTCATCGTTTTCTTTTATGGCCGTTGGGGGAATCGTGATGAGAACTATTCGCTGGCATCGTTCCTTCAGTACGTTTAGCAAGTTGTCATAGTGATATTTGAATTTTATCAAACTGGTGTTCTAAAAAAAAAAAATTAATTTACTTATTCGAAAGATAAAGCTCAATAATTTACCTGAATCATATATCGTTGCTACCAATTAGCACGAGGGTGTTGGTTTGATCTACATATATGCAAGTAATGACCAGCATTTACTTTTCTAAATAATCCCGGTCAACTTTCTTACCGCCTTTACCATCAAACTTAACCAAGCCTGAAGCCAAATCAACACAATACACCGTTTCTAAAATAAAAAAATCAGAGAATACTAAATTTAATGTTTAAGAATGTTCTTCCATATTATTTACTGTCATTGGCTTTACTCTTGATGTAACTATTAGTGCTGAATAGTCTTGTCCAATACAGTTCATCGTTTTCTTTTATGGCCGTTGGGGGAATCGTGATGAGAACTATTCGCTGGCATCGTTCCTTCAGTACGTTTAGCAAGTTGTCATAGTGATATTTGAATTTTATCAAACTGGTGTTCTAAGAAAAAAAAATTTAATTTGCTTATTCGAAAGATAAAGCTCAACACTTTACCTGAATCATATATCGTTGCTACCAATTAGCACGAGGGTGTTGGTTTGATCTATATATATGCAAGTAAAGACCAGCATTTACTTTTCTAAATAATCCCGGTCAACTTTCTTACCGCCTTTACCATCAAACTTAACCAATCATGAAGCGAAATCAACACAATACACCGTTTCTAAAATAAAAAAAATCAGAGAATACTAAATTTAATATTTAATAATTTTCTTTTATATTATTTACTGTCATTGGGTTTACTCATGATGTAACTATTAGTGCTGAATAGTCTTGTCCAATACAGTTCATCGTTTTCTTTTATGGCCGTTGGGGGAATCGTGATGAGAACTATTCGCTGGCATCGTTCCTTCAGTACGTTTAGCAAGTTGTCATAGTGATATTTGAATTTTATCAAACTGGTGCTCTAAGAAAAAAAAATTAATTTACTTATTCGAAAGATAAAGCTCAACAATTTACGTGAATCATATATCGTCGCTACCAATTAGCACGAGGGTGTTGGTTTGATCTACATATATGCAAGTAAAGACCAGCATTTACTTTTCTAAATAATCCCGGTCAACTTTCTTACCGCCTTTACCATCAAACTTAACCAAGCCTGAAGCCAAATCAACACAATACACCGTTTCTAAAATAAAAAAATCAGAGAATACTAAATTTAATGTTTAAGAATGTTCTTCCATATTATTTACTGTCATTGGCTTTACTCTTGATGTAACTATTAGTGCTGAATAGTCTTGTCCAATACAGTTCATCGTTTTCTTTTATGGCCGTTGGGGGAATCGTGATGAGAACTATTCGCTGGCATCGTTCCTTCAGTACGTTTAGCAAGTTGTCATAGTGATATTTGAATTTTATCAAACTGGTGTTCTAAGAAAAAAAAATTAATTTACTTATTCGAAAGATAAAGCTCAACAATTTACCTGAATCAATATCGTTGCTACCAATTAGCACGAGGGTGTTGGTTTGATCTACATATATGCAAGTAAAGAGCAGCACTTACTTTTCTAAATAATCCCGGTCAACTTTCTTACCGCCTTTACCATCAAACTTAACCAAACGTGAAGCCAAATCAACACAATACACCGTTTCTAAAATAAAAAAAAATCAGAGAATACTAAATTTAATATTTAAGAATGTTCTTCCATATTATTTACTGTCATTGGCTTTACTCTTGATGTAACTATTAGTGCTGAATAGTCTTGTCCAATACAGTTCATCGTTTTCTTTTATGGCCGTTGGGGGAATCGTGTTGAGAACTATTCGCTGGCATCGTTCCTTCAGTACGTTTAGCAAGTTGTCATAGTGATATTTGAATTTTATCAAACTGGTGTTCTAAGAAAAAAAAATTAATTTACTTATTCGAAAGATAAAGCTCAATAATTTACCTGAATCATATATCGTTGCTACCAATTAGCACGAGGGTGTTGGTTTGATCTACATATATGCAAGTAATGACCAGCATTTACTTTTCTAAATAATCCCGGTCAACTTTCTTACCGCCTTTACCATCAAACTTAACCAAGCCTGAAGCCAAATCAACACAATACACCGTTTCTAAAATAAAAAAATCAGAGAATACTAAATTTAATGTTTAAGAATGTTCTTCCATATTATTTACTGTCATTGGCTTTACTCTTGATGTAACTATTAGTGCTGAATAGTCTTGTCCAATACAGTTCATCGTTTTCTTTTATGGCCGTTGGGGGAATCGTGATGAGAACTATTCGCTGGCATCGTTCCTTCAGTACGTTTAGCAAGTTGTCATAGTGATATTTGAATTTTATCAAACTGGTGTTCTAAGAAAAAAAAATTAATTTACTTATTCGAAAGATAAAGCTCAACAATTTACCTGAATCAATATCGTTGCTACCAATTAGCACGAGGGTGTTGGTTTGATCTACATATATGCAAGTAAAGAGCAGCACTTACTTTTCTAAATAATCCCGGTCAACTTTCTTACCGCCTTTACCATCAAACTTAACCAAACGTGAAGCCAAATCAACACAATACACCGTTTCTAAAATAAAAAAAAATCAGAGAATACTAAATTTAATATTTAAGAATGTTCTTCCATATTATTTACTGTCATTGGCTTTACTCTTGATGTAACTATTAGTGCTGAATAGTCTTGTCCAATACAGTTCATCGTTTTCTTTTATGGCCGTTGGGGGAATCGTGTTGAGAACTATTCGCTGGCATCGTTCCTTCAGTACGTTTAGCAAGTTGTCATAGTGATATTTGAATTTTATCAAACTGGTGTTCTAAGAAAAAAAAATTAATTTACTTATTCGAAAGATAAAGCTCAATAATTTACCTGAATCATATATCGTTGCTACCAATTAGCACGAGGGTGTTGGTTTGATCTACATATATGCAAGTAATGACCAGCATTTACTTTTCTAAATAATCCCGGTCAACTTTCTTACCGCCTTTACCATCAAACTTAACCAAGCCTGACGCCAAATCAACACAATACACCGTTTCTAAAATAAAAAAATCAGAGAATACTAAATTTAATGTTTAAGAATGTTCTTCCATATTTTTTACTGTCATTGGCTTTACTCTTGATGTAACTATTAGTGCTGAATAGTCTTGTCCAATACAGTTCATCGTTTTCTTTTATGGCCGTTGGGGGAATCGTGATGAGAACTATTCGCTGGCATCGTTCCTTCAGTACGTTTAGCAAGTTGTCATAGTGATATTTGAATTTTATCAAACTGGTGTTCTAAGAAAAAAAAATTTAATTTGCTTATTCGAAAGATAAAGCTCAACACTTTACCTGAATCATATATCGTTGCTACCAATTAGCACGAGGGTGTTGGTTTGATCTATATATATGCAAGTAAAGACCAGCATTTACTTTTCTAAATAATCCCGGTCAACTTTCTTACCGCCTTTACCATCAAACTTAACCAATCATGAAGCGAAATCAACACAATACACCGTTTCTAAAATAAAAAAAATCAGAGAATACTAAATTTAATATTTAATAATTTTCTTTTATATTATTTACTGTCATTGGGTTTACTCATGATGTAACTATTAGTGCTGAATAGTCTTGTCCAATACAGTTCATCGTTTTCTTTTATGGCCGTTGGGGGAATCGTGATGAGAACTATTCGCTGGCATCGTTCCTTCAGTACGTTTAGCAAGTTGTCATAGTGATATTTGAATTTTATCAAACTGGTGCTCTAAGAAAAAAAAATTAATTTACTTATTCGAAAGATAAAGCTCAACAATTTACGTGAATCATATATCGTCGCTACCAATTAGCACGAGGGTGTTGGTTTGATCTACATATATGCAAGTAAAGACCAGCATTTACTTTTCTAAATAATCCCGGTCAACTTTCTTACCGCCTTTACCATCAAACTTAACCAAGCCTGAAGCCAAATCAACACAATACACCGTTTCTAAAATAAAAAAATCAGAGAATACTAAATTTAATGTTTAAGAATGTTCTTCCATATTATTTACTGTCATTGGCTTTACTCTTGATGTAACTATTAGTGCTGAATAGTCTTGTCCAATACAGTTCATCGTTTTCTTTTATGGCCGTTGGGGGAATCGTGATGAGAACTATTCGCTGGCATCGTTCCTTCAGTACGTTTAGCAAGTTGTCATAGTGATATTTGAATTTTATCAAACTGGTGTTCTAAGAAAAAAAAATTAATTTACTTATTCGAAAGATAAAGCTCAACAATTTACCTGAATCAATATCGTTGCTACCAATTAGCACGAGGGTGTTGGTTTGATCTACATATATGCAAGTAAAGAGCAGCACTTACTTTTCTAAATAATCCCGGTCAACTTTCTTACCGCCTTTACCATCAAACTTAACCAAACGTGAAGCCAAATCAACACAATACACCGTTTCTAAAATAAAAAAAAATCAGAGAATACTAAATTTAATATTTAAGAATGTTCTTCCATATTATTTACTGTCATTGGCTTTACTCTTGATGTAACTATTAGTGCTGAATAGTCTTGTCCAATACAGTTCATCGTTTTCTTTTATGGCCGTTGGGGGAATCGTGTTGAGAACTATTCGCTGGCATCGTTCCTTCAGTACGTTTAGCAAGTTGTCATAGTGATATTTGAATTTTATCAAACTGGTGTTCTAAGAAAAAAAAATTAATTTACTTATTCGAAAGATAAAGCTCAATAATTTACCTGAATCATATATCGTTGCTACCAATTAGCACGAGGGTGTTGGTTTGATCTACATATATGCAAGTAATGACCAGCATTTACTTTTCTAAATAATCCCGGTCAACTTTCTTACCGCCTTTACCATCAAACTTAACCAAGCCTGAAGCCAAATCAACACAATACACCGTTTCTAAAATAAAAAAATCAGAGAATACTAAATTTAATGTTTAAGAATGTTCTTCCATATTATTTACTGTCATTGGCTTTACTCTTGATGTAACTATTAGTGCTGAATAGTCTTGTCCAATACAGTTCATCGTTTTCTTTTATGGCCGTTGGGGGAATCGTGATGAGAACTATTCGCTGGCATCGTTCCTTCAGTACGTTTAGCAAGTTGTCATAGTGATATTTGAATTTTATCAAACTGGTGTTCTAAGAAAAAAAAATTTAATTTGCTTATTCGAAAGATAAAGCTCAACACTTTACCTGAATCATATATCGTTGCTACCAATTAGCACGAGGGTGTTGGTTTGATCTATATATATATGCAAGTAAAGACCAGCATTTACTTTTCTAAATAATCCCGGTCAACTTTCTTACCGCCTTTACCATCAAACTTAACCAATCATGAAGCGAAATCAACACAATACACCGTTTCTAAAATAAAAAAAATCAGAGAATACTAAATTTAATATTTAATAATTTTCTTTTATATTATTTACTGTCATTGGGTTTACTCATGATGTAACTATTAGTGCTGAATAGTCTTGTCCAATACAGTTCATCGTTTTCTTTTATGGCCGTTGGGGGAATCGTGATGAGAACTATTCGCTGGCATCGTTCCTTCAGTACGTTTAGCAAGTTGTCATAGTGATATTTGAATTTTATCAAACTGGTGCTCTAAGAAAAAAAAATTAATTTACTTATTCGAAAGATAAAGCTCAACAATTTACGTGAATCATATATCGTCGCTACCAATTAGCACGAGGGTGTTGGTTTGATCTACATATATGCAAGTAAAGACCAGCATTTACTTTTCTAAATAATCCCGGTCAACTTTCTTACCGCCTTTACCATCAAACTTAACCAAGCCTGAAGCCAAATCAACACAATACACCGTTTCTAAAATAAAAAAATCAGAGAATACTAAATTTAATGTTTAAGAATGTTCTTCCATATTATTTACTGTCATTGGCTTTACTCTTGATGTAACTATTAGTGCTGAATAGTCTTGTCCAATACAGTTCATCGTTTTCTTTTATGGCCGTTGGGGGAATCGTGATGAGAACTATTCGCTGGCATCGTTCCTTCAGTACGTTTAGCAAGTTGTCATAGTGATATTTGAATTTTATCAAACTGGTGTTCTAAGAAAAAAAAATTAATTTACTTATTCGAAAGATAAAGCTCAACAATTTACCTGAATCAATATCGTTGCTACCAATTAGCACGAGGGTGTTGGTTTGATCTACATATATGCAAGTAAAGAGCAGCACTTACTTTTCTAAATAATCCCGGTCAACTTTCTTACCGCCTTTACCATCAAACTTAACCAAACGTGAAGCCAAATCAACACAATACACCGTTTCTAAAATAAAAAAAAATCAGAGAATACTAAATTTAATGTTTAAGAATGTTCTTCCATATTATTTACTGTCATTGGCTTTACTCTTGATGTAACTATTAGTGCTGAATAGTCTTGTCCAATACAGTTCATCGTTTTCTTTTATGGCCGTTGGGGGAATCGTGTTGAGAACTATTCACTGGCATCGTTCCTTCAGTACGTTTAGCAAGTTGTCATAGTGATATTTGAATTTTATCAAACTGGTGTTCTAAGAAAAAAAAATTAATTTACTTATTCGAAAGATAAAGCTCAATAATTTACCTGAATCATATATCGTTGCTACCAATTAGCACGAGGGTGTTGGTTTGATCTACATATATGCAAGTAATGACCAGCATTTACTTTTCTAAATAATCCCGGTCAACTTTCTTACCGCCTTTACCATCAAACTTAACCAAGCCTGAAGCCAAATCAACACAATACACCGTTTCTAAAATAAAAAAATCAGAGAATACTAAATTTAATGTTTAAGAATGTTCTTCCATATTAAATACTGTCATTGGCTTTACTCTTGATGTAACTATTAGTGCTGAATAGTCTTGTCCAATACAGTTCATCGTTTTCTTTTATGGCCGTTGGGGGAATCGTGATGAGAACTATTCGCTGGCATCGTTCCTTCAGTACGTTTAGCAAGTTGTCATAGTGATATTTGAATTTTATCAAACTGGTGTTCTAAGAAAAAAAATAATAATTTGCTTATTCGAAAGATAAAGCTCAACAATTTACCTGAATCAATATCGTTGCTACCAATTAGCACGAGGGTGTTGGTTTGATCTACATATATGCAAGTAAAGAGCAGCACTTACTTTTCTAAATAATCCCGGTCAACTTTCTTACCGCCTTTACCATCAAACTTAACCAAACGTGAAGCCAAATCAACACAATACACCGTTTCTAAAATAAAAAAAAATCAGAGAATACTAAATTTAATATTTAAGAATGTTCTTCCATATTATTTACAGTCATTGGCTTTACTCTTGATGTAACTATTAGTGCTGAATAGTCTTGTCCAATACAGTTCATCGGTTTCGTTTATGGACGTTGGGGGAATCGTGATGAGAACTATTCGCTGGCATCGTTCCTTCAGTACGTTTAGCAAGTTGTCATAGTGATATTTGAATTTTATCAAACTGGTGTTCTAAGAAAGAAAAATTTAATTTGCTTATTCGAAAGATAAAGCTCAACACTTTACCTGAATCATATATCGTTGCTACCAATTAGCACGAGGGTGTTGGTTTGATCTATATATATGCAAGTAAAGACCAGCATTTACTTTTCTAAATAATCCCGGTCAACTTTCTTACCGCCTTTACCATCAAACTTAACCAAGCATGAAGCCAAATCAACACAATACACCGTTTCTAAAATAAAAAAAAATCAGAGAATACTAAATTTAATATTTAATAATTTTCTTCCATATTATTTACTGTCATTGGGTTTACTCATGATGTAACTATTAGTGCTGAATAGTCTTGTCCAATACAGTTCATCGTTTTCTTTTATGGCCGTTGGGGGAATCGTGATGAGAACTATTCGCTGGCATTGTTCCTTCAGTACGTTTAGCAAGTTGTCATAGTTATATTTGAATTTTATCAAACTGGTGTTCTAAGAAATAAATTTAATTTGCTTATTCGAAAGATAAAACTCAACACTTTACCTGAATCATATATCGTTGCTACCAATTAGCACGAGGGTGTTGGTTTGATCTACATATATGCAAGTAAAGACCAGCATTTACTTTTCTAAATAATCCCGGTCAACTTTCTTACCGCCTTTACCATCAAACTTAACCAAGCATGAAGCCAAATCAACACAATACACCGTTTCTAAAATAAAACAAATCAGAGAATGCTAAATTTAATATTTAATAATTTTCTTCCATATTATTTACTGTCATTGGGTTTACTCATGATGTAACTATTTGTGCTGAATAGTCTTGTCCAATACAGTTCATCGTTTTCTTTTATGGCCGTTGGGGGAATCGTGATGAGAACTATTCGCTGGCATCGTTCCTTCAGTACGTTTAGCAAGTTGTCAGTGATATTTGAATTTTATCAAACTGATGTTCTAAGAAAAAAATTTAATTTGCTTATTCGAAAGATAAAGCTCAACACTTTACCTGAATCATATATAGTTGCTACCAATTAGCACGATAACAGCCTGTTGAATTTCTGATTTTTTTTAGAGCTTCTTCGGTCAACCATTCTACTTTCTTGCCACTTTTACAAAAATTGATTTGTAAATGGCCAGTTTCTATAATGGAGAAAGGTTGTTTATATGGTTTACGGACTTTTCGCCCCGCCGTTTCTCCCCCGACCGTTTCGCCCCCGCCGTTGCGTCACCAGCCGTATCGCCCCCAGCCGTATCGCCCCCTAACCGTATCGCCCCCGAAGTTTTACCCTCATAATCAATATGAAAAAAATTAATTTATTTATAAAAATTAATTGTGGGTGTAAACCGTTAAAGTTTTTATTTGTTACTCATTTGTAAACGTCAATTTATCAAAACACCATATTAATAAAGAAAGTTTATTTTTACAAGCTACTAACTTGTAAAATTTTAGGTTAACTTAAGGTTAACTGTCAGTTTTACAAGTTAGTAGCATTATTTACATTAGAAAATTCTATTTTATTTGCATCATAAACGTTAAAAATCATGGTACAACTGTTATTTCCTGTAATATAAAAATTGTGCAAATAAATAAATCGTGAAATAAACAACATGCAATCATGGTAACGTTTCCAAAGCTTACCACAAATGTATTGCGGATTTTTTGTAATCGAAATTTGAATATGTATCTGAGGTATTTTAATTTATTTACAAATGAATAACAAATAAAATATATAACAATACACGCAAGGTAACGGGTTTCACTGGCTCCAGAAGATGACAGGCTCGTCTACGCCTCGCCAGTCATATCCTTCTGTCCGCCAGTAAAAACCCTCTTACCATGCTAGTAATGTTATATACTATTAATTTGCCTTATTTCAAATAGTAGCGACATCGTGGAGCAAACCAGGCACAAACTTTAATAAAGAAAAAATCACCACATGCATATTATTTCGTCATTTTAACAAAAATTTGTTTGATCGTTTTTACATATCATGAATGTTCGTTATCAAATTCATGTTAAATTGAGACTATTTTTGTGCATAATGATTATTAAACCTAAGATTTAGTACAAAACGAAATGTCAAATCTGGTAACTTCCAATGTCACCAACATACGTTTGCTCCAGCGCAGCGACGAGATCAATCGTTGTCGCTACTATTTGAAAATAAAAGGGGTATAACACTAGGTTACAAAATTTGATCAAGTTTGTGTTTATTTCATTTTATTAGTGTTTATTAGAAGTCTAGTCCCTATTACGTCATATCATGTAAGAAATTTTTGTATTTTGTCGGTAGATCCCATAAAAAGATAAAAAAAATCAAACTTTGCCTTTTTAAGAATTTTATTAATTTTCCTAACAGGAGAAAGAAAATAAAAATTTGTCTGTTTAAGAATTTTAGCAATCTACATAATAAGACTTTTGATTTTGAGCATAAACAACAGAAAAAGAACATTTTATTAACAATTAGGTACCTAACTATTTAATCTATGACATAGCAGAACTTAGAAATAACCTCGCTTTTTGCGCTTGAGCGGTGAGCTGTTATCATTACGAACAAAACCCCAAATGTAATCACTCATCATAGCTTCATCCCAGCGTCCTTGATACCGCTTCTCCATTTGTTACATTTCTTGATGAAAGCGCTCACCATGTTCTTCGCTAACATCTCCTAAATTTGGTTTAAAGAAATCCAAATGGGAATGCAAGTAATGCAGTTTAATTGGCATGCGAGATCCAAATTGATGAAAGCATTCAAGTAAATTATCAACAAGTTGTTTGTAGTTGTCGCTCTTATGATTACCAAGAAAATTTTCCACTACCAGTCTAAAAGATTGCCACGCATTTCTTTCTATTGCTGACATTTTGTCTTCTAAACACTGTGAGTTTAACATTTTTCCAACTTGTGGCCCTGTAAATACGTATACCTGCGTTTATCTTAGCGTCGGATAACTTTGGAAACATCGATCGTATTTGGAGAAATGATTCTCACGAATGATCGAGTGTCTTAACAAATTGCTTTATGAGTCCTAATTTTATATGTAAAGGCGGCAGCAAAACTTTTTTGACTGAAACAAGGGCATCATAAAGAACGTTATGATGTCCAGGCATTAAGTGCTCCCTTGCCGGCCAATCTCGTCTATCAGAATGCTCCGAAACTGCTCTGCTGTCCAAAAGACACAGAAAGCAAGAATATTTTGTGTACCCCCTTGTAGTCCAACTAGAAAGCCCAACATTTTGAAATCACCGCACACCTCCCATTGGTAAGTTTCATACTTAATCTTTTGCAACAAACATTTAACGTTGTAGTCTTCTATTAAATAGACAGAATGGGCCAGTGGAACTGAAGGGTACTCATTTTCATTGTGCAGTAAAACTGCGTTAATACTCGTAGATGAGCTATTTATAAACAGTCTCCAGCCTTTAGCCACATCTAATCCACAGGAAATCCAATTGCTTCAAAAAAGTCCTCCCCATTCGAACAGAAGCACAAATTCTCAGACATTTCAAAAAATCTTTCGAATCTTTCATGTCTACGTCGGTAGTTGGTTACTTTACAGCTAGAGTCTAGCAAATTCCACTGTTTAAGTCTCGAAGTTAGTAATTCTGAATTTGCTTTCGTGAGACCTATATCTCTAATTAGATCATCTAACTCTTCTTGATTAGGGAAATGAGGTTGAGTTGATGTTTCCGGTAAAAAATCATCATCGGAGTTATTTTCGTCTGAAGAAGCAGTTGATGTAGCTTCATATTCCAAAACGACTTCTCTTGATGGTGGTACTGGAATGGTTAATTCAGTACTATGTAAAACTGGAGCAGTTGTTGAGGCAACGTTTGGTTAAACAATGCTTTTATGGCTTTTCCCTTTTCGAAAATGTGAAATATCCACCATACAAAAGTAGCAGTCGGCGTAATGATTAGCAGGCTCCCTCCACAGTCTTGGAATTCCAAAAGGCATAGCCTTTCTGACACCACGTAACCATCCTTCTAATGTTGAACAACAACTACCACAGCTCACATGGGGAGCCCAAGATTTGTCTTGATTACCCATTGGAAACTCAAAATAGACTTCATACGCTTTCCAAAACTTAGTTCCACGTACAATTTTATTTGGTTTGGCTTTTTGTTATTATATAACCGCAAACGGAGCGAAATAGATCAGGAGATAACTTACAGGACATTTTAAAACAACATTACACAAAATTTGTATGTATTCGCAGTTCTCACCTAGTCAACACGTCACACAATTCAAAACAATAAGTTTTATCTAACCTATGAATCATACAACAAGTGAGAGTGTATCTGCAATTTGTTGATATTAAAACAATAAAATGTGCTTACTTTGACAAAACATACCAAATGTCATTAGCATTTTTGTGTAGAATGATTCAGAAAATGTATATTCTCAGTCGACTATGATGTCATACAAACCCTCTTGATCTTTTATTTTTGCCATATAATTTAAGTATTTCCCTTTCTCGTTCATGGCCAACTGTGAGAACACAAATTTTCTGCATTATACCGTATTAAGCTGTACAGAATTTCTAAGTCATTTTAAACTATTCTACTTAAAACAGAGAGCGTAAGATATCTTTCATTTCACCGACACCAAAACAGTAAAACATGTATATTGTGATGTAATACTCCAAGTACTATTATGTTATAGAAAAAATTGCAATAAACAAATTTTGTGTTGTCTAGTGTAATTTGCCTTAGAGTCACTGCATCTAGTCACCTAGGCTAACTGGTCTATCAGAGTACCGCAAACCGCCGCCATATTGGGGCAGAGAAGGGTTATTTTTAATAATGGACAAATTAATACCAGGTTTTACGTGTGTGACATATTAGAGGTTTGATATTTCAGAATAAGAAAAACCTTTTAAAGTAAACGTGGATTTGATTAAATTCAATACAGAACAAATAATGAACAATTTCGTGCTTCGTTTACCCCAATATGGCGGTGGTTTGCGTTACTCTGGTCGACCAGCTGGCCTAGGTAACTAGATGCAGTGACTCTAATTTGCCTTAAGGTTACTAGATCAACACACTACGTGTTAAGGTAACGCCATTTCATTCCTCGCCTGAGAAAATTGTAAGACGAAAATAACAAATACAATTTACACAAGTGCAACAAAGAAGACAATAGTTTTGGGGAATTTTGTTTGACATAATGGCTTACCTGTAAAGTACCGTAACGTCAAAAAATATGTTAGGTTATATCATTTATTTGACAATTAGAGGTGTTTTATGGGTTGCAGATTGTTTTCAATCAAAAATTCCCAATAAAACCAAGTTCTAAATTACAATATTTTTAATCAGTTTTAAAATAAGAAAAATCATTTAATATTTTGAAGTGCTCTTCTCATTCCCATACTTCTACTGTCACATTTTGCAGATCCTTGTCTTAAATTTACCGTGGTATTATTTTCTTTCCTCAACATAAAATAAATTCTTGACTTAAAATAAATAGTTACAAGTTCATAGGCAATGTTATGGCAAGTTGGAAAAGTAAATACATTTGATTTGCAAAATAATGCCACTATAAACTTTAGTTTGGTTTCTCCTTGTATTAATTTTGAGGCATATTTTCTTATGTGCATTTCTGCTTTTCTTAAAAGCTCCAAGACTTCACTGAAAGTTAAAAATGAAAATATACAATCTTCAATTTAAAATAGGTATAAGATTTCTTATAAAAATAATCATACCTTGTGACAAAAATAATGTTCTTTGAATACGCCTTAAACTCTGTTAAAATTTTCAACTGAGAAATAGTTGGATCGGAAGAAGTTGTTTTTATAACTTTCAAGCATGTTGCACATTTAATTTTTTTGAGTTTTATGTATTGATGAACAGTTCGTCCTGACGGGTAGTACAAGCTCTGTATTTCGTCCATTTCCAGTTCATCTACATAATCTAAATCCATTTCACTCTCATCAGAAAATTCATCCCCTTCGTTTTCCATATATGACACATTTGAATTTTGAAAAAAATCAACCAAATATTCACAGTCATCTATCTGGTAATTTCCTCTTTTATTTGGTTTGAAAAACTGTGCTACACAAATTAACCGTAAAGCCATTTTCAAATATTTGGGGCTTGGTATAGGATTGATATACCGCACCATCGAAAATAAGTTCTCTAAAGCATCCTGTGAGAACCTGCCCAAACAAACATAGTAAAATCCTTTTTCTTTTATGTAATACTCTGAAAGTTGCACAGCATTGGTTGAAGCCAGTATAACACCAGTTTATACAGGCTTCCATGCATGCTTCGGTCCAATTTTTAAAACATAAAATAAATCAATTATTTCCTGAAGAAACTTCAGATTTTTTTCGAAATTGCTGGACTCTCTAGTGATAGTAGTCATTCTTGATCTACTTGTAACAACATTAAACCATTTGTGCACTTTCTCAAAAAACCACGCTGTAACAAGTGCTTCTTCACAAAGTTTATTTTTCTCCACATAATATCTTAGGGCTGCAGCCGTGTCATGATTGATTAAGCGGAGTGCAAGTCCCACGCTCATTTTTTCAAAGTGACTGGGTTTAAGGCATGATTCATTTAAATAAGGGGCCGACTTTAGGTCCAGTTCGTTGTCCAGATCTAATAATTCTCTCACATATGAGATCTTTACAGGAGCGTTTGGTAAACCTAGGTTTGTCAAGATATATTCGGGAATAAAAATTTCATAACCGTTAGTTAAAATATCCCGCAAATTTTTAAACACATGTGGTGGATCCGGATGAAAATATAAATTTCTAGAAATGTCACAAGGGTGTGGACAACAATTCTTAACTCTTGAGAACCTTCCAGCATGAATATCAAATAAACGCCAAATGGCCTGATTTTGGCCTCCCATGTCGCTAATTACAGCATCCACTTTAAGGCCCATAGCTTCTGCCTCATGAATTAAATTAATTATATCAGTTTTTATACAATTTGCATCAAAAGAATTGCCAGTTAACTGATACCCTACTATTTGCTTCCAGCGAGTTGTAACTCCAGCTATCATATAGACTAAACCATGTGTGGCTAGTTCTTCAAATTGCCCGTTGCTTGAAGGAACAGTTGGCTTTCCAAGGACTAATCCTGTACTTGGGTCATAATCGTATTTTGGAGTTATTGCTATTTCGTCTAATAAAATGGCACAATGTTTCTCTTCAGGTTTCATGATCTCGGTCTTAATTTTTAATCGAGTTAGTATCTCGTTAAGTAAGCCAGGCAAAAGTTTTAAATGTTCAATTCTATGTTGAAGAGTACGCTGGGAAGGTAACGGTTGACCCATTTCCCTAAGGACGTCGTATCCAGTGCTACCACATGTCAGTCTAATTTTGAATGCTTTCATTAAAGTATCTCTGGACCATGTTGAGCCTCTCATAGAACCATTTTTCAAACATTTAATTTGATCCTCATTTAGTAATTTCGCCAATCCACTGGTAATATTTTGATTGATTTCCTTAAGTCGAGCATTTTCTTTTTTAAGTGAATTAATTTGCCTTCTGAATTTTTCATTTTCTTCCTTCATTTTTTTTAACGCATCGTCTTCATTATTTACAATTTTGTCCTTATCGATCGTAAACCTAACATTGGGAGGCACAGCGGCGTTTTCGTTAAAGGAAGGTTCAGGAACAGGAAGTTGAGGGAAAAATTCAGTTGCAGGGTGATTTACAGCAACTAAAGCGGAAAAAGATAATGTAGATGGGTACTACTGGATAAAAAACATAATTATTGCTAAAAATGTTTATTCAAATTCCGATTTGCAAATTAAATGAACGGTTGTACCTAATACTTTATCACTACTTTTATTCCAATATTTCAGAACCACGAAAATGATATCTTTGAATTAAGTAGAACCTATTACAGCATGATAATGAAATTTGTGTCTATTATACATAAAAAAAGCAATAAGTGGACATTTATTATACATATTAAAAATAATGTAAAAAAAATCAAGATTTTCATCCACTAATAAACATTTTTTATAAATATTATATACAAACAGGACACATACCATGATCCGTAGGTTCCAATAAAAGATGAGGAACAACTTCAGGCTTCAACCGTTGAAAATTTTCGGCCAAGAAAAAATCATCGTTACTAAAGTGTTTCTGAAAATTAAAATAATATTTTACCAAATACATAAACACGAGACATACAAAAACTAAATTATGTTTTTTGGTACTTACTGAGCAGATTTGTAGTTCACCTTTGACACATGAAGCCACAGAAAGTCTTAATTTTCTTAGCCATTGTTCTCTACGCACCATGTACTTAGCTCCTAATGTTAAACTTAGTTAGCGGGTAAAAGGGATAAACAACAAGAGACTTACCGTTCGGAACAGAAAACAATTTGGAACCATTTTTTCTAGAACTTGAGCAACCCTCAACACAACACTTGTTGCTGACCATGTTAAACTACCTACCTATCTATTTAAATAAACGTAACTGAACTAAAATGAAAAATATAACGAGACCAAAGAAAAACGAATGGAACTACTATTTTAAAACAAACTTAAATCGAAAACTTTAACGGTATAACGAACGAGATGGATCTTGATAGTGAAGGTAATTATGCAGTAAACAATTGTGACAGTAGTTTTTGTCAAAGTTACATCAAATCATTTTTAGACTGTGTTTTTTTTATCCCCAACTTGAGAAAATTGTGCGACAAGGATGGATATAAAAAATCACTAATGGCGTTACCTTAACACGTAGTGTGTTGATCTAGTAACCTTAATTTGCCTCCTTTTACAGCGACATCTGTTAACTGCTACCTGAAACCTGAAAGAGACTCCATACTCTGTAATAGCAAAGAATATCTACGTACCGAATAGAAGCGACACTGCACTTTTTATAAATAGGTTTTGCAATATCCAGCTTCAATGACCTTCGGCCATTTTGAGACTACAAATTCATTGGCGTACTTGACTGCATGGGCGTAGAATTGTTGGGAGCAACAGGTCATTCGAGATATTTGGTTTAAAAATAACTCTATATAAAGAATCAAACTAAATCATATACATGGTTCGAATTTTAAAACAGTTTATTAAAATGTAATAACATTTAATTCTTACAAACTACAAACAGTAATTAATTTTTTAGACTTTCTAGGTGTACTTTTGAACTCTGCATTGCATTTTTTCACAGTATAAAATATTTTCAATTTGCAAAAGAGTTTCATCAAGTACAACGTAGGAAAGTCTTCACATGGGGCATAAAATGGAATTGATTCAAATATTTGGATGAAATTTAACCCGACATTATCTTTCACGGCCAGATTTGCAAAATGTTGGGTAAAACAATCATCCATCTTTTTTACATAATCTACAAAATCAAGCCCAGGCATTCGCAAATTGCCGAATGTAGCTTTGTTTTTCGTTTCGTAAGCTTTAAGATGACACAATATTGTACTGGCATCTAAGATTTGTATTGTTTTGCTATATTCTATGCATCTTTCACATATATGTTTGTCTAAACATTTTTTTATTAAATACCCACTTACGTAATGCAATGCATTTTGATATGGTAAATCATTTTTGGTGTAATCATCTTCTTTCGGAAGATATCTTTCTGTTAATTGTTCCTGCTGGTCGAATAAAGAAGATTCAGGAATCTTATCAGCAGAATTTAGTTCACTTAATAAATTCTCAAAATCATCCTTGCAATTGCTTCGTTCACTGTGTTGAATGAAATTCAACGAAAACAGATTTTTAAAAGCGCATGTAAAATGAAAAGCTGTTGGGTTATTATTGTTTCCACCTTTTGCACGTACAGCACCAAAAAAGATTTCTAAACAATCCTGATTTAATTTTTTAGTAAGTAAAAATTTTATATTTGCAGCTTTCAACTCATCCCATAACATTTTTAATGCATTAATATTTATACACCAACCTTTAAAACATTTAAATGAGTTGGTAACATCTTTATTTTTTTTATTTATTACTTTAATAGATTTCAGTAACGTTAACATTTCCTCTATAAAATCTCTTTGAAATTTACTACCAATATATGGCAAGTTATGCTGCTTTGCCTTATGTTGTGACGAGTTGAATATATCAAAAAGGCGGTCAAATTTTTCAATAAAATCGGTCGTTCCTGCAGCTTTGGCTGGCAGAAAGTTCAGCGATACATATGTTGAAATGCCCACAGCTACACTTTCGCTCAAAACTTGTACCGCCAAAGATACTCGCATTCTTTCCCAATTGTTTGGACTTAAATGTTTATCTGTCAGCTTACTGGCAATTCGTAACGTTCTACTTTTGTCTGAGTTGTAAAACTGCTCAATAAATTCCCAAGTTGCAATCTTTTCACCTGCATACTCAATATTATTACAGTTGAGGAGAGTATTCCTTACAGATTTGATTAAGTGTGGTGGGTCATACATCACATAAATTTTTTTTAAGCCATTTTCACTGTGAAATTGAAAATAAGGTTTATCAACGGTTACTCCTAATGAATTTATAGTTTCTAAAAAATTTGATCCTTGATCACTAATGACTACTTTTACATTTAGAGAAATTTTAAAAAGTTCATTTAAACATTGATTTAAAATTTGCTTTGTTTCATGACTTGACGATTTGCAAAAGAAAAAAGCTACTGGTTGTTTCCAATTGGACAATAATCCCCTAACCATCAAGACAAGAACTTTTTGTGTTGGAATAAACTCTCTGTCTTTCCCATTGTCAATAAATCCAATAATTTTATCTTTTGAACAATTATAAAAAAGATTTGTTTTAATTGCCATTTCGTCCCAACACAATGTACAATATCTTTCCTTTTCTGTCATTCGATTTACTTTTAATTTCAGTACATCAAAAACGAAATTCAAAAAGCCCGGTTGAAAATTCATTCCATGTGTAAATCGTTGGAGACTTCTCACAGATGGCAGCGTAAAAGTCTTTGAAACATACTTATAAACTTTTGGACTAATAAAATACAACTGAAGAGAAAATCGCTTAAACTCGTCTGAATAGCGTTTCCCATTATTTTTTAGGATGTTAAGTGAAGCCTGTGCTCCAACAAACTTTGCACTCGATGGTGGTAGAAATTTTACACATAACTGCTTAAAATCATCAACTGTTATGTCGTCGAGATGGCTCTCATTGTGTGTTTTCAGCCTTTTGTTTTCCTGTTTCAGTGTTCTCATCTCTTCTCGGATCTTCCTCTTCCTTGGTGTATTGAAAGATAAACTTTGTTCAGTTTGTGTATGTTTTGTCGGTGAACACAGGACTTCTGTCACTCTGTAATAAAAGATATTATTGTATTTCAATCAAAAACAAATTTTGAACAACTTACGCTGAACTGCAAGATGGTTCATTTATTGTTGGTTCTGTTATCGATGCAGCATTTGTACTTTCTGACACTCTATTATAAAAAAATACATATATTATAATGTTGAAAACAATTGTAAAGGTTACTTACACTGAACTGCAAGATGGTTTGTCAATTGTGGATCCTACTGCAGCACCTTCAACTTTCTCCCTTGATAAGAATAGAGTGGGTTTTGCATGGGGCTGTAACCGATTCTTCAAGTCATTTAAAAACATTTTCGTCTCAAAGTGTTTAGCACAGACTCTTGTTTGCTTTATGAATCTATCATCCCTTTCTTTCAAATCCGGACGATTGCATGCTCTGATCCATTCCAAACATCTATGTCATATTAATTTTATTAGCCAAAATCGAACACACATTTTAATAAACCTTAATTTCCAGATTTACTATGAGAAACCACACTCCAAAATATTATTTTATTAACAAATTAACAACACCAAAATGCACTAAAGTATGTAATTGGGCATATTTGATACTCACAATAACTCCGGAAAAAATAAACAAATTCAAATAAATACCTGGCTTGATCACGTGGAAAATAAAAAAAGCTTATTGTCCCATTTGGTTTAGAGCCACAACCATTTACCGCACAATAAAATCCACGTTTAACACGCATATTGTTTGTTTTATAATCACTAGAACTCACTCTTACAACGAAATTGTACAGTTTATTAAACCAGATGTAAACACACCAAGCCGGTAAAACCTCGTGGTCTAATCACGTTTCACGTCAGACGTCATCCCGCCTATTTTCTGAATATACATGCGCACTGAATACTGATTTCTAGTGTCGCTTCTATTCGGTACGTAGATATTCTTTGGTAATAGTTCTGTTGAAGTTGAAATTCGGTAGAACATTAACATCAAAGACGTAATAAGTGTACCTACTTGTTACTATGTACTATCCGCTGGCCGTACTCAAAACGCTTTGTTTAAAAAAAAATGTAAAAAATGAAGAGGAAACGATAGACTAGCAACCCGACCTCTTTAATTAGGTACCTGCTACAGAAACATCCACGAGACGCCCTTCATGTTATGGGGTTAGAAACATTTTAGTTGATTTGCTTTTGCATCACAAGGAATTTATTGTTACAATGAAAATGTAATATATTCCAGCTCAGAGCGCTAATTACCTCAGAGATACATATTACATTGTAATATTTGTAGGTGTACAACGTCGCAGTTTGATATTCGATAAATAGAAAGTTTGAAATGGAAATAGTACTTTTTTGCAGCACCCTCTGATTCTGTAAGCAAAAAATATTTTACTAGATTTAGAATTTTGTTTCACCAATACATTAGCAATGATTGTATGCTGCATAGTGTACGGTATGGCAGAACTTTGGAATATATTTATGTACAACTGCATTGCAAAGTACTGTTGACATCTGATAAAAATATTTTATTTACAGTAAGAAGAGTGCCAATGTCGTTTTGCTGCTCAGATATTCACTAATGGAAAGTTTTCAAAAGCAGATGCTCTCTCATAGCGGTGCAAAAACTTTTGGATGTAATATATGCAATTATAAATGCTCAAGAAAATCAAATTTGCAAAAGCACATATTCACTCATAGTGGTGAGAAACCATTTGGATGCGACATGTGCAATTATAAATGCTCGCAAAAACCAAATCTGCAACGGCACACGCTCACTCATAGTGGTGAGAAACCCTTTGAATATACTATTTGTAGTTATAAATGTTCCCTCAAAGTTGGTTTGCAAAACTACATGCACACTCATAGCGGTGAAAAGCCATTTAGATGTAATGTCTGTAGTTATAAATTTTCTGTAAAAACAAATTTGAAAAAGCATGTGCTTATCCATAGTGGTGAGAAACCATTTGGCTCTAATACTTGTAATTATAAATGCTCACAAAAACAAATTTGCAAAATCACATGCTCACGCATAGTGGTGGGAAACCATTTGAATGTAATATTTGTAGTTATAAATGCTCGCAGAAAGTAAGTTTGCAAAATCACATGCTTACACTTAGTGATGAGAAACCATTTGTTTGTAATATATGTAATTATAAATGCTCACAAAAAACAAATCTAAGAAGGCACATGCTCAGTCATAGTGGCAAGAAACCTTTTTTAATGTAATGTAAAACATTATGTAATTACATACATTATATATTATACATTAATAGTGGTTTTTCAAGCTTACTTCTTGCAAGCACTTACAGTAAACTATAAATGCTTACAAAAAGTAAACTTGGAAAACCACATGCTGATTTATCACTATAAATGGTAGTTTCCAGAGCCTTCTATAGCTAACGAGTCTGGAAGTGTATCTCTACTACCGTTGTAACGTCGTTACAATGGATGATCGGATTGAATTATTCACTGCATGAGAACCAACAGACTAAAGAAGTCTCCAAAATGTTATACCTTTATAGCAAGACAAATATTTTGTACATTTTTATGGGAATTTTATAATTATTTACCTAATGCATTATGCTGTTAGAATTTTTATTTTAGAAAATGCTGTCAAGTTGTTACATATTTCGATGCACTAGTAATTACTGCAAAACAGAACGTGTAACAATATTTAAATTTCCTTAATCAGTCTCAAAATGGTTTCTTAATGATGTGATAATAAATATACTTTTTAAATTTTACTAAACTATCATTAAAGAAATAATTAGAACTTTAAAGTTTCATCCTAATAAGTTAAATCCCGAATACAAATTTGGGAATTCAATACCATTAACTAATAACCCAAGTAACGATATTACATGAAAATTGCGTAAAATTGGCGTGCCTGAAATTACATACCTAGAATTTCAAAAAAAGAACGGCACGTAAAAATTATGTAACTTACGTGCCATACTCTTTTTTGCATTCTTTTTACGTGCCAAAGTGATGTACAAAGATGATCAAAAAAGGATGTATTTATTACGTGCCATCGGGCATGCTAATGGCATGGGTTTTTTTTTCGTTTTGCAATTAATAGCAGTGCACAGCAAAAATGCACCGTACATCTGTCCTTGAAAATCTAAGCGTGGATTCCAAAAGTGCTTTTTTTAGCTAATACAAACGAATAGATCTCAGTAACAGTATGGTGTAAAAATTCAAGGATAGCGAAAAATCAAGTTTATGCCTTATAAATAACCACAATTCATTAATTTTGATGGACATAATAATATTATAAAGCAGACACGCCCGAACGCGCGGCGTATGATTATGACGATAATTATTTTGAAAATACCGATTTATCTTTTTAATAAAAGTAAAATAAATTCTTCACAAGTATTTGTTACAAATCTTTTATAATTTTGCTAGTATTTGAAAATGTTAAATTTGTAATGCAATGGCAATATGCAGCAACTAAACTACTCTGACATTTCATATTGTAATGTTTTTAAAAATTAATGATTTTTTCTAAGGAATCAACTTTATTTTTCACTCTATTACATGATATCTATTAGATCAATGAGATAGTGCTTTTTGATAAACAAATTCGGACAACTTCAAAAAACTATAAGAATTAACACTTCAAAGGCAGATATAGGGTTGGTTTTTGTTGTAAGTGAATTAAATGATTTAGAATTTTTCAAATAAATAGCAAAAAAGCAAAGGTGCAAAATAGTTTATTTTAAAAAAATGATTACAATTTAAACTAGCGTAACAAGAACTAAAAGTAAATAAATGTTTATACAATAATACAGTAATTAATATTTTACAATAATGTATTAAAAAGGCAGAGAGTATATTAAAGAAGTAGAGGCATCAGTGTCAAATTATTACCACTTAAATTAACCCTTCTTTACCTTATCTTGGAAACTGTACACCTTACAAAAAAAGGTTAAATAAGTAAATACCAAAGTTGGTTGATAGAAAACAAATTTAAATGGATAATATTTCTGTATAATAATATATGACCCCTATATACCTTACGATTTTCAGATTATCGACTTTAAGTATTTTAGAGTAAAATTAGTTCTTTGAATATGCAACTTTAAAAAAAATTAAATTTACATTACAAGTTACAATTAAGTAATTATAACAATATGCGATGCTTATAAATATCTCAATCAAAGTTTTGTTATAAATTTACTGTTTGAAATAATCCAAAACTATACATAAGAATTCCATGTTCAAAAATGTGTAACTTCGGCTTAATGGATTGGCGCCCTGTATATTATTCAACAATAAATTCAGCAAAAACGTTGATTTAATTATTTATAAGCGCCATGTATTATTGTACTTGTAAGTACTTATAATTATAGTTAAATGTAACTTGAAGTATGCAAATTTATTTTTTAGAAAAGTTGCATTTGCAATTTCATCAAAAAAGAATTAAAGAAATTAAATTTACCCAAAACGCTTTTGCTACTATTAATAAAAGATATAATTATTAATTAATAAGAACAAGATAGATGTATAGTATAAGCTTTTACTAAATGTTATTCGTATGGCCCATTGTTTATATGTGTAGTAAATTGTGAATACCCTAATGTAATAAAAAAAACGCTTCAAAAACTTTCAAGTAAATAATTACAAACACTTGTCTTTTTATAATCATGTTATTTAGAATAATAATCCTTCTTCAAATCAAAACCTTGATTTGCTTATTTTAATCAAGTAAATGAATTATAAAATTTATATATTTATTTACGGGATTACCCTAATACATATATAAATAGAACATGCATAGGTAAAACAAATATAATAATAAGACACTAAATAATATAACATTAAATAGATCATAGTATATGGCTTAATTAAATTAAATTGATCACAGTATATAGTTTAATTAAAATAATTAAATAGACAGACTTAACATAAAGAATGTTATTTTTGAAAAGAGTTACTAAGTTGTTTCTTAAAATTGAATAAGTTATTGTTGAAGAAATCAATAATATCACAAAAGTTATTGCCTTCACGCAGCATACGAGTAGTTGGTCAATAGTAACTATAATTAGAGGAGTGATAGGGAATGTGAAATGGATATTTTTGTCTTGTATTTCTTGTAGGTACATTAAAGGTAATGACTGATAGAATTTCAGAACAGTCAATTCTATTAGTAATAATTTTGTATAAAAATAACAAAGATGAAAAACTTCGTCTATCTTCGAGTGTCATTAAAGAGATGACTTCACGCACATCATTGTAGTCATATTCACCCACTCTCCAGTTTAGTTTGAATGCTGCAACTTTTAGGAATTTATTCTGTACCCTTTCCAACTCGTCAATGAATTTGTTATAATAGGGGTTCCATATCAGAGTGGAATATTCTAACAGTGCACGCACCATGGTGCAATAGAGTAATTTTAAAGAATAAATAGAAAAATCAACTGACGACCTTAATATAAAACCAAGCATTTTGTAAGCTTTTAATGTTATGGAATTGATATGAGTGTTAAAGCAGAACTTCCTATCAAAAATTACACCTAAATCTTTACATTCTGATTTCCTAGGAAGAATATTATTATTAAGTTTGTAATCAAATTCAAAGTTTGAGCGTGATCTATAAAAGGAGATGGATAAAAATTTGTCTTCATTTAAGTACAAGTGGTTTACTTCGCACCACATTGCAACGCTATTTATATCGGTTTGAAGCAGAGAGGCATCATCGTAATTATGAATTTCTCGAAAATTTTTTAAATCATCAGCAAATAGCAAACATTTTGAGTACTTGATGCTTTCAAGAATATCGTTGACAAATAAGCAAAATAGTAGAGGTCTGCAATGTGAACTTTGCTGGACACCAGATTTTACGATAATTGACTCGGATATAAAATTTGAGGTACGTACAGATTGTACCCGACCAGTTAAATAGCTTTCTAACCATTTATGCCAAGGGCAGATAATTTTTTAAGTATGATAACATGAGGCACTCTGTCAAATGCCTTTGAGAAGTCTGTGTAGATCGAATCGACCTGCACAGACCTCCCAAATGCACCCATTATATAATTACTATAACAACAAATTAGATGTAGTTGAACGGCCTGATAAAAATCCATGTTGCTCAGGGATTATAAGAGATCTGCATATAGCCATAAGTTGTTTGGAAACAATGCTATCTAGTAAATATTTCTTTAAATACATATGTACACTGCCGCTCATTTGAAAGTGCACGATAGACCCGATTTACTTCGGTTATATTTTCTATAAGTTACTCTAAGCTGATAAATACATTATTTTAAATGTATTTGAAAATAATAAAAACCTTTCAATCCGCTTCTATACTATAATATATGTAGTATTATGTAGTTATTTAGCAATAACTTATAGCGAAGAATGTAAGCATATTCCCTTTGTTAGCTACTACAATGCTTATAAAGTTTTCTAGTTTGTTTTTCTCCCAGAGCATTATCTAAGATCAGTGTTGGGCATCAATCAATTAAATTTTTAATCAATTAATCGGTTGATTGAAGTTTTAATTGTGATATTTCAATTGCAATTATATCTAATTACAATTATTTATGAAAGTTTTAATTTAAATAAAAAAATAACTTTGAATTCTACTATTTTGTAATAATAGCAGATCGCATTTCAACCTTGTCCCAGACTTTAAACAAACCCTAATAATAAATAAAAAGAGCAATTGAAATATCTTTATTCTTTATTATGCCTATATTGTAATTGGTATATAATAGTATTGGGTGCACAAATAAACTTTGTAAACTATAAAAAATGTGTTATCTGCACGATCTCTATAAAATAGATAAATCGTAAAATGCTTTTAATAGGAATTAGCAAAATATACTGCTTGTTGCCTTAAAACGTAATGTCCCAGCTGTAGTTACAAATAAAAAAACATCTGATTTCTTAAGGGATGCATTATTTATTTTATTAATTAATTTTGTCTTTTTCTACATTATGACATTTTCATAATATTAACTTATCATATAAATGATAGCATATAAAAGCCGACTCGTCAATCATAAAGGTGGAGATCTAAAAGACATAGATTAATAAATGTACAATTTTACATAAAGCTTTTATTGTTGTTACTTACGTCTGACACGACACAGAGCAGGCCAAAACTGGTAGGAGTTGCTTTTGTATATTGGAAGTCCATCCACATTTATTTGCAAATTAATAGTTTGTGGTAATGAGCTCTTTACTTGCTTGATTTTCTTAAAAAGGCTTTTTTGTAGTCCAAAATGCACATAATTTTTTGGTTCAACTGTGGTTAGTTTTACCTGTTTTGGTGTGTTAAGTATTGTTTTAGCTTTAACTTTTATTTTAACATTTGAATATTTATTAAAAATTTTTATGACCACACACACACCACACTTTACATACCAAGCAGCAAGATCTTCTTTTGCGGTTACTTCGCATAAAATTGTTTCTTCAGCCACAAAATTATTATTCTCGCCTTCGTCACTTTCACAATCGCTGTTTTGATAAATATATTGTTCTTCGATCACTTCTACCGTCTGATCAATATCCGAATTGTTTTCAGATGACCGTTGTGGTTCCGAATTGTCACTGCGTTATATTTAAGCTGATTATCACCTACACAAAAACCCGGAACTGGAGCATTGAGATTAATTGGAGTATTGGAGGTTAAATTTAAAATTTTTAACGTTTCATTTTTTGAAGCCGCCTTAAATGAAGAGAGGAATAAATTTTACTACCTCTTTCCATCGCACTAAAATTGAGACTAATAAGCGTTTTGTCTGTGACACTATATGTAAGGAATTTATAATGTTGTTCCATTATTGACATTTCAATATGGCAATGCCGAAGACATGAAAAAGATTTATTTTTCGCGTACGTGCCAAAGGTGTATCGCGGGGCACGTAATTATTACGTGCTATTGAGCATCGCTTTGGAATATTAATATGCTGCATTAAAAAAGAATTAGAGGCACGTCATTTTTACATGAATTTTTTTTCCAGCGCTACTTGGGAAGTCTTTCAAAACACACTATCAGTACATTTTGTAACATTGTATTTCATAATTACTCTAAAGTAAAAGCTGCCATGAAACTGCAAATAATAAAGCCCAAAAGGAAAAAGCACAAGAATATTGCCAAAATAGTTTAATCTAAATTAGATTCTCAAGAGTTTACTCGTAGTTATAATTTTTGTAGACCGCCTTTTTATTTGATTATTGTTTTTTAAATTTTATTTTATTTATAAAACATGTTTGGTAAATGTTATCACTTATGTGTTTATGTTATTTACGATACTTAGGGGTAAAGATTGTTGTTGCTTTTTCATTATTTTTACTAAAGGTTTTCTCTTATTGTTTTTTATTTTCTCTTAAAGGCATTTCTATTTGTTATAGTTTGAAATATGCAACAGTCGAATTCAAAATAAGAAAGAATTTTTTAATTCTGTTTCTGTATTATTTAACAATAACTAAATAATTAACTTTTAAATTATGACATAACTAATTGGTTTGTATGTTCTTTGCATCACACTTGCAGTGTATACAAATAAAGCAATCTTTTAATGATTAATCATTGTTACAATATTAATTGATATTATTTATTAAATAGATAAGAGTCGTTTCCTTTTTTAAATTTGGCTGTTATTATATTTATGGTAATTTTTATTTGTATGTTTACATATACAATGTTGTTTATTTTTTGTAAAAATCAGTTAAAGCAAATAATAAGTTCTTGAGAAAATCACGTTGTTTTGGTACATTTTTTTGCGTATACATAGAGGAAATTCATACTTCCTGCACATGTATCTGAATTATCTGAATAACACATACCTTTGGCACCTCCCTATGTCCAAATGACAGGAAATTGACACACCTATTATTTTTGTTTTATAGGAAATTTAATTCTGTGTAATTTTGTTTGAATAATTTGTAATTTTTTAATTTGTTAATCTTTTCACATCTGTCATGGTTTTCGCAGGGGTTTTGTGAAAACGGTCGTGGCGCCTACCAAACGCTGCATAAATTTCATCCACTATCCTGACGTCACCCGTTGCAGTTCCAGGCTAGTTACCTATAGAAGGCTCTGGCATTGCTCACCACTGACTGCGAAACCATTTGGATGTAATATTTGTAATGTTCAGTGAAAGTACTGCAAAACCATATCTCAGATAGCAAAATTGTATTCATAGAATATTTTCCCATAATTTTCTTCTCCCACTCTGTAGCTTTGGTTAGCCAAATGGACACATACTGCTCCGCATCTTTTGTAGTCATTCATTGCAACAATAATACACTATAATCAGTGCCGTAACTAGGGCGTGGCGAAGAAGGCGCCCGCCACGGGCGCAACTGGGTTTGGGACGCAAAACAAAGGATACCGACCCGGTTGAGAGTTGCACGTGGTTTTTCTTTTACTTGACCATTCTACTCTACATGAATCAACACCGACTGTCACTGACCGTTTTTCGTCTCCTGACCAATTAGACAGGACGTTACACTGCTTTTTCCCGCCTCATGAATGAAGGCTCATACAAGAACGATCTATACCAGCGCTTCCCCACCTTTTTCGTTCATGGACCGTCAAACGACGTAGCATTTGCTTGCGGACCGATAAGGTAAAAAATGAAAGAAAACATTTCGCAAAATAAATCTTAGAATAATCATACTTTTACACTGTACAAGAACAATCTAAAATAAATAAATATCCATTCTTTATAATAACAAAAGTCAGTTTTCGTACCTCATCCGCTTGCCGTATACCAAACCTCGAACGACCAAAACGGCCCGAAATCAGCGGATACCGAGAGGCCGGAATTGTTCTCTTTTCGCCAGATGAAGAAATGATCGCAGGCGAGGTGCGGCGCCGAAGATCATAACCCGATTCACGTAGACATCATAGTCACATAGGGCGGTCCATCGCATCGTTCAAAACTATAACAAGATATCTCGACAGCGAGCGCAGATATAACCAAAAACGCTGTCGAGTGGGTTTCGGGAGCTGCGGTCAAAAACGAGAATGGGTACAAATACAAGGAGACAATCATATAAGACCGTCAGAAGTGGTTTCCACTTAGGAACCCGATTAGTCTGGGGGGCTGCGATTGAAAAACAAAAAATTTCGCTTTGCAACCAACAGTGGTACCGCTCGTATCAGACCACGTGACATAGAATGCCCGAACACATGTTCGGTCGCCCCTAAAAACTCCATGTCAATCCTAGCCCCTGTAAAAACGATTGCGGTACTGCGATCACAAAGATTCCGCGGTCAGATTTTCGCTCCGACCTACCGCAAGGCGGGGGCATTTTCTGCTGCCTCCGCCTAAACGGTTTACCGGAGACGGTCAAGACTTCAAATCTGAGACGGGAACTACCCAACGCATCGACACAAAAAACGGTCCGGATCGAAGCAAGTTTTGCGGTCTCGCGAAACCCGGCTTTTGATCGTTCGCGTTAATCAGAGACGCAAGACGAAAATTCTTTCGATTCCGGTATGCCTAGATCCCTGCTCGTCAAACCCGCTTAAAAAATTCTAAAATAGGAGATCCTCCTTATTACCTATTACTGGATATTACTCTACTACATAGGTAGAGAGCCGGCGCGATATACATATATCACGTATGTATGACACGTAAGCGCCGGCTCCGTATAAATTTACTCAGAGTTTACTCTTGGTCAACTCCGATAAACCATTTGACCCTACGTTAGCTCCAGGTTAACACGAATTAAAAAAATTATTTCAGGATTCTCAAAAATACTGTTATTTCTCTGCGGAACGGCAAAAATTTCTGACGGATCGGCGATTGGGAAACGCTGATCTATACTATGTGTGTAGTGTGTAGGCAAGGCGCTGCAGTCTTTGTTGGTCGTTTCCTCGTTCATAATATCAGCTGCGTTGTAGCTTTGTTGTAATTATTTTTATATATTTTCTCTCTTTTGTGGAAAATATGCTGAACTGTTTTATGTTTTTATTACATTATTTTAACATATACCTATGTTTTGTATTTCTTTTATTTTGTCGTCATTGAATATGAATAAAAACTTGTTCTTATTTAGGCTATACATTATTTATTCAGACAAATACCTTTAGGCCAGTAAAATAGAATCCGTTGGTGGAAATAAATGTTGGAAAGCGGGAGATCGTTTCGATCGCTTCATTTGACGTCAAATATAAATATCCTAGGTTTGCACGGTCCCTCGACGCGAGCTTACCTGAGGGCATCGAAAGAACCACGAAATCTTCGGACCTTTTTTAGTTTTTCGTTTATAACTTTAAAGCAGTGCTTTCCAACGAAAACTTCACTATTACAAGAATTAAATAGCATTAAATTGTGCGTCTGATGAGTATCCAACACTTTAAATTCGGTCTAATGGTATGGTCGAAAAACGACAATTTTACAAATTTTCGATTTTCCGTCAGTCCTGACACCCAGAGGCTTTCCGTATAAAAAAAACCGTTGGACTCATTCTGATTCTTAATATAAGTCGAGAAATACCTAAGCTTTGATATTGTAGAGGTTTCCGGATTAAACTAATGGCCATTTCTTTGTCAACCCCTATCACAGCAATTGGGATCAATCCATATGAAGTGCTGCAGTACTGATCGCTCGATCATTTCGAAAAAAGTTTTTTTTGTGTGTTATCATAACTAAGTATTGGTAGATCAAAACCACTGTTATTTTATTTTTATTTCTTTTGATTGAAATATGGCAGCCATATCTGTTTCGTGGTCTCTTTATGGTCAGACGGACAATAACGAAACGTCAATTAAATGTCAGAGTTGTTTTTTGTAGAACTTAATTGGTTCTTAATATAATTTGTAAACTTATCACCATGGGAAAGAACCTGAAATTAAATATTTTGGAATAGTAACTATAGTAACGTACTTCGTATAAGCACATAAGTATACGCACAGCTGCTTGATGTACCTACGTAGTCATTTAATTATATGTTTACACAATAATAGATTTGAGATAAACACTTAATCTGTGCATAAAATAGTGTATGTGTAGCGGGCATAACTTGCTTTTATTGCCCTATAGCCTTTTCCTAGCCCTCGGCTAACGCCTAGGGCTAGGAATAACGCTTCTGGCTATAAAAGCTTCTTTATGTCCTTAATACATAAATAACTATTAAATACCCAAAAGCATGTTTAGAGAATATTCTCCGCTATCTGAGATACTCGTTCATAGTGGTGAGATACCATTTAAATGTAATATTTGTAGTTATAAAATTTATAACTACAAATATTACATTAAAATGGATTTTCACCACTATGAATGAGCATATGGTTTAGCAAACTTACTTGCAATAAACATTAGATATTCACTGAAAGTAAATTTGCAAAATCACACCCAAGTAGCGCTGGAATAGAAATCCATGTAAAAATACCGTGCCTCTAATTCTTTTTTAAGGCCGCAAATTAATATTCCAAAGCGAGGCTCATTGACCAAAACAGATTTTAATAAATTCTTTCATTAATTCCCTACTGAATATTTTGAATGACAGGTAAATTTAGGGATCTAATACATTTCATCTGGCAACACTGCGCGAAAGTGCAGATCAATTTTTGGTGCGTCCCAATCATCATATAATTATTATTATCATTATCATTAATTAACTACAATCAATACAAAAAAGAGGCATTAGCAGCATTTGAGCATTTTTATGGAACGGTTAGACATATTTTAGTTGATTTGCTTTTTCATTTCAATGAATTGTTCTTATGAATGTTACAAAATGTTCCAGCTTTGAGTCCTAATTATCTCAGAAAAGCTGCACAACATACTGTAATTTATAGTGTCCAACGTCACATTGTGATATGGAAATGCTTTCTTGCAACACCCTCTGATTCTGTAAGCATTTAAATTATTTCGCTGGAGATTTTATGGAAGTGTTTGCAAGTGTTTGACAAGAGTAATTTTTAGTAAGAAGAGGGATATAAGCATAAGAAAATGAAATGCTGTATAATATGCATAAAAATCATTTACATATTTCTGCTACTAAAAATTATAAATATAAGTGACAAGCCGCTTAATGAACAAAAATATGCAACATACGCTCACACATGGTGGTAAGCAACTATGTGAATGTAATATATGTAATTATAAATGCTCACTAAAAGGAAGTTTACAAAAACACATGCAGACTAATGGTGATGTGAAACCATGTGAATATAGTATTTGTAGCTATAAATGCTCACTGAAAGCAAATTTACAAAACCATATATTTACTCATAGTGGTGACAAACGATTTGGATGCAGTATTTGTAATTATAAATTCTCAAGGAAAACAAGTTTGCAAATGCACATGTTCACTCATACTGGTGAGAAGCCATTTGAATGTAATATTTGTAATTATAAAAGCTCACAAAAAGGAAGCTTGAAAAAACATCTGCTCACTCATAGTGGTGAGAAACCATTTGCATGTAATATTTGTAGTTATAAATGCTCAGTAAAAGCACGTTTGCAAAACCACATACTCACTCATAGCGGTGTGAAACCATTTGAATGTAGCATTTGTGGTTATAAAACCTCACAAAAAGGAAGTTTGAAGAAACATCTGCTCACTCATAGTGACGAGAAGCCATTTGTATGTAATATTTGTAATTATAAATGCTTTGAAAAAGCAAATTTGCAAAAACACATGTACACTCATAGTGGTGAGAAACCATTTGGATGTAATCTTTGCAGTTATAAATTCTCACAAAAGTCAAATTTGCAAAACCACTTGCTCACTCATAGTGGTGAGAAACCATTTGGATGTAAAATTTGTAATTATAGATGCTCATGGAAAGCCAGTTTGCAAAAGCACATGATGACTCATAGTGGTGAGAAACCATATCGATGTAATATTTGTAGTTATAAATTCTCACAAAAAGCAAGCTTGAAAAACCATTTGCTTACTCACACTGGTGAGAAACCATTTGGGTGTAATATTTGCAGCTATAAATGCTCACTGAGAGGGAGTATGCAAAAGCACATGCTCACTCATAGTGGTGAGAAACCGTTTAAATGTAATATATGTAATTATAGATGCTCACTAAAAGAAAATTTGCAAAACCACTTGCTCATTCATAGTGATGAGAAACCATTTGAATGTAATATATGTGATTATAAATGCTCACGAAGAATAAGTTTGCAAAGGCACATTCTCGCCCATAATGTTAAGAATCCAGCAATGGCTTTTGGCTGTTCGTGATGATGATGATTTCTTTATTCTCCATAATCACTGCATTGTTTATCAAAATTAAAAAGCATCTGAAGTGTGAAAGCCTATACTACAAGTTTTGTATATACAAAGCAATCTTACTTTTCGAAGATATAACGAGTTATATGAATTAACCCGCGAAGAATCACTTATTTTTGTATTATAAGTTGATTTAAACTCATTTTATCTAGAAAATTAAGCAGTTTATTAAAAAAATGCTTGATATAAAAGTTATAGTGTCTATTATCAGGCTTATGATGCAATTTGCTGGAGAAGGAGGACAAACATCAAGATTTAGCCCTCTTTATTTAGAGGTGTTAGAAAAATATTTTTATTCACGACTATGTTATAATATACTCATCATACACTACTAGCGGTGATTAATATATCATTAGCATGGATGCGATTTGGGGATGAGGGAGTGGCTAAATATTAGAAAATTTTGAATATACCGCCGACACCTTTGAAAGTGGGGGTACTACACATGATTACATGCTGCAGTTTTATGGTGAACCTCAACCTATGTGTTTCCACTTTTTATAGTGGATTTGAAAGTGCTCAATCAATACTATACCCAGATAACATTTTATCATGTCTGTAACATTATTTTGAAACATGAAACGTAGCCTCAAATGTTTCTAGCACATTTCTGGAATGTTGCAGATATTGAAGATGCCCTACCTCTGCTACGTTTCATACAAAACGTCTCCAAAACAACGTTTCTGGAACATACATTAAACATACTAGTTTAAATGGCGATCATCTTTTATACAAGTGGTCCTTAGTTTAATACTCTATTTCACCTAACATGTAATGCTTATTTGTGCCAAAATCTTCTTAAGTGAAACTTAAATTTAAAAGATGCACACCTATAATTATTATCACTCTTACTGATGCTGTAATAATGACCACTTAAAACTTCCTGAGGCAAATGGGCATTATCTTAAAGTTAACTTTTATGTATCTACTGTTTTTTTAAATAATTTTTTAACGGGTCACAAGAAAAACTTAGTAAATTTTAATGATGGTTCTTCCATTTATTTTACGTAACATTGCCAATTGTAGGGAAAAAAGGAAAGGGAAATTCAAGAATAAAACCGTATAAATCTGTAAATTCATAAAAGAACGGAATTTATTACTTTTATTAAACTCTTATAAATATTTCATTGGTTTTGATCAGAATTCATCTTCCTCATGTATCGTAAATTTGCCTGCCAAAACCAATTAGCGACTACTTTTTCAAAATATTGATCTGATAGAGCAGGAAAATTATTTTGTACAGCCTTTCTTAATGTCTTGATAATTTTTAAATCTGAAACTTGGTAATTGTTCTTCCGTCCTAGCCATGAACACTTCTTTGTAAGTTTATCAGAAAAAATCTTTTTTTGAGACCTCGTTAAATATTATCGTTACTGAGGTACCACCCGAGATAAAGAAAATCGTGTCCTACAATATAAATATTTACATTTTATTTATCTTTTTAGGTACCTACATTCAACTTACCAATTGCTTTTCTAATGAAACAGACTCTTCAACACTTTTGTCAAATTTCAATAATTCCTTAAACTTTTTAAAGTCTGCTTTTAGAACAAAGTCTTCAGTGTTCTCATTATCCTTCTGGTGATGTCGATAATGTGGTTTACATGTATCCAACTGGTTTAATAGTCATTCTAATAATATTTTGTTGCTTTGCGTTATTCTAAGTATTTGATTTAATTTTCTTTCAGTTTCAACTGTATGGTCATCTGTAACCAAAGGTAACAAATTGGGTAATGTTAAAAATAAAAATCATTAAAAAAGGCTTACATGTTGTTGAGTTATTTTCAAAATCATAAATTATCTCTGAAAAAAGAATTACATACATGTTAATAAATCTTGAAAACTTTCATAAAGTGTATATACTTACCAGCATTTTCAATATTAAGAATGGGAGTATCTAGAATAAAAATAAAATTAGAAGGGTATATAAATTTTATAGTAAATAATAAATCATAATAACAAGCTTTACCATCTTGTTCAGATGTAATAAGACTATTTGACAACGATGAAACAGGTTGTGGAGGCAGTGAAATTAAGTCCATGGAAGTAACAGATACTAAAATAGATAGCATTTAGTAGTAAGTATGTATATTGCCCGTATATTAATATAAAATATATATTTACAAACATTACTAACTTGTAGAAGCAGATGCAATACTGTGCAGTGACACTGCTTCTTCTATTTCCAATTTTTCATTTCAAAAAACTTTTATTTTTGGTAAAGGCTCAATGAGCATATCATTTTCTTTAACACACTTGCCATCAGTAATGAAATTGGGATCTTTTTGAGCTTTTTCTTCCCGATCGGTTTTGTGTCATTCTATCTATCGAATCGGTCTTTTCAGACTCAGTCCCTTCTTTGTTTTTTTCAATATTTAATGCTTCATCATAGGAAACTATAACCATAATTACTGTTATTTTACAGAAAAGTGTAATATAAATACCAAGTTCATAATACCAGGTTCACTTAGCATTATTTTTACTCGCCAGGTTTTCCAGTCGTCTTGACTCTCAATTGCATATTTTATGTATTTTCTGATCCCTTTAGCGGTGTTATTAGGCCATAGATAATAATCTTTATTAGCTTTATTGGAAATTCAGTTTTGTGGAACAACAGATATCTCTTTATTTTCTAACGCCTCTCCATCATCGTCTAGAAATTCCACGACGTTCCACTGCAAAAAAAAGATTAATCGAGTAGGCCAGCCAAGTGTAAAGCCATAACATGAAATACTACTTTAAAGTTACATAATGTTTAATACATAGTAATAAAAGTAGGTAAACAACATAATTGATTTGTAGTACTATTTGTAGTTTTATCATTTTTGAATTAAATAATTAAACACCGGGATATATGAATAAATCAAAGATTAATATTTTTGTTTTCGTGGGTAACAAGGTTAACTCGTGCTTTAAGACACCCATTATAATATTAAATTGTTATAAGAAACGTTATGTTACTATGCTTCATGTGTCTGTCAATGTAAATTTTCTGCCAATTTTGTTCCTTGATGCTAATAATCGAATAGAAAGTACATTTGATAACCCCTTTGAAGTACAATTAAGATAAAATCTACTTTAGTCCTATAATCAGTGACAAAATCTTTTATATACCATTACGTTAAGTTAATATAATATACATATATTTTTCTTTTTCAGGTCAACTTATAACTAAGATATCCTTTCTTTTTTTGTCCTTATTTGTGTTTAATATTGTATACTGTAATACCACAATAAATATATGCTATTCCAACTTGATTTATTGTATTATAATTTATTAAGTTTTCTATTCTTAGGATATCGTCAAGACTTTGTTTATGTTTTTATTTAATCATCCCAAGAACCACATCTGATTCTCCAAAGTTTCTAATCGAATGTACTTTCTCTTATCATTTACCCTTTCCAGCAAAAGTGACCATTACAATACATACATAAACTTGTTATTGTAAGGATATGATTTTTTTGAACAAATTGGAGGACATATGAAATATATCTACATCTAATTCCCTGATGAATTTATTTACTGTAATTGCAATTCTTATCATTGGTGAATTAATTCGCATCTGAGTTCTCCATTGAGGAATATAAAGAACGTTCCGGGGTTGCGATATGTAGGCGGGTACATACAGTTGAACCAGTGGCAGCAAATTGGGGAATTCTGGTCTGTTATTCATCAATTTATATAAAAAGTAAGCATCAGCTAATTCACGCCTTGTTGTTAATTTTGTTATTTTGCTAAGGATTAATTCCTAATTAGCAGCTTACAAATCTAACATGTAGACTTTTAAATATAGCCGATTATCTCTCGAATCGGTAAGTCAAACAACAGTACAAGTCCAAAAAGATAGTTTTGAGAAAAAATGAAAAACATAATAGCTCCACAATGAGTAAGATCACCGTGTTGGTCTTCATATAACAGTTGTGATAATTCTTTAAACAAATGATAATTGAATATAAAAAATCCGAAAAAATCACCCCCTTCCAAGCTATAGAGAAAAAAATGTGCACTTTTAGTCTAGAAGGTTCTAATGTTTTTAAGCGCAACGCATGGATCTTCGAATTTTAAACACTTTTGCTATCTTAAGTCAAGACGTCATTTTGTGACTTGTACTGTTCTTGGACTCACCGATTCAATTGTGGTTTAAATAACTTTATTGAAAAAGATTGCAATAAAAACTAAATACATAAGTCATTTTAAATAAATGTAAAAAAACACAATAATTATACATTATGCATTTGCATAGTAAAAAAGAAAAATATAAGTGCAACCATCACATTACTTTTATGAAAAATTTACAAGTTACCTAGCATCTTTAAATGCAAATCCGAAAATACTAACACAAGAACTCAATGCACATGTAAGAAGCACTGAAACGAATTAAGTTTTCTTAATCTTGAAAAGTGTTTTTAAAATAATTCTTTTTCCAAAAACACAAAAGACCGAGTCCAGGTTACAAAATGAACAGTTTACTGTTAAGTACAATAAGATATTTATTCGTTGAAATTGCACAATATGCACTTGCATAATAACTTAAATACTATTATACAGTTTCAACATTAAACTGGTAAACTGGCTCAGAACCTAGGTAAGTAACATCCCTGGATGCCAACTTCTAAGGTTCTGAGTGAAGTTATTAGTTCAGAAGCTAGGTAAGCAACATCCCTGGATTCCAGCTTTGAAGCTCTGAACTGTAGAAGATTGTAACTCGAACTAATCTGTCCCACAAAGTTGCCGTGTTTACAGGGGCGCGCCAACTATGTGGCGAATGTAGGCAAAAGCTACTGGCGGCAAAATCTAAGGGTGGCAATTCGGCTAAATAAACAAACCGTACTAACGACCTCTTCTTTCTAATGCCGCGCGTCGGCTCCAATTCATGTTTAATGCGTGATTCTCTTTCGGTACTCTTTTGCTATTAGCGATAGCGGCTAGCTTAAAAAGTCCGAGTATCACAGGTGGCTTAGCGGTAACGGTCGGTAAGTATCAAAAACAAAGAGAGTAAATATAGAGAAATGTTTTTATTGTTTTTATTGCTTTTCGTCTGTCGTCTGTCGGAAGCCGCAAAAAATGAAAATTAATATAAATATGTCTGGATTTTGTAAAATGGGTCATTCTAGTTTGTTCTGCAAATCAGATTAGTTGATTAGATAATTAGTTAGTGAGGTGAATATTTCAGTGTAAAAATGGTAAGTAGTGTAACTAAAACTAAATACGGTATATTTTTACTATTCTACGCTTAATTCTAATTAAAGTTTCTGAAACATATATCAAAATTCAAAACTCAGTAGTTTTCGAGATATTTGACATTTAAAATTTTTTTTCCCATGAAAGGCAATTAACAATATGGCTAATAATTTTATCTTGCAACTACCAACTACTAATTGTAAAGTATTTTTAGGTAATTTTTTTTCAAGGTCCTGTAATACATACTAATACATATTTATTTTCAACAAATGTTGTACAGGGTGTTTAAAAAATGTGATCCAATTTGTTGGTAAAGACAGATGTAAATTTTTTCGAATAGATCACCATGTAACATATCCTATATCAAAACTAATCTGTTTTCGAGATATTTAACGTTTAAATTTTTTTTCCAAAAACGTAAATAAGATTGCTAACAATATGACATTTCCTATTTTAAGGAAAAAGGCAAAAAAAGAAAAGGATTGTCAGGTCATCAGTTCCGCCAACAAAGACGGCAGAAAATGGAAGAGAAGGAAAAATTAACTGATTCTTTGAAGAAATATTTGAAACCGTCAGAAATAAGTGTTCTTCCTGAACTTGAAAATACCGACGATGCTCGCCCTAGTTGTTCCTCAGCCCCAAGTTCCTTATTTGTTTCTGATTGTAATAATATAAATAGTACCCAGGAACATCAGACTGAAAACTGATGATCCTGGAGAGTGGCCCGAAATAATTACATCCGCAGATGCAAGATTTTTAACGAAAAAAGGACCCCATCAAATTTCGAATTGGATCTATCCAGTAAACTCACAAGGTCGAAAGTTTTCTGCCAGATGTTTTTATCGTAACCTCACCAATGGAGAGAAACTTAAAAGGGAGTGGCTGAATTACTCAACAACAAGAGATGCGGTTTACTGTTTCTGTTGCAAACTTTTTGGTAAGTCTTTGACCAACTTGTCTAATAAGGAAGGGTGTTCTAATTGGAAACATTTGTCACTAGTGCTAAACAGTCACGAAAAGAGTGACTCCCATAAAAAAATATCAGATCTTGGTTAAACTTATCAAATATGTTATCTAAGGGAGTTACTATGAATGAAAGTCAATTACGTGCATTGCATGTAGAAAAAAATACTGGTATCGTGTCATTGAAAGAATAATTTCAGCAATGCAGTTTCTATGTCGTCAATGTTTAGCTTTACGTGGTAGATCTAACAAATTATATGAAAATAATAACGGAAACTTCTTAAAATTAATAGAAACGTTCACAAAATTTGCTTCTGTTATGGAGCAACATGTTCGACGCACACATAAAAATCAAAGCAGCGGCAGCGGTATAACAAACTATTTAGGCGATAAAATTCAAAATGAATTGATAAATTTAATCGGCTCAAAAGTAAGAACTACTATTGTAGATCTAGTAAGAAAACATAAATATTACTCTATAATCCTCGACTGTACACCAGATGTGAGTCATACGGAACAATTAAGTGTAGTTTTGAGGTTTGTTTTATTAAACGAGTTGACGAAAAAAATTGAAATACGTGAACATTTCATTTTATTTTGCCCTATAGTTGATTCTACTGATGCTGGCTTGTATAACTATGTGACAGATTTATTAGTAGAATTAAATTTAAGTATATATGATTTTCGAGGACAAGGATATGATAATGGATCAAACATGCGTGGAATACACAGTGGATTACAAACACGAATCTTAAATATAAACCCGCGAGCATTTTTTGTTCCTTGTTCGGCGCACTCATTAAATTTAGTTATTAACGATGCTGCTAAAATTTCTTTTGAGGTGTCCGGATTCTTTGACATTGTTCAAGAGATATATGTGGTTTTTTTCCACGTCAGCCAAAAGATGGTCAATTTTGAAAACGTGCCTTAGAGATTTAACTTTAAAACCACTATCTGATACACGCTGGTCCAGTAGAATAGACGCTATAAAACCTTTGAGATATCAAATTGGTGAGGTTTATGATGCTCTTTTAAAAGTAATGGATGCATCCGCATCTTCAAAAGATTTTAGTACATCACACCTAGCTCGATCGCTAGCCACAAAAATAAAAAACTACAATTTTTTATGCTCTGTAGTAATCTGGTACAATATTTTATTTAAAATCAATTCTCTAAGTAAATTAATGCAGAATCAAAGTATAAATCTAAAAGCTTGTTTAGACTGTCTAAACAAAATAAAAACATTTTATTTAGGCTTAAGAAATGATAAGGGATTTAGCAAACTTCTTGTAGATGGCCGAGGGAGCCGGCCGAAGATTTAGAAATTGAACCAAATTTTTTATCTTTACAAACAGTTCGTGAAAGAAAAAAGAAAAGACAGTTTGATTATGAAAGTACTGACGAACCAATAACAGACCCGAAAATGAATTACAAAGTAAAAGTATTCTTCTCTATACTAGATACGACCTTATCATCTCTTAATGAAAGATTCAAGGGGTTGGAGCAATTTAATAACATTTTTGGATTTATTTATCAAATGTTCAGCTTGAATTAAGAAGAATTAAGAAACTCGTGTGAAGGTTTATCATTTCCTTTGAAAGATGAAGCACGTAAAGAGTCAGATATTGATGCACATGACTTATTTGATGAAATTATTTGTTTAAAATGCCACTTACCAGAGCAAAATGAGTTAGATCCTCAGTTAGTTTTTCAACACATTTTAGAGAACAATTTAATTTCAACATTTCCAAATACTGCAGTGGCAATACGAATTTTTTTAACGCTACCAGTATCTGTAGCATCGGTAGAAAGGTCTTTTTTAAAAATAAAATTAATAAAAACTTTTTTACGATCAACTATGGCACAAGACTCAGTAATTTGGCAATTATGTCCATAGAAAGTGACCTTATGGATTTTATTCCTTTAGACCAGTTGATTAAAGATTTTGCCGAAAAATAATTTCCAATAAGTTATTTTGTTCTTTTTTTTCTGTTATGTAACATTTTTATTGTTTTGTCAGTTTTGTTATTGCTTTGCTTTTTTTACATTCTTCGTTAATCCTTATATCTAAGACTTGTCAAGATCTAAATGTTATGCGGATGAGTAGTCAGGTATCATGCTGATTAAAATCAGTACACTTTTTTTTATTTGAGCTTTCGGAAATACTCATTTCCTTTATTTGCAAACATCAAATGATAATGATGATTTTAAATTATAGATTATACATTATACGGTATATAAATTAACACATATTTCATTTCCAAATTAGATAAGTAATAGCGATTATTTCAATTTTGTGTGTACCCCCTTTTCTGATGTATCAGTATCAAAATTAAACATAGGTATTAGCACGTATTTTAATTTTATTTATGTGTACCCACCCATTTATAAATCTTTACTAAAAAAGGGGTAAGGGGTGTAAAATTATATTTTGCACACAGGCGGCCGCATGGCTTGGCGCGCCCCTGGGTGTTTATATACCCTTTCTGTATTCCAGACCCTTTGTTCGGTTTCACACACGTGGCAATAACGTTTTGCTTCCGTTAGCATTTCGTAGAATGCATTTAGATAATGTTTCTGAACCTTATCTGCACATATTGGCTGTATTTATCTCCCAGCTGCGAAGCGTTATCTTGCTCGTGGTGATAAGATTTATAAATAGCTTCATAATTCTCTTATATGTGTATATACATTGAATAAGGTTAACTAACGAATGTTTATTTATTCAAATTACCTGTCAGTGTATGTATCATGTGTATGCAACAGAGACGTAAGTAGTGTTTAGCATCTGTTGTTATTCCTTATTTGTTCATGCATTGCAGAACCATATCGCTGCAAGTGTACTATGATGCATTATTAGTCCTACATTCTTCAATAGCATAGTGCCACATATGACATATAATGCGTTATAACATTACAAATTTTAGATCTTAAGTACAATAATGCCACATTTGTATGATATGGCTATATTACTCAAAATATTCTTACAGTGCAATACATCATTATGTGACTTTAAAAATCGCTCGTCTTAGATACAATATGTGGTGTTATCGCATTACATTTAGGACTTAAAAAGAAGTGCTATATGACCATAACTCCAAATCGGCAAAATTTGCACTTGTGTCCCTATTGAAGTGGATGTGCGATATGTACTGTAAATTATTACATCATATGTTGCATTCTAATAATGTCAATAATTTATTTTGCAGTATATCAAGTGTATTTTACAACTAATAATATAATTTATTTATAAAAACTAATTATAGGTGATTTTTGAATTTGCTTCCTTCTACAGCGACATCTCTTAACTGCTAGTGGAAAGAGATGCCGTATTTTTAATAGCTATTGAAATTTGATACATAAACGTCAAAGACAGTATATATTCCTATACTCGATATTGTTATGTATCTTATAACAAAATAATCGAACTCAAGACATTGTGATTAAAAAAAAATGTAAAAATCCATTGAAAAGGAAACGCAAAGCTTGCAACCAGGCCCCTTTAATTATCTGCTACACAAACGTCCACAACGACTAGACACTCTACGCTCTATTAGGTTCGAAACATTTTAGTTGATTTGCACAGTTTGAAATTGAACTGTATTCTTGCAGCATCCACTGATTCTGTAAGCAGGAATTATTTTGCTGGAACTTTTGTGGCTGCGTGTTGATATTGTTTAAAGATACGTTAGCCCAAAGCACCTGGAGTAGCTTTGTAAAGATAATTGTATGTTGTATATAAGGTATGCCAGAACTTTGTAATCTATACTTTTTTCAAGAAAAAGTTCAAAGTGATTTCGAAGTCGTGTGTTATACCACAACTCTTAATATTTGAGAAGAGTATTCTATTTACAGTAAGAAGAGGAATGCTAATTTCATTTCACAAGTTACAAGAATAATTGTTAGTTGATGACTAAAGTTATTAGCAACAAGAATTAATAAAGGATACTACACTAAAGTGTAAATGTGTATAGCATGTGCTTGTAAATATTGTTTAAAAAACAAATTCTAAAATCGCTTGCGTATTTCAGCTATTAGAAATCATTTGTAATATATAAGTGGCTATAGCATAATCAATAATAATGGCATAATCAACTGAAATATACTACAAGATATGCCCACAAGTGGTAGCAAGCAACCGTGTAAATGTAAAATAATATATATATAAATATTAATGTTCACTAATGGAAAGCTTTCAAAAGCACATACTCACTCGTACTAGTGACAAACCATTTGTATGTAGTATTTGTAATTATAAATGCTCAAGGAAAACGCATCTCCAAAGGCATATGCTCACTCATAGTGGTGAGAAACCATTTATATGTAATATATGCAATTATAAATGCTCGCTAAAAAGAAATTTTCAAATGCACATATTTACTCATAGTGGTGAGAAGCCATTTGAATGCAATATTTGCAATTATAAATGCTCACAACAAGGAAGTTTGAAAAAACACCTGCTCACTCATAGTGGTGAGAAACCATTCATATGTAATGTTTGCAATTATAAAAGCACACAAAAAACACATTTGCAAAGTCACATGCTCACTCATAGTGGTGAGAAACCATTTGAATGTAATATCTGTAGTTATAAATGCTCTGTAAAAGTATATTTGCAAAACCACATGCTCACTCATAGCGGTGAGAAACCATTTGAATGCGGTATTTGTAGTTACAAAAGCTCACTGAAAAGAAATTTGCAAAACCACATGCTCACTCATAATGGTGAGAAAAAATTTGCATGTAATATTTGTACTTATAAATGCTTACACAAACCAAATCTCCAAACGCATATGCTCACTCATAGTGGTGAGAAACCATTTGCATGTAATATTTGTAATCATAGATGCTCAGTAAAAGCAAGTTTGCAAAGGCATATGCTCACTCATAGCGGTGAGAAACCATTTGAATGTAATATATGTAAATATAGATCCTCGCACAAAACCAATCTCCAAAGGCATATGCTCACTCATAGTGGTGAGAAACCATTTGCATGTAAAATTTGTAATTACAAATGCTCACTAAAAGCAAGTTTGCAAAACCATATGGTCACTCATAGTGGTGAGAAACCATTTTGATGTATTTATATGTAATTATAAATGCTCGCACAAAATAAATCTGCGGAGGCACCTACTCGGTGATAGTGGTGAGAAACCATTTGGATGTAATATTTGTAGTTATAAATTTTCATGAAAAGCAAAGTTGCAAATGAATGTACTACAGTACTCATTCGTAGTGGTGTGAAACTATATGGATAGTTCTTGAGTAGTAAACAACGGGTCAATTATATTGTCAAACAAAAACGTTTTATTTCTGTATAGTATATTTTCCTCCCTGTACACCATGCTACTTTTACAAACTATTCTATAACAATTTAAATACTTTTCTGGAACCTAATAGTAGTTTAGTTATTGTAGGAGACAGTGCCGGCCTTAGCCCTCTTGGCACCCTCAGGCAGAGTCGTTCAGAGCACCCTTATTGACTTTAAAAAGTTCTGTTATCGAAAAAAATAGTTTTTACCAATCATGGAAAGCATTATAAATTAAATTAATTAAGATTAAAAATATATGAGCATATTTTAGAGAAGAAAAAAAAAGAAAGAAAATTTTAAAATAATTTAAATTATTAACCAAAGTTTACTTTTCAGGCCTTTTTAACGGCGAAATCTGTAATTAGCAGTGGCGGCTCTTCAGGGTGACCCTGACTTTGAAGTTGATTAATAGAAATGAATCTTTAAAATAATTAAAAAGAATTAACATTTGTAAGGTTAAATTAGTAGAAATAAATAATATTTAATATCCTCTTAAATGGTTTTTACCCCAGAATTTCTTCCATACATTCAGTAGTAAGAGAAAATGCGAATGTAGTGTATCGTATTAACGTGATGGGCAAGTCCATTGCATCGCCGTAAAAAAAGACATACGTTCCGTTTTTAGTTAATGTGACATAGAAAAGAGCGCTCGGCGCAGGTTGTTGTGTATCCCCTCTCTCAGTTCCCCGATGGAATTCACTACGAACCTTTGTTTAGGGATTTTGTTTCTTGCCTTGTTTCGATATAATGTAATTCTGCAATAAATGACACTCTATAAAACATTTTTTAAAATTATTTAGATTTTTTAAATTGATTATCTAATAAACCAATGCAAGGCGTTCACTTATGCCCAACAATCACCAATGTGGATCGACACTGACACCAGGTTTAATCCCAGTGTTAACACCTGCATAGTATTTTACCATTGTGGATCAATCTGAAGTTGGTGTTAACACTCAGATCAGTGTTCAACTCTTTTACTAGGATTTTGATGGATTATTTAATAACACCCTTTAGACAAAAAAGGGTTATGACACTTTAATAAATAATTTTTTATTATATTTAATTTTTTTTATATTAATACATAATAAATAAAAAAGATTTCAAACGACGTTTTGCATAATCATTGTTTTATAAAGAACAAACTGGCATTTAAAAAAGTGCCCATTCTCTTAAAAAGAAGCTTAATTTGTTTATTATTGTTAAGGCTTATTGAATTTCCATGCTTTCATTTATTTAATCTTACATCTGTTTGTAATACACGATTTACAGGCAATTATAAAAATGTTTTTATTATTAATAATTTTTTGATTTGAAAAAGCTTAATCTTGATTAGGCGAAACGTCGTCGTTTGAAAATAATTTTTTATTTCATTAAATCATTTGTATTAATATGAAAAAATAAAAGGGTACAAGTTCTTGAAGATTTATTATTTTCGTTTAGAATATATTGTACATTAGATTGTTTCTGCTATCTTTTTGTTATGTGTGATGGGTATTTTTCTAGATAAGAAAGTTTTCAAATTCAACCTCCGACAAATTTATTAATAATTTAATTGAAATGTTGCTACGAGAAAGACAACTAAGAATCCTAAGCAACTTAATGAATATGTATGATGATATAGCATTTAAAATGAGGTACAGATTCCAACGTCATTCTAAAATTGCAATTTCCATTGGGCTAATCTACTGATCCAGTTCATCAGGTCATCTTAAGATCAGTTTATAATAATTTGCCAATGGAACAGCTTTAGATCACAATTTTGACAGATTATAAAACCTAGCCTATAGCTACAAAACAAGTAACTTTTTCATTGCTATTATAAGAGTAAGATTTTGTTGCAGTTATGAATAACGTAAATAAATGAGGGAAAAAATACATTAGACACTGTTATATTAAAGGTTTCTTAAAAATATAATGTTTCTGACATCAGCACTCTTGTCAGATGATAGCAGCAGCAACGAATAATCTAGCGATAGTAATTTGGAAAATAATTTAATACAAAAAACCCCAACCTATCCCAAAAATTGAAGGATATATTGTGCTAGTTGTTAAGGAGTATAGCGATATGACTTTTCAAACTCATTTTAGAATTACAAGGACTACGGCTGAAATATTAATTGGTTAGTATTACAGCATCTGTAGAATGGTAAATGTTAACCATTTTCATTATTATTTAGGTCGTTTAGCATCAAGTAATTTCATACCTACTGGTGAGCATGGAGGAAGAGAAAAAATTTCCGTTGAAAAATCATTGCTTCTCACTTTATAGTATTTGGTCAATAACGAAAGATTCAGGCAAATTTCTGATAGATTTAACGTTTCTTTGAGTTCAGCTCACAGAGCACTGTTAAGAGTTTTAAATTTTATTTTATCCTTAACGACACAATATATTCGATGGCCAACTAACAAACGAGTTGCAACCACTGTTAGTGCATTCCAGCAACGGAAAGCCATAAACCATGTTGTGGGAGCAATCGATGGATGTCATGTTCGAATTAAAAGACCAAAACATCATGGAGGTGCTTATGTGAACAGAAAGGGGTACCACAGTATTCTGATTCAAGGCGTAGTCATGGTAGATAAGTAATTTACTGATGTTTACTGTGGAGAGCCTCTTTTGATTCATGATGCTCGATTGCTGCGAAAATCTTCATTATACAGAAAAGCACAAGAAACCCAGATTATTTTGGAAATAAATTTTTAGTTGGTGATTCAGCCTATCCTTCTCTTGCTTGGTTAGTGCCACTATTTAAAGATAATGGAAGGTTGACACCAAACTACAGATTATTTAATTATAGACATTCCTCTACAAGAATTGTGGTGGAACATGGATTTGGATTGTTGAAAGGAAGATTCAAAGTTTTGAAACATATAATGAATGAAGATATAAATACTTCAGTAAAAACTGTGATGGCGTGTTGTGTACTGCACAACATTTGTATACAGCATAATGACGAATCATATATTAAAGTGTACAATATTTCTGCTGATGTAAGTAATGAAGCAGAACCTTGGAGTGATTACACTAAAAAACAAGCAGGAGAGAATTAGTATTTAGAGAAATGTTTAATAGGTAGTTTTTCGTCATAAACATGTTTATAACAATTTTTTATTTGAAATATATATTCTAAAAACAATATTTTTTTAACTTCATCCATTCATGCAATGTTATCAATTAAAAAATAATTGTAATCGGCAATAAAAAAAATATATCATATATAGAATTTATTTATTAAAAAACAGGTTAAGTAACAAGTTATTAAAATAGATAAGTAAAAAAATGTTTAACTCATAGTAGTGCAGTACTACAGTAGTTTCAGTACTACAATGCCCAACCAGAGAGAGATGATCATTATATAAACCACTTCTTAGACTGGTTCTAACGTCCTCTAGTTAAATACTACTTATTTAATACTAAATACTAATAGAGAAATCTAGTGCTTCTTTAGGAATTCTTGATGATCACCAATGGTCTATACCCTATCAGCACACATATATTATATAAATATTCATTTTCAAATATTTAAAACATATCTTTTTAACATCCCCCTAAATATTTAGCTAATATATTATTTAAAATATTTCTTCAATATTATTTTAATAATATTTATTTAACATTCTATAGTATGAGTAAAAAGTAACTCCATCAAAGGTGCCTTTAGGATTTTGAAGCCATGTGTATTATAACACTAGAAAATTATACAAAATAATCAGAGTCCTTTGACAGTGACAGTTGTTATTAATTTGATATAATTTTCTGGTGTTATAATACACATATGGCCAGCCTCGGTGGATTAGTGGTTTGCATGTTTGCTTCATAATCCAAGCATCACAGGTTTGATCCCCGGCCGAGCTGGTAATTTTTCATAGCGGAGAAAAATATTATGCCTTCTTCTCGGATAGGAAGTAAAACTGTAGGTCCCGTGTCAATGCGATGTTTGGCACTTTAAAAATCCCTACTGGGGGTGGAATTCCCCCAGATTCGGCTAAATTCTAGTAGGGTCGGTCAAATGATCATAGCAATCGGTGCCATGAAGTACGAAGGATGCTCCACCATCATGATTCCTCGCCCAAAAACAAACAAACAATACACATATGAGTTCAAAATTCCAAAGGCACCTTTGATGGAGTTATTTTTTGTTCATACTATAGTTAGGATATCTTATGAATGTTATAGTCTAAGAGCCCATGGGCGGATAACTATATGTATTTGACCAGACCTGAGTTTTTGTGCATTGGGGCCTCTATACCTATCCTACATGAGATGGGGACTCACTAAGCCCAAAGTGGCGGACGCAGGTAGTGCGCAGGTGAGACAGGTATGCTTTTTTCGATTATTTCAAATCCATTTGACCACGTCTGCCGCTTCGAAATGTAAAAATATAATATTATTACTATCGGAAAATACCAATGGCAGACGATCATCACGCGGTTAACATAGTGGCAGACAATTTTGAAAATGCCAAAAAAAAAAAATTTTGAATGTAAATGACCATGTCTGCCATTGACATATTTTATTCCTTATAGTATTAAAAACTTATATTTATCACGGCAGACGTCTACATGACGTACAAACATCAGCAGGAAAAAAAACTCAGCAACCACCCGGCCTGATATTATGCATAAATTTCCTTGTTTTATATTGATATAATTAACTTTACCGCTATGATTATAGGAATTAATATTTTTTGTAGCCTATATACGACATTTTATAAGCTAGATGAGGAAAAAGTAGATTTTTTATGTCAAAATCATAAATATTAAGGTATACTGCTGATAACAAAAAATATTTGTAATCTTTATTTAATTTTTTCTTTTTATTTAGTTCAGACAAATTTTTAAATTTTACAAACATCAGCAGGAAAAAAAAACTCAGCAACCACCCGGCCTGATATTATGCATAAATTTCGTATAGCTATCTCTTTTCTTTCCCGTAGGTATGACTATTCTATTCATTCTAGCCTATAGTATGTCCCCATATAGTTACTACCACTCAAATAACATGGGGTTACTACCTGAAAGGGCCCTAGTATAACCTCACCATAACGGTTTTCGCCAGATGTTTTTAGTATATTTGTGAATGTCAACAGAGATACCTCGTGTTTCGTGAATAAAATCTAATACATGGTGTTGCTTTATTTTATTTTTTTTAATTTGTCAATCATTTATTAAATATATTTGGCATAATGTCGAGTGAAAAAGACAAAGTGAAGTGTGTGTTTTGTGTCACGGAAAAAGCTGAACAATTAAATTTATTTTCGGAACAGACATTAGCAAAATGTCGAAATATTTTAAGGTTACGAAAGCTCCATAATTTAAAATATAAAGATATTATTTTATCGGACGAAATTTTTGATCTCGCTTATCATAGCAGTTGTTATAGGACATTTACAGCTCTGAAAAAAAAATTTTATTCTACAAACATCACCGATGAAGCTTCATCACAATCTAGTACTTCTTTGTTGACAATTGAACAACCATCGACATCAACTAATAGCTCTGTAGCTGATGATACAATTCTGAGTGATTCTTTTGTAGAGAATGTTCATGTTCCTGAGACAGTTGACGTCGTAGAGAAAGATATACAAGCCGAAGTAGATCAATCATTGGAGGAAGGACGATCTGAAGACTCTGCAACAACATCATCAACAGTTCAGCCTTCTGATACCGTGGATGCAGCTAATCAGAATTTGTGCTTTTTTTGTAATAAAAAAAAGAAACAATATAAGTCTAAGATTGAGCCATTGCGCACTTCAGAAAAAGATAAATTTGGAGAAACTATTTTATCAAACTTTGATCCAGATAGTGATATTTACAATGAAACTTTGATAAAAATACAAAGTATTCTTTCTTCTAAAGTATATTATCATGATGTTTGTCGGCAAAATTTTAGAAATCAAAAGAGATCATTGGTGAAAAGTCCGGTTCGTACGTCATGGCACATTTCTCGAGAAATTCATGATACTGTTTTTAAAGAAATCTGTATGTTAATAGAAGAAAATGTCATAAAACGAGGACGTTGTTATTTTCTATCATACTTACATAAAGAGTATCTCGATATGTTTAAAGAATTGAGTGGAGGCTCAGACGCAAAGTCCATATTCACACCACACTATCTAGAAGAAAAGATCTATAAGAAATTTGGTGATGAATTAAAAATTTTGATGCCCAACAAAAAAAAAGTTGTTGCCCCGAAAGGCGTTTCAACCATTGATGATTCATTATTTGCACACTTGAAGGACCAAGACACTCTGCAAGCAGCTGCTGCCATTTTACGGAAGGAGATTCTGGGTATAAAAAAGCGGAAATTACCTGATTATTTAACGAGTCAACGACTGATAAAAGGTGAATGTGTAACACCGCCAATGGTTTCTGAATTTTTATCCTCAGTTATTGGAAGCTGTAAGCGTCAACGCCGAAATTGCGAAACTTTTGAGCGTCACGTAAATTCTTTGTCACAGGATATGATTTATATGACACACAATGGTAACATTAAGACCTCCAAACATACTAGCTTAGGAATAGCGTTAAAAAGTCTCACCAGCAGTCGTAAGGTAATTGATATAATTAATCGTTACGGGCATTGTATCAGTTATAACACTATTGAAGAGCTTGAAACTGAAGCAACGTTTTCTTCAGTTTCGCGTGCTGGAGTATGTCCAGAGGTGATAAATCGAGATGAGAATCGGTCGACAGGTATGGCTTTTGATAATTATGACAGATTTGTGGAGACTAAGAACGGAAAAGATACTCTCCACGATACAGTAGGAATAATATATCAAAACATCGAAGAAGGAGAAGAAGAAGATGATGATGAAGAAGAAGAAGAAGAAGAAGCTGAAGCTACAGCTACTAGGCATAATAAGCGTAGAAGACGATCATTTGAAACGATCCAGTACGAGTTGCCACATTGTGCTAAAAAACTTAAAAAAACGACAAATATTCAAAGTGAACCTCAGGAAGAGACTAATATAATTGTTCATAAGAATCTATACGATCGAATTGACTATATTTGGATGTTAAGTCATGCTTTTGGCTTATCAAAGACTCCAATGTGGACTGGTTTCAACAGTAAAATTATGATAGATGATTCTCCACGGCAATTAATTTCCTATTTAACACCAATTAATGACTCACCAACAAGTAATTCTGTTGTCTTGGCAACTATGCAGCAATGCATGTCAGTATTGCAAGAGCTAAATCAAGAATACATGCAAGTAACGTATGATTTAGCAATTGCAAAGATTGCTTTACAGCTACAAGCAACAGAAGGTAACACCTTTACAAAATTATTTATTCATTTGGGCGCGTTTCATATCATGATGTCTTATTTTAAAGCCATTGGAAAAGTTATTAATGATTGTGGTTTAACAACCATCATGGTTGACAGTGAAATGCTTGCTAGTGGATCGGTTTCAAGTTTCATTGAAGGCAAACATTTCAACCGCTGTAAAAGATTACACCCAATGATGGCTTTAGGACTTCAAATATTACATTTCAGATCTTTTCTAACATCTAAAAATATTCCAATTGCTGAAGATATTGAAGAAGAACTTGATAGATTACAAAGTTGTCAGGCATCTTCATTTTTTATTCATAGCGACAGCTTGAAGGAACTCTGCAATGACTATGCTATTTACGAACAACAAACGTTAAATGGTGATTACGGCAAAACTTCCCAATTTTATATGATTTACATCAAACTTGTTCATTATTATTTACAATTAAACAGGAGCATTCGTGCTGGTGACTTCAATTTATATCTCGATACTTTGCCAAAAATAACGAATTTATTTTTCTTATTCAACCATCAAAATTATGCAAAGTGGACTGTTCAATATCATTATAATTTAATGAAAGTCTCAACAACTCACCCTGGTTTGGAGCAAGACTTCCAAAAAGGATTTTTTGGAATCAAACGTACCGGTAAACCGTTCTCAAGACAGCCAATCGATTTAACATTAGAACAGACCATCAATGCAGATGCTGCAAGAACACTTACTGGAATTTCACATTTGACTCATACCATTTCTGCTCGCCAACGGTGGGCAAGAAGTCATGACATCCGCTCGACAATAATAACGCACGTGTTGGATGTATTGGGAATTACGAAAAAGCAAGATGTATCTGCAGAGTTGCAGCCGCACAACATCAATAAAAGTCGTGAAAAACTTCAGAGATTTATGAACTCGTTCAATCAGTATGTTAATCCGTTTAGCCTAGATTTATCACCAAATCAGCTGTTCAACATAGCTTCTGGGAAAGCTGCATCATCTCAAGTGGAGGAATTTCTTTTACATGTCGAACAAATCGGTGACGGGTTACGAACAAAATTTATATCTGAATGTGCATCTGATCCCAAAAGATTTGAAAAAGCCATCAAAAAGACACCGATCCATAACTTTTCAAGTCTACTTGTGAAGAAAAAATCTGTAAAAATTGGAGGTAAAGAACAAGAAATCAAGTTACAGCGAGATTTATTTGGACGTTTATTGGGAATCTCCATGGATCACCAAATTGATCTTTTAAAAGTGTTATCGTATCCAATAACTCCGGTACCTCTTGCGTTATGTCATCTAGATGGTGGTTTCTGTAAAACTGACAAATCTGTTCTTGTAAAATGTCTTGAATTGAACACTGACGAAGAACCGCCTCCAAAAGCAGATATATTCTTGATTGATGGCTTTTTCATCCTTCATTCAATGAAAGAAGTACCCAAAACATTCGGGAGTATTTCCAAAAAATTTCTGCAGATGGTTACGAAATATTCGACCCGAAGAATTGACGTCATCTTCGACCAATATGTGTATCCGTCAATAAAAGATAGCGAAAGATCTCTACGACACGAAGCATCTTTAATTGATTATATAATCTCTGGACCGGAACAAGTGCGACCATCTGATTTTGCTAAAGAATTGAAAAACTCAAAATTTAAAGAAGCTCTTGTAGATTTTTTTACGGTACATTGGTCTAGTGAGGAAATGAAATCATTTTTGGGTAACCGAAAAATTTATTTAAATTTTCGGAGCTGTCAATCGTACCAGGTTGATAATGAAGAAGTCCAATCGAGTGTTGATGAAGATTTTTGTTGTACTGCACATGAAGAAGCGGACACAAAAATCATTTATCACGCTTGTAACATCGCAGAGCAGTCAAATATTGTTATTAGAGCCTCCGATACCGATATTTTGATTATAATGATTGGTAATATGGCACAAATGAAAAATTCTCAATCAAATATTTGGATGCTCAATGGAATTGGGAATAACGAGAGATATCACTTGCCAAATATATAATGCCAAAAGATGTAAAGACGTCGATGATGGAAGATACCAACTATTCGTTAACAATTATAAAGCCTCCGACGTCAATGAACACTTCAGCAAAAGAATTTTGAATTTTGATGCTAGCTCAATACCACCGTGTAAGAGTGAGCTTTATCAACAATTTTTAAGAGCCCACTATATTTCCTCTATTTGGAAAAATGCTCACAAGAAGCAACCTACAATGTTGGACCCATTGGAGTATGGTTGGATTGAGCAAGAAAATAAATTTGTCTTTAAATGGTTCGAAGGTGATCAGCTGCCGGATTATGTGAGTGACTTTGTCACCGATCTTCCTGGTAAGTTGATAAAAAATCTATTCTTTGTCAAACATTTTCAGATGAATTTAAAATTTATTTTTATTTTACAATTTACGTTTTTGTTACAGAATCCAATTCAATGGATGATGACGAGGAATCACCAAACGAGAGAGATCACTCCGATGATGACGAATAATAAATATATATATAAATTGTAATGCATGCATAACTTTTTTTTTCATTTAACATTTTAAAATTTAAAAATTTGTCTGAACTAAATAAAAAGAAAAAATTAAATAAAGATTACAAATATTTTTTGTTATCAGCAGTATACCTTAATATTTATGATTTTGACATAAAAAATCTACTTTTTCCTCATCTAGCTTATAAAATGTCGTATATAGGCTACAAAAAATATTAATTCCTATAATCATAGCGGTAAAGTTAATTATATCAATATAAAACAAGGAAATTTATGCATAATATCAGGCCGGGTGGTTGCTGAGTTTTTTTTCCTGCTGATGTTTGTACGTCATGTAGACGTCTGCCGTGATAAATATAAGTTTTTAATACTATAAGGAATAAAATATGTCAATGGCAGACATGGTCATTTACATTCAAAATTTTTTTTTTTGGCATTTTCAAAATTGTCTGCCACTATGTTAACCGCGTGATGATCGTCTGCCATTGGTATTTTCCGATAGTAATAATATTATATTTTTACATTTCGAAGCGGCAGACGTGGTCAAATGGATTTGAAATAATCGAAAAAAGCATACCTGTCTCACCTGCGCACTACCTGCGTCCGCCACTTTGGGCTTAGTGAGTCCCCATTTCATATAGGATAGGTATAGAGGCCCCAATGCACAAAAACTCAGGTCTGGTCAAATACATATAGTTATCCGCCCATGGGCTCTTAGACTATTATATTTCTGATTCATATAGTATTCCTAGAATATTATTAGAATGTTTTTAAGAATATTCTTGTACAGCAAATTATGCTCTATAGCAACATGAATTTCAATTTTCTTTTCACCACTCATTTTCTTGTTGATGGTCATTTAAACTTTTCAAATAAAACCCTATACATGTTGTTCTTTTACTAAAAAGAGAGTTTTGCTCTCTTTATGAAACCATATTCTCTAACAAGTGTTACATAAGAAAATTTTTTTGACAAAAATTGCATTTGAAGTTTACTTAGCATAAGAGTTACACTTAGTAATAAAACACTTGGGTTTGAATTAAAATATGTATATTCTTTTGGAATGGTAAAATGACCGTCAACAAGAAAATGGTTTTACTTCTCTAATTGTAATTGTAGGTAGTATAAACAACCCCAACTGTTTTAATACAATTTATTATTAAATATATTGGTAATTAGTAATTACATTTAAAAGCGTGTACATAGTACTTCTTTCTGTTCAAGACTGATTCTAAAATCATTCCATATCATTATCACATAACTAGCCTGTTATGTGGCCACTGATGACTAAACGATTGAGTAATGCCCTCGTAACATAACATAACGAACAATATGCTGCAGGTTTTGTTGGATACAAAGTATTGAGGGTAGATCGCAGTAGGATTATAATATAAAAAGGATTACACACCTGAGAAAAATATTCACAGCTCATTTTAATTCACAACAATCCAATAAAAAAATAACTACTCATCCATCCTGAAGACTTCAATAATTATATTATAACTGAAATATTAAATTAAATAGCAGTTTATTCCTTGGTATATTAAGGATATAATTCCCACCTCATGGAATAGAACTGGAATAAAAGATATATTATAGCAAAAAGAATTTATTCACTCAGTAAAAATATATAAATACTCGATAATTATTCAATAGACAGCTCGTCTTGAGACTCATAATTCTTCTTTCTGTAAGAATAAAAAAAAGATTTATGGTTATATATAGTCAAAGATGTTATGGTTACAGTTGATCTGTCGCAGCAACATATTTTAAGGAAATTTATATAATGAACAAGGACTTTTAGAATCATCTGTACTTCTAGTCACCATATTAGTGTAAAGTCAAAGTTTGCAACAAATTGAAGTGTTTTATTATTTTAAGAAAAAATAATGCTTGTTAATAAAATCTTAATTTGATGTAGTCAAGTCCAATACCATTATGTGGGGCAACCAATAATAGAAAATGTGATTAGGCAATATTAAACATTTTTTAAAATTAATCGAATATTTTCGAAACAGTATACACGCATAAAACTCAGTAGATTTTTTACGAGTTACTTCAACCAAAATAATTAAAATTAAAAACCAAAAGTTCCTTTTATCATTTCTTAACGCCTCTCTATTTCTTTATTTATTTATCACGTCCTTTAATTTAAATTAGTTAGATCTGAAATCGTTTCCTATTTCGTGGTGGTCTAGGCGTCCCATAACTGGTGGACACCTTGAGCTTTCTGTACGTATGGTAAGCTGGTAAATAAAAAAAAGCACTTACTAGCTGTTGTTTAATCTTCTCGAAGCATGTCTTAACCAATTCTGAATAGCTGCTATGATGTCGTGCTCGGTTGTTTAGTATTTGGGCTTAGGGTTGCTGCTTCTGTAATATTTAATAACATAATAATAATCGTATCGGTAAAAACAATGAAGATTTAACATACTTTTCATACACTCAGATACTATTAAGGAGGAAAACATTTTCTTTCCCTCCCAGTCATATAAGGAGGATATATTTTACAATAGTATTACTCTCATGACTTCCAATTCGGGCAAGGAATGATAACTGAAAATAATAAGATTTGTTATAAGAAAAGCAAGATGTGCATCCAAGTACCTACCATCTTTTTCTGTTCATCCTTTGTACTTGGGCGTCTTTCCCATTTACCAATGTCTTCTTCACTCTTCATGGGTAGTCTTCCTTCAAAATCTTCGTGGAAATTCTGACCATCATCAGGAATTATCTGTGGTCGGCATTGCTCCTTCAATATTTTCAAAAACCAACTTCAGCTAATGAAGCCACTTTCGGTTTTTCTTTTGTACTCTAGAAAATAAATTTAAAATTGTAACAGGTGATTATAAACCCTTGACATCTCAGTTGCTGTAAAAATTTAAAACCTATGTGTTTTATTACTGTTTTATTCGTATAATAAATTAATATAATTTATTTGACGTTCAAAAAATTATTGTTTTTGAGTAATACGACACATACGTTTTAAATTTCACAACTGAGATGTCGAGGATTTATAATCACCCATTAGAAAAAGTATAAATTTAAACATACGTGATTAATCATCATACCTTTGTCAAAATTGCAGCAATCTGTAGCTGGTTGAATAACCATGTTATTTGTAATATTATCGCCATTTGATGATAAGCAGCTTTTCAGTGGATATGCAGGCTCTCTTTTATTCGTAGGGGTAGAATAGTCACTTCTTAGGTAAATACTTTAATAATAATAATCTTTACTAAAACCAAAGAAATATACATTTTCATCTAGGTTTATCCTCTAAATTCTGTATATAATAACCGTAACATAACGTCAGTCTTCACCATCTCAGAGGAAATTAACATAACATTATTAAATTAACAAAATTACATATCACATATAATTATCACATAATATAAGTAAAAGTACTACAAGAGAATTAAACCTAATGCAAGATCTTTCTTAAAGTTTTTACAGAATTTTTTTGTAAGTCATACTTTTTAAGCTTTGTGGTAGTTTATTGTAGATAAAGATTAAAGTTTAATGAGTTTTTAAAGTGTTTGATTTTGGTAATGGTAGATTTAGATCACAGCTGTGACGAGTAGAATAGGAGTGAATTTGTTTTCTCGTAGTAAAAATGATATTGGAATGTCTGTTATTACCTCTTATTCCATGTATATAAGTACATGTTTGATACACCTAAGTTTTCTCAAGGCTTAAGATATAGTTTTTATAGAGATTGACTGTACTGTAGTGATAAGGCAAAGAATAAATGTTTTTTATGGCTTTGTTTTGCATTATTTCTAAAACTTTTGTATATTTTTCACAAGTAGGAAACCACACTAATGTCAGGTACTGCAAGTGACTGTGAACCAGTGAGAAGTATACAGCACGAAGCAAGTACCTAGGAACAGAGTAGCGCAATCATTTTAAGATACCGATTGGTGCAGCAATTTTATTTTTAAGTTTGTTAATATGATTTTCCCAAGATAGTGTTGGGTCTATATAAAATCCGAGATACTTTACTTGTGTTGCATATTTTAATACTTATTTCCTAATGGTATTGGGTCTCCTACATATCCTTTTTGTTTGGATATTATCATATAAGGAGACTTTTTTGCGTTAATAGTTAATTTATGACAATTTAACCAGGCAGGTACAGTTTTGAGATCATTTTCTATATTTAAATTAATAGAGTTTATTGACTTATCAAAATAAAGTAAAATTGTGTCGTCTGTGTAAACTTTGATTGTACCATGCAAATTAAGTTTTGATATTGAATTTATATACCGTGTGGGACAATAGTGTGGGGAAGTCCGATAGCTCCTAAACGGTAACAACTAGAAAAATCGTTCTAATACGGATGTAAACAGTGGATAGAGGCGCATCTAGAGAAACTATTTTTAAATATACAGGGTGTTGCAGAAAGTGTGGCACGCTTAAGGTAACTTTTTTAAATAGAATGCCCCAAATATTTTTGCATATTTGAGGGGTATATATGCAAAGGCGACATGCCACAAAAAATTGAAAATTGAGTTATACACATCATTGAACTTGCCTAATTTTTTTCCACTATGTTAATATACATTTAAAAGCAAAACATGATAAATGAATACAAAATTAGTCACTTTAGACTACATTAAGATTCAAAGTGCGACATTTGCCTGAATCATTCTGGTGCAAACAGCGACATGTCCATAACAACCAATCAAAATAGAGAAAATAGGTCACGCGATTTCGTTTACATTATGGCAGATTGTGAATAATTCGGTGATAGTAACAAGTGTTTTTGAGAAAAAAAAATATAGAGTCATTTGGATTATTTTATTCAACTGTTTGGGCGTGATACTATTGCCGATGTTATTGAAGAACATTCGGAAACAGATGAAGCAGAAGAAGATATAATAATATAAATTTTAAGCTCGAATCGTATATTTCTTTTTTTTTCACATATTTACTTATTATTTAAACGACTTTTTAGTTTTTTAATATCTTAGTTCTACTCAAGTATGCTTTTGTTCAATAAAATATGCTTTCAAATTCAGTACTTGTTTATTATATAGATGCAAAACAGGGGAAGTTGTACATTCAAATGCAGAACGCGACATGTCATTAAGTTTTTCTCAAATTTTGGTTTTTTGTGTTCAGATAAATTTAATCAAGATAGGCTAATCAATTTAAATCAGACTATTCCACTAAACTAACAAAAATTATCTGAATATTATGGAAAATAAACTTCTGTTAGTTTTTTGCGGTTTTCTCAAAATTCATTTACAAGGACATGTCGCGTTTTGCATTTAACACCTCTCTTGGCAGGTTTATTCATATCTAAAATTTTAGCGCCATCTAATGACCGGTTTAGAAGTTGTAAACTTTTTTCAAAAAAATTGAGTTTTACATTATCCCAATTAACAGTTTACCACTTTCACTGCCGCAACTGTGAAGACGAATTTAAGTAGGGATTTTGTTGCAGGGGCTTGTAGGGTACTCTTCTTTAAAAGAAAATGGACCCATCATGTACAGGGTGTTCAAAATTAATTTTTAAATTTAGAGAACTTCAAAACTAAAATTCACAACTTTTTCAAATGGAACACCCTGTATATTTTGTACCTTTGTGATGCAGAATTAATAACAAACATTTTTTGTATGTACATCCCTAATAGCTATCTGTAACCACTTTTGATTTATTGAGAAAAACTGCAAGAAGTACACAATTAAAAACAATTATTTATTTAGTTATCAAGTGTGTTGGTTGTTTTTGTTCAACAAAACATTAAAGCATCTAGCAATTGTTGTGCACGTATGCAAAAAAACGTACATTTCTCGCAGTTATCGATCATCAGTGTTTAGTTCTAGTAGGTGTTTTAGTTTTTCAAAATGAATTTTAGTAATGAAGAACTTGTAGACATGACTTTTGTTTTGGGCGAGTCGGAAAGAAATTGTTTGCTTGTCCGCAGAATTTACCACCAACGGTATCCTGAACGGAGGCTCCCTAAAGTTCACAGCTTTCGAAACCTGCGCGTTAGATTTGTGAGGACTGGCAATGTACAGTATGAAAAAAGTGAATGAATTAACAATGCTGTGAACGAAGAAAATGAATTATCTGTTGTGCTGGCAACGATTGAGAATCCCCATGTTAGTCAGGAGAAGTGAGTTCATCTGTAGGAATAAGTAGACGTTCTGTTGGTCGTATCTTAAAGAAAAATAAGTTTCATGCATATCACATTCAAATGCACCAGGAATTAACCGATGACGATTTTCTAAAACGTTTACAGTTTTGTAATTGGGCCATAGGTAAAATGCAAGACGATGCTACATTCTTTAACAATGTTTTGTTCACTGGTGAGGCAACGTTTCATAAAAATGGATCTGTTAACAAGCACAATTTCCCTTATTATGCTACAGAAAATCCCCACTTTTTCAGACAACTTGATAACCAGCACAGATGGTCCATAAACGTTTGGGGGGGGGGCGATTATTGGAGAACATGTAATACGGCCACATTTTTTTGATGGTACATTAACTGGAGCTATTTATCTTCGTTTTTTGGAGAACTATCTGCCACAATTATTGGCGAACCTTCCTCAAAAGATCCGAAATGGGATGTGGCTTCAGCAAGACGGTGCTCCACCGCATTATTTACATGCAGTAAGAGACCACCTAAATAATATCTACCCACATCAATGGATTGGAAGGAATGGACCCACTAAATGGCCTGCGAGATCTCCTGATCTTACAAAAATGAATTTCTTTTTATGGAGGTATGTGAAAGAAATTGTTTATACAGAGACACCAACCACAATCCAAAATATGAAGGATAGAATAATACATGCTTTTAGAAGTATCACGCCGGCAATGTTAAGAAACGTACAAAGATCGTTCCAAAGGCGCATAGAAATGTGTGTCCACGCAAATGGGCAACATATGGAGCATTTGTTATAGCTTTTTTCTTTTGTTTATTTGAAAAACCTTGATTTTTTAAATAAATACTTGTTTTTAATTGTGTACTTCTTGCAGTTTTTTCTCAATAAATCAAAAGTGGTTACAGATAGCTATAGGGACGTACATACAAAAAATGTTCGTTATTTAATGCTGCGTCACAAAGGTACAAAATATACAGGATGTTTCATTTGAAAAAGTTGTGAATTTTAGTTTTGAAGTTCTCTAAATTTAAAAATTAATTTTGAACACCCTATACATGGTGGGTCCATTTTTTTTTAAAGAATAGCACCCTGCAACAAAATCCCTACTTAAATTCGTCTTCACAGTTGCGGCCGTCAAAGCGGTAAACTGTTTAGTTGGATAATGTAAAACTCAATTTTTTTAAAAAAAGTTTATAACTTCTAAACTGGTCATTAGGAGGCGCTAAAATTTTAGATATGAATAAACCTGCCAAGAGAGGTGTTAAATATGCAAAAATATTTGGGGCATTCTATTTAAAAAAAATTACCTTAAGCTTGCCGCACTTTTCTGTAATACCCTGTATATTTGAAAATAATTTCTCTAGATGCGCCTCTATCCACTGTTTACATCCGTATTAGAACGACTTTTCTAGCTGTTACCGTTTAGGAGCTATTGGACTTCCCCACACTATTGCCCCACCCGATATAGAAGAAATATAGTTGGCCCTAAAACTGTGCCTTGTGGCACATCACATTTAATAGTTTGTTCAGAGCTGGTGATTCCGTCTATGATTACATGTTGTTTTCGAGTCCTAACTTTATGGTTTAATATTAATACATACCTACATAAAACAGTTTAATCTGAGAAAAAACACAAAACTAATGACAAAACGATACAAACAAAGTTACAACGTCATTGCGTCGTTGCATCGTCCTTCTGCCTACCTGGTGACGACACACGGTCGCGCACGATCATAAGCAAGATTTACAATTCATCAATGTTTACCAATAGATATCTATTGTAGACATAATAAAAAGATATTTGTTTAATATACGTTTCAAAATATTAAAAATTACACACAAATAACATATTTATTTAATATGTATATCAATATATTTCTAAATATTTCATTTTCAATTTTTATAAATACTTTCCCAATCTTTTAAAGTAGGGAAAAATTGGGTGTTCTGAACCCACCCCCCACTCCTGACATTGACCTTGAACCTATCTCTCTCTAACACATGGTGACCTTGAATCTATCTCTGTCACGTAAACGTGGCAACACCGCATTCTCAAGGTCAACAATATGGTAACACCGCATTCTCAAGGTCATCAATATGACAACAATGTTTTGACCTTGAACTCAAGGCTACTCTTCAAGGTCATCAATATGGCAACAACGCATTCTCAAGGTCACCCAATGTTGGTGACCTTGAACCTATCTCTCTAACACATGGTGACCTTGAATCTATCTCTCTAACACATGGTGACCTTGAACCTACCTCTCTCTAACACATGGTGACCTTGAACCTATCTCTCTAACACATGGTGACCTTGAATCTATCTCTCTAACACATGGTGACCTTGAATCTATCTCTCTAACACATGGTGACCTTGAATCTATCTCTCTAACACATGGTGACCTTGAACCTATCTCTAAACGTGGCAACAATGATCAACAATATGACAACAACGTATTCTCAAGGTCAACAATGTTAATAAAATAAAAATCAAAATGATTCATAAACGTAGAAGCAGGGTGAGTATTAAGAGATATTTGCCCCTGACCTGATTTATAGCGTTTAATTCAACCCTCTTTCATATTTTCCATGATAGCTGTATATTAACCCATATGAATATATGGTTGCCTACCCGAAATTCTCTGATTTTGTTATTTTTAATTTCGGTCTTTGATAATAACGTTAAGCGTTTTTAATTAGAACACATAATTTAATAAATTCAATTATATTATTAATTATATTATTAATATATAACGTTATGCATTAAATAATCGCATTCCCTCGAAGACAGTAACTATACATTAACCCATATGTTCGTATGTATACATGGTTGCCTACCTGAGGTGAGGAGGTGAGGTGCCAGAACCGGCCATCTACCCCTTCCACGGCAACCATGTATACATACGAACATATGGGTTAATATATATTATGCGATTACCGTTACACGTAAAAGTGCATACAAGCTTTAATATCCGCATTCCCTTTCACCCGTCGATACGGCATAAGTTCATCGGCTTTCTACATTCGATTTGTACAGATAGGTTGAATGCACCCGTACAGTTTAGAATTATTTATGTCAATCGTTTATTAATTATTTGTTTCGAACTTATTAAATACCCGGCGGGCGACGTGTGATCAATCGTCATTTAAGCTCTTAAAGGAAGGAAATATAATTTTTATATAAATTAAAATGTAATACAATTGAAATACCCAAGAGATAAAATATTAAAACTTTATAATTACGTAATTATTAATAATATTATTGAAATATCTAACAAATATTTAATGCATCTTTTTCAATTCTTTCCTTATGACTAACATACATAATGTTGAGAATTGTTGAGGTATAGATAATAATAAATTCTATTGCCTTTAAAAATTTTACTTTTAAATAAAAAAATTGCAGGTAACATCAAAATTCTTTACTTTCAAAAATGCCCCAACAAAATATTTGTTTCAATTTAAAAGTCGTTTCAATTTAAAAACACAAAACTGGCCAGAAGCAAGGAACCACCAAAAACCAGATTGAAAGTTGTCAGAACGGGTTTGCTTTTGGAAGAACAGTCATTCTGTGTAGTTATGTTCTCGTGTGTGATTACAGTTTAGAGTTATGTATGTATTCCTAATTTAGAAATATCTAATCTTTAAATATCTTTAGAAAGAGCATTCCATAACTGTTGAAATTCATTTTCATCAAGTAATCTAATTTAATTATCACAAAATAGAAACAATTGATATATTTTTATATTATAAAAACACACGTTGACGTTCGCGTACTCACACATACGAGGGAAGATCAATATTTACGGTCCCTGATATAGAAAGAGAAAGAATTTTTAAAACATTATTTATTTATTTCTCAACATAATCTCCCTGGACTTCAATGCACTTGGTCCACCGATGTTCCAATGCTTCAATGCCTTTCAGGAAGAAGTTTTCCGGTTGCTCCTCAAACCAGCCATTTACTGCGGTCATAACTTCATTATCGTCTCCATATTTTTTTCCAAGCAGGTTTTCCTTTAATTTTGGAAATAGATGGTAATCACTGCGTGCCAGGTCTGGTGAATATGGAGGGTGTTCTAGGATTTCAAAGCCAGCGTTCTGTATGGCAGCCATGACAATGCAGCTCTTGTGGACTGGAGCGTTGTCCTGATGGAACAAAATTTTGTGTGCCAACTTTCCTGGTCTTTTTCGGTCGATGCTTTCGCGCAATTTTGGAATTAACCCTGCATAATAAGAACCCGTTATTGTGTGTCCACGCTGCAAATAATCGATCATCAAAATTCCTTCTGCATCCCAGAACACTGTGGCCATAATCTTTCCAGCCGCCCGTTGAACTCGAAATTTGCGTGGAGGTGGAGAACCTCTGTGATGCCACTCCATACTTTGTCTTTTCGTCTCAGGATCAAAATGGTGCACCCATGTTTCATCCACAGTCACAAAGCGAGTGAGAAATTGCTTCCGATTGGCCTTCAGGTACTCCAAATTGGCTTCCGAATGCAGCACTCTAGAGCGTTTCTGATCGACGGTCAGCATCTTTGGAACCCAACGCGCCGAAATTTTTCTGAGATCAAGAACATTTCTTAAAATATTTTCAACTGACCCATAAGAGATGTTCGTTATATCCGCGATATGGCGAATAGTCAGTCTTCTATCTGCCATTACCATATCATGGATCAAATTGATGTTTTTGTCAACGGTGACACAGACTGGACGTCCCGCACCTTTCGCATGTTCGCAAGTTGTTCTGCCTAATCTAAACTCACGAGACATATTTTTCACCACTTGGTAAGAGGGGGCAGAGTCCCCTAAAACGTCTGTCATATCCTTGTGAATTTCAGTAGGTGTTAATCCTTTTTTTTGCAAATACTTTATCACCGCTCTGACTTCACTTTTTTCCATTTTTTAAAATTGTCTGTTATCGACCAGCTTAATTATTAATAACTTTCAAAGAACAACACGCACCTACGCAAAACTTGACACAACAAATAATTAGTAATGACAGTTCTCATAGAAAAATGAGTGACGATATCATGCAAAGCCTACTATGTCAGGGACCGTAAATACTGATCTACCCTCGTAGCATAATAAACACATCTACGTCTCTTAGCAAATAGCTTTTTCAGAAGAATCATATTTATAAAAATTAGATTTCAAAAACTTTTCAAATGATTTATAAATCGAATAAAGCGACATTCACGACCTTTCCCTACCCCCCTTAAGATCTTTACTACATACTAATTATTACTACATATATTGTAGTTGTATCGTTTTAATCATGCTTTTGGTATGAACAAAGACAATGGTCCCTTATGATACTCAATTTTTTACAATGTTTGGCTAGTGGACTGTTTTTAAATTCAATGTGTCATTATTTATGGTGACAATTAAAATTTAAGTTTTGATAGAAATTAAATTCGAATGAGGCAATCTAAATGAATTTATAATAGTTATATAGAGAGTAACTTACCTCTGAATTGTTCAATTATATACACCAATCCTGTGTCACTATTTCTCAAGGGGCCCCTGTATGTAATAATAGGAAAATTCTTCTGTTATGCTTCAAGCAGTGTTGCCAACTCGAGGGAATTTTCCCTTTTTAGGGATTTTTTGGAGTCAAAAGGGAAAAAGGGATTTTTTGTCGATTTGAGGGAATTTAAGGCTCATACACATTGAATTGAACGTAAAGGAAATCAATAAATCAATTCAAGTAACAATTGTAACTAGTTTGTGAACAATCGAAATAACGTTTACGTTCAATGTGTATGAGCCTTTACTTTGGAGCCAAATTATTTAATTATTTGGGGAGAATACGACTAGTATGTTGGCACTGCCAGCACTGCTTACTTCCTAGTCTAGTTACTATTTACAATAATCTGTGCTATTTACCTATGCTATTTACCTGTACGGCGTAGGGGTAGGCGCGTAGGCGTTATATTTTTTACATTACCTTGTGTGAGTTGTGTGCAATAATAAAAATAATATGAACTCTCCAAGCTCTTCTGCTGAGCCTTCTGAAAGACGAAGAGTCGATTCACATAAAGTGTTTAAAAATTACTGGCTTGAAAACTCGGCATTCAAAGGTTGGTTAGAAGCAGACAAAAATTCGATATATAAAGCAAAGTAAGTAGATAAATATTTATTAGTGTTATGTTCAGGAATAAATTACTTTCAGATGTAAAGTTTGTAATGTGCTTATCAATGCAGGGAAGAGTGATTTGCAAAAACATGCAAAATCAGCCAAACATGCACAGAAAATGAAATGCATAAATAATCTTCAAACAATTGATGAATTGTTCAAAAATAATGACAAACATAAAGAGCCTGTTAAAAGAGCAGAACTTAAATTGTCTGCTTTTTTTGCCGTAAACAATGTGGCTTTCAAATTAATTGATGAATTGGAGCCAATTTTGAAAGAGATTTTTCCTGATAGTCAAATATGCCAAAATATAAACCTAAAGAGGACGAAATGCACTGAAATTATTAAAAACGTTTTACAGGCAAAAGAAACAAATGATTTGGTGATACATCTGAGAGAAAATAATTTCTCAATATTATTAGATGAATCTACAGATGTAACTGATTCTAAGTTATTAGCAGTGCTTGTACGATATAAAAAGAACCACAAAATTTAAACTCGTTTACTGCAACTTCTAAAATTGGATGCTAGAAATTTAGGAGCAACACAGTTGTATGATCAGTTCAAGTCTTGTTTTCAGAAGTTTGAAGTACCTTTACAAAACATAATAGGTAGATATATACCAACCTACACATTTATGTAGTAAGTAATAACCTAACTTAATTTTCTGTTTTATTACAGGCGTTGCATCGGATGGTGCAAGTGTCATGGTTGGGAAAAAACACTCCTTTTTTCAGTTATTAAAATCAGATGTGCCTCATGTGATAATGATCAGATGTATTTGCCATTCAGCTTCTTTAGTCGCATCTCATGCATGTAGTTTTCTTCCACGTAGTCCTGAAGATCTTGTGAGAAATGTATACTCATATGTAAGTGGCAGCTCTAAAAGATCCGCACAACTAACTGAGATGCAGGATTTTTTTAATCAAAAAAGGCATAAGATGCTGAAACTAGCTACAACTCGCTGGTTGAGTCATTATGAATGTGTTACTAGGTTGTTAGAAAACTGGAAAATTTTACAACAATATTTTGTTGTCGCTGTGCAGGAGGATAAATTGAAAACGTCTGAATCCATTTTACATGAATTGAATAACATATATACAGAAGCATACTTGAAATTTTTGAAATACATTTTGAATATTTTTAATTCATTTAATGCTCTGTTTCAAAGCAGGAAGCCACTTATACATGTGTTATATTCAGAATGTATATGTTTAATGAAACAACTTTGTAAAAATTATCTTGACAGTGCAGTTGTATTAGAACAAAACTTATCAAAACTTAATGTAAGTAATCCTAGGTATTTTAAACCTTTACTGAATGTATATGTTGGACCTGAAGCTGGAGAACTTGTAGATCAAATGCCACCAGAAGGCAAAGAAATATTTTTGAGGAATTGTCTAACGTTTTATGTAGAAGCAGCTACTGACTTACAAAAGCGGTTACCTGATGAAATATTTAGGGAAATGGCATTCCTTAGTCCATCTATAGCTTTTAATCAAAATGATAGTGAGAGAGAGGTAAATTTCAGTGCATTATGTGAAAAGTTCGGGAATGGTACCGACAAAACACAAATTGCTTTAGAATGGAGAAATTTACAATTAGCATTTAATGAATATGAACTTGGCAGGTTAAAGTCATTAGATTTAGTTGAGATGTGGTTGGAAATAATACATAAAAAAAGATTTGATGAAACTTTAGCTTTTCCTAATTTAGGTAAATTAGTAGATATTATTGTGATATTACCCCATTCAAACGCTGAAACAGAGCGCATTTTTTCAATTGTAACCGATACTAAAACTAAAAAAAGGAATAGAATTAGCGAAGATTCACTAAACGCAGTAGCTGTTTTTAGAAGCAGTTTGCAGGCTAGGGAGATAAATGCAGTTGAATATGAAATAAACCATGAACATGTAAAAATGCATAATATTGGAATGTATACATTTAAGAAGACCAATAAGTGATATTTCTTGTGACTAGCTCACTTTAAAGTCTTCTGAATTTTCTATGTTTGTTATTGTTTTTTCTTAGATGTTTTGTTTGGTTTTGATAAATATTTTTTTATGTATTTTATATTTAAGTTTTTTTTATAGTCTTAGTTTTAATGTTTTTTGAAAAATTTTTAAATTGCGTTAAGGAAGCGTTTCATTATTTTTCGTATTATCTTTAATAAATACTGATGCTCTCTTAATAGTGCAATTTTTATTTAAACTATATACATTAATACAATTTTATTATAAAAGGGAATTTTGGACCGTAAAAGGGAATTTTTCAGTCGAGTGGTGGGAATTTTTACTTTAAAAGGTTGGCAACACTGGCTTCAAGTCACCATTCAGCAACGGTAGGACACCACAAGTATGTCCATAATATATTAAAAAAGAAACAATGCGTAGCAAAAAGTAAAATTAATACTTGACAGACATTATTTTCTAACACTTATTTTAAACGCGTCAATGCTATATTTTGTTTTCAAAGCGCACTTGTAAATTCAAACATAGTACCGATTGAATGTTTACAAGTCACCCTCTATATATTAGACTAAAAATACCTCATTATAACAGGTGAAAAAGTGAGTAAAGTTCATAAATGAATACCAATACATAAATTTGCTCACAAATGGCAAGAAGTATGATCAACGAAAATAAACATTATTCATTAATATAAGTCACAATAACAAGGTTTCAAATAATAAAACACAACACCATCACATAAGTTAAATAAAGATAAAAATAAATAAAGTAAAACTTTAAGGTTTTTAACGAAAACCGCCCATTCTGCCGGCCGAAAATGCTATGCATTTTCTAGAGAATAAATAGGCAAAGGACATAATTTAGTAATTGGCCGCTTAATAATACTATCCTTTGTTTTGACAGACGCGACTCTGGAATGATGGTGTTTCCAAACACCATCATTCCCAGGATATAAGGAAACTATTCTACCAAGTTGCCAACGGAGTGGAGGCAACACATCATGCTTAATCAATACGAGGGTTCCGATCTCCGGAGTAGAAGTGGGTTCCAGCCACTTACTCCTTTGCTGGAGAGTATGGAGATATTCCCTATGCCAACGCTTCCAGAAATCTTGATGAATTCTCTGTAGCAATTGCCAACGGTTTAATGTATTAATTTTTAAATCTGTTAAATTAGCGTCAGAAACGGCACTCAAGGGTTCCATGGTCAAAAAATGACCAGGTGTTAACACCGACAAATCATTAGGATCTGAACTCAATGGGGTGAGAGGGCGCGAATTCAAGATTGCTTCTACTTGACATAATATAGTATATAGCTCTTCGTACGTTAAAATTTGTGAACCAATGATGCGAACCAAATGCAACTTCACGGATTTTATCCCGGTTTCCCACAATCCCCCAAAATTTGGACTGCTAGGCGGAATAAAATGCCATTTTATAGGACGAGTAGAATCTAGCTGAAAAAGTTGCTTATTAGCAGCAAAGAAATTAGTTGCATTATCTGAATATAAGTCTGTTACATAATTCCTGCGAGAGACGAATCTCCGCAATGCGGCAATAAAAGCGTCAGCAGTCAAATCACTAACCAATTCAAGATGGATAGCCTTTGTTGACAGACATATGAATAAACAAATGTAGGCTTTTGTCGTTTTAGCGCCACGACATTTACTCATCTTGATGGTAAGTGGTCCACCCAGATCTACGCCACTGTGTAGAAAACTTCGTAATTGGGACACACGCGGGAAAGGGAGATTACCCATAATGGGTTGAATCGATTTGGGTTTAACTTTGAAACATCTAACACATTTTGATAAGGCATGGCGAAGCACCCTGGGTGCGGAAATAACCCAATAATTTTGATTTAAAAGAAAGCGTACAGTTTGAACTCCTGCGTGTAAAGATTTGATATGTAAATCTTCAATTATGAGAAATGTCAGACGGCTTGAGCGTGGTAAACAAATCGGATACTTTTTGTCATACGATAAAGTTGCATAGTACAGTCTACCGCCAACTCGGAGAATTGCCTGGGGGTCTAAATATAAATTTAGTCTTTGTAAAGGTTTAGATAATTTCTGATTGTGTTTAATTGCGCGAATTTCCTCAGAAAAATAGATTGATTGTTCATGTTTAAGAAGAACCAACACAGCGTTATGCAATTCTTTATAAGAGACGAAATCACTATTTTTGTTAGTGTGAGTTAATGTACTTCGACAGTTGTGGATAAATCGAAAAACATATGCGAGAATACGGATCAACTTGGAAAAAGTAGACGTTGTATTTAAAAGGCTCGTTAAAAAATGATCAGATTCATTTTTAGTCGTCAGAAGGGTCAGATTAATCCTTTTCTCTTCCAATAATGTTTCAGAACTCTCCATAAAATTGGAATTTATAGGCCATAAATTTCTTGAAAGTTTCAAGAAATCAGGAGCGTTATAAAAAAGAGAATGTTTGAAAAGTTCGGACGGATACAGTCCTCTTGACGCAACATCTGCTGGATTCATAGAGGTGGAAATATAAAACCAATTTTGAGGTGGTACCTTCTCTTGAATATGATTAACTCGGTTAGCTACATACGTCTTCCTACGAGAAGGATGCTCTTTGATCCACGATAAAGCAACGTGTGAATCGGACCACGCAAAAATCTGATTTAGTGACAGTTGTCTAGACAAACTAGTTTTCACAAAGTGGATTAAATCTGACAATAGTGAAGCGGCTGCCAATTCAAGCCTCGCTATACTTACATTTTTGAGTGGCGCAACTCTAGTTTTAGAACATAAGAAATATATATAATTTTCCTTGTCAAAGGTTACTCGTAGATAAACAACGGCAGCGTATGCTTTAGAACTAGCATCGGAAAAACCATGAATTTCATAAATTGCGTTTCCCGAGAAAATAGTAATATGTCTAGGTAATTTGAAATTTTTAAGTAGCGGTAATTCAGCTCTATAACGTTCCCAGAGGCGAGAGACCTCTACAGGCACTTCAGAATCCCAATCAAGGCGTAAGGCCCAAAAGGTCTGAATAAGACATTTGGTAAAAATTGTTATCGGCGATAAAAAACCTAATGGATCAAATACACGGGCCAATTCGGATAAGATAGTACGTTTAGTACATGCGGTAACTAAGGGTTCAACATTATAAGAAAAATAATCACATGAGGGTTGCCAACGTAGACCTAAAATCGTTGTGGTTTCATCAGTATTTAAAGAGAGGGCAGTTGGATTGATAAGCGACTGCGGCAAGTGTTCCAAAACTTGTTTATTGTTACTGGACCACTTGTGAAGCTCAAAACCACCAGATCGAAGTAGCAGGATTAATTCCTGTTGGAGCGAAAGAGCCTCTTCAATAGAACTGCATCCAGTTACAAAATCATCAACAAAGGTGTCTGTCAGTAGAACCTGGGAGGCTCGCGGAAAACGATGTTGTTCATCTTCAGCAAGTTGTTGAAGTACCCTTAATGCGAGGTAGGGAACGGGTGTAGTGCCATACGTTACAGTTTTAAGGCGATATTCAGCTATAGAGTCAGAATCATTAAAGCGCCATAGGATTCTTTGATAATCCTGGTGCTGAGGAGCGATTAGAATTTGGCGGTACATCTTAGAAATGTCTGCAGTTAGTACTACTTCATGTAACCTAAATTTGAGTAAAATACTACAAATATCCTTTTGCAACTTTGGACCAGCGTAAAGTGAATCATTTAACGAACGATTATTACCAATAGAAGCACTACCATTAAAAACTACCCTTAGTTTAGTGGTTAAACTTTCAGGCTTTTCTATACAATGATGGGGTATATAAAAAGATTTATCAGTTACCTCTGGATTTGTCAATAGTTCCATGTGACCAAGGTCAAGATATTCTTGCAAAAAGTTCGAGTATTTATCATATAGATCAGGAGATTTCTTTAAACGGCGTTCTAAGGCTAAAAAGCGTTTTAAAGCTAAGTCACGACTATTTAGAAATCTAGGTTCAGTTTCGCGAAAGGGTAAAGTAACTATGTATCGACCTTCCGAATTTCTTGAAACAGTTTCCTTGAATAACTTTTCACGGAGTTCATCCTCCGGAGACAGGATATTGTTTGATTCAGGGACATTTTCTAACTCCCAAAACTTACAGAGGAAATCATTAAGCGTTTTATTCGAAATTTGACATAGAAAAGATTGAAATGTTTCTTGCGAAGCGGTTTGATTGATTCTTCCCATAAGGATATATCCAAAAATGGTCTTTAAAGCGATAGGTTCAGCGTTACTACCAATAATTCGGCCATCGCGAATGATATTCGGAAACAAGTCAGCGCCAATAAGAACATCAATAGTTCCTGGTTTATTAAAATAAGGATCTGCAAGTTTTAAATTTTTTATCGAATTCCAATCACTAATTGATAATTCGGTACTTGGAAGCGGAGAACATATTTGCGGCAGAATTATAGCGTTTGTAGTTAAATGAGGGCTAGATTTCCCTATAGGGCGAATATTTAATGTTATGGAACCTAATTGCGTTTTGAGATTAGTTTTTCCAATTCCTTGGACATTAGAAATCATATGAGTGCGAAGAAGACCTAATTTATTTGCGCATTTTTGATTAATAAAACTTATTTGCGATCCAGTATCAAGAACAGCACTGACGGTCTGAAAATAACCGCGAACATCTTGAATTTCAAAAAGGACAGTCGATAATAAAACAAGCGATGATTGCATATTAGCGGAAAAATTACAATGTCCATTCGAACTTTGCGGGGTATCAGTTATATGAAGGTGCATAGAAGGCGCGGTGCTTGCGGGTTGGTTAGTGTTCCCAGGGATTATGGTTACAGCGTGAGAATCAAAATGTAGCGAACTATGATGCCTTTTTTGACAAGTTCGGCACGTCCCATTAGATCGGCATTGAGATGTTCGATGAATATTGGATAAACAATTTAGACACCAACGTTTGTTCTTTAAAAAGTCAAACCTTTCTTGAGGAGTTTTAGTAACATAGTCTGGACAATTCGACAAAGTATGATCCCGATTACAACCGGCACATTTTAATTGAGGATTGCGTGGAGGACTTTTATTGTGCTAAAAAACGAAGATGAGTGATTTAAAGGACGACCTTTATAAGTCGAAAGACCTTTAGAAATTTCTGACTTCGATTTTACCATTTTGTGTTTCATAGGAGTAGCGTTTACCGTAAAAAGGGCATTACAATGGTTTTCTAGAAATTCAAAAACTTGTTTAAAATTGGGTATTTCACCAGGTTTACCGTGTGCAACTTCGAAGCGTGTAAGAATAGAGGCGTCGACAGGTTGTAAGAGCATATGCGAAAGTACAAAATCCCAAGAGTCAGGATTTAGATTTAAAGTTTTAAGAGCTTCAATATTTTTTAAAAATATATCCAATAAATTTCTTAAAGAGTTTGGATCATCTGAGTTAACATTAGGTGCGTTTTCAATTGAGTTCCAATAAGCTTGAGCCAATAAGCGAGTATTTTTATATCTTTTGATCAAGTTGTCATATGCGATTTGATAATTTGCCCCTGACATAGGTAAACATCTTACCAAACTTAAGGGAGGTCCTTCTAAATTAGCTATCAAATAACTAAACTTCTCTATAGAAGAAAGATTGGAATTATTGTGAACTAAATTCTGAAACAAATCATAAAATGCAGGAAAATTTTTAATATCTCCATTAAACTTGATTAAATTAATTCTTGGCAAATTAGCATGATCTGCTAGTGAACCTGATGGATTATCATTAATGGTACTTCTACGAGAAGGCATCGTGGTACCTTGTTGTGTAGGAAACAAATCATTAAAAATTTCCTTAATTTGAGCTAAATTAGATTGAAAAGTATGGACGTCTTGAATGCACGATTGAACTTCGTCATTGTCTGAAAATATTTCATTAATTAATGCAGAGTGGCGTTTAAAATATTCTTCTTTAACTTCGTCAAGATCTTCACACCTAATCCTAAACAAATTTCTCTTTGTCGCATCAACTTTTGCTTCCTGAGCACAATTTAAAATTTCGGTAAGTTTAGATAATTCTAAATCGCGCAAAACTTTAATCTTTTTAACTTTATCTACGTTAGACATGGTTTTTCTTTATTTAACCAAAGCGTTGTGTACTATAGAAATTGAAATTCAAACCATATTGACGTTATAATTTATGTCAATGTCAAAGTTAATTAAGCATACTTTGATTCCCAACAATTACCAATTTCTTTAAAAGCGTATTGTTTAAAAAAATCAAGATGACGTTTTCATACAAGAAATAAATTAAATATGTTCGTTGTAATTTAAATATGTTCACACTTCTTGCGTTAACTATCACCAGAAACAAGGACTAGCGGATTTTTAAATTCAAAATGCGGCTATCGAAGGATCAAATATATGGTCCCTTATGATACTCAATTTTTTACAATGTTTGGCTAGTGGACTGTTTTTAAATTCAATGTGTCATTATTTATGGTGACAATTAAAATTTAAGTTTTGATAGAAATTAAATTCGAATGAGGCAATCTAAATGAATTTATAATAGTTATATAGAGAGTAACTTACCTCTGAATTGTTCAATTATATACACCAATCCTGTGTCACTATTTCTCAAGGGGCCCCTGTATGTAATAATAGGAAAATTCTTCTGTTATGCTTCAAGTCACCATTCAGCAACGGTAGGACACCACAAGTATGTCCATAATATATTAAAAAAGAACAATGCGTAGCAAAAAGTAAAATTAATACTTGACAGACATTATTTTCTAACACTTATTTTAAACGCGTCAATGCTATATTTTGTTTTCAAAGCGCACTTGTAAATTCAAACATAGTACCGATTGAATGTTTACAAGTCACCCTCTATATATTAGACTAAAAATACCTCATTATAACAGGTGAAAAAGTGAGTAAAGTTCATAAATGAATACCAATACATAAATTTGCTCACAAATGGCAAGAAGTATGATCAACGAAAATAAACATTATTCATTAATTGCTTCATTTTAGTGCACTACAGGTATATTGATTATAATAAATAATACCAAACACTCTCCTGTAAATTTATTTTTATTATTAAAAATAATTATTATTGCTTAACAAATATATTTCTCCTACAAAGTAGGCATCATCAGTGTTGTAAACAAACTGGTTGTTGTAACAAAGTTTGTTTACAACACTGATGATGCCTACTTTGTAGGAGAAATATATTTGTTAAGCAATAATAATTATTTTTAATAATAAAAATAAATTTACAGGATAGTGTTTGGTATTATTTATTATAATTATTCATTAATATAAGTCACAATAACAAGGTTTCAAATAATAAAACACAACACCATCACATAAGTTAAATAAAGATAAAAATAAATAAAGTAAAACTTTAAGGTTTTTAACGAAAACCGACCAGACAAATATACATATATTTTGATATTTTAAGAAGGTTCGTTTTTCTTTATGTAATACATACTATGTGGCTCTATAAAATATATAATAAAACTGATATTGTATTCGTTATATTATAACACTGGCCAATTACTGGGAAAATTTGATTAAACACTGGGTAGTTTGTGGTTAACTACTAGAAAACTGATAAGATAATGACATTAAGGATATGGTTACAACGTTCGATGTCTTGGCCATCAGAGACGTGGTTATCAGAGGACATAAATTCAAGAGCACTTAATATTAAAAATTATAAACTAATACGTAAGGATAGATATGGAAGGGGTGGAGGGGTGGCTTTTTATATAAAGCAAAAGCTTTTTAGTCACATTATTGACACGAATGACTTAATTGAACAATTGTGGTTACAAATTAAGGTAAATAGTCAAAGTGTTGTGCTGGGAGTGTTTTATAGACCTCCAACCTTCAACTATAAAGCTTTTGTAGACGAAGTTGAAAACTCAATTATGTTGTGCACACCATATTCTGATAATATTATATGCATGGGTGATGGCAATGTTGATTTTCTTATGGTAGATAACCCTGCAACAGTATATTTCAATAATACGATAGAAAATTTAAATTGTACTCAAATTATCAAAGAACCCACTAGATTACATGCCTTGTTAGATATTATAATTACTTCTAAAGTGTCACTTATAAAAAAATCGAATGTCGAGAATTTTCATTTGTCAGACCATGACTTAGTAAGCTGTGAAATAACATGTCAAAAAATACCGCGCATTCCATCTACCTACACTTATCGTGATTACAAAAACTTCAATACTGAAAATTTTTACGCCGAGTTAGAAACACTCTCTTTAGATGATATATACTATGAAAATGACATTAATAGGAAGGTCGATATCCTAGTTAGCTATTTACAAAATCTTTTTGACAAGCATGCACCGTGGAGAACTATTGCAGCGAAAAAAAAACAGGCACCTTGGTTAACCGATAATCAGCTCTATTCCAATTCTGATGCTTTAATTTTAACGAATGTCTTTAAAGTTAACTAACGACAACGGTGTTAACGGTCAAGTGTTTAGATGTTTATTCTAATGTCAGTAAAGTTATGTTATGCTTTAAGTTTGATATCGTTAACACAATTCTTTAACTTAATTGTCTGAACATAGCTGCATAATAGATGAATAAATTGTGAACAAACAAAAATTGTTAAAAAAAGTAGGCTAAACTAATATTTTGACGTATTGATTTTGACATTCATCACAATTCGATTTTTGTAAAGTGACGCGGTCAATAACACAAAAATGAATGAAATTAAAAAAAGAAGCCAAAGAACCACTAAACAACAGTTCGAATATTTTGTAAATTTTTTGGAGAAAAACCCTGATATGGTCTATCAGGACAAGAGCCACCCGCTCAAAGAAAATTCTTACCGCGATAAGTGGAATTCTTTGGTAGAGGGTTTGAACAGCTTGGGACAAGGACCAGCGAAAACTGTTGTTCAGTGGAAGAAAGTCTTCACTGAACTGAAAAATAATACGAAGAAAAAGAACCGGCTACTACAAGAAGAAATTAGAGGAACCGGTGGTGGCGAGAAAAAAAATAAATTTCTTCTTGACTATGAGGAGCGACTATTGGGCTTATTAAAGAAGGTTGCCGTAGAAGGGGCAAATTTACCAGAAGCTGGTTTAATGGACATGAACGAAGAAAGTAACCACTCGGCTGACGCCACCGAATCAGTTGAAAATTTGGAAACTGAAGTTTTGAAGGCTACTGAAATACTGTTTCCTCAGAACGCAACTCGTGCATCACAATCTATAACAACTAGTACGGTAGAACCAAGTGCAAGCAAAGAAACTAGAGGAACGAAAATTATTCTCAAGAATTCCTTACAAAGGAAAAAACGGAACATGACGGCACGAACGACGAAACTCCAAGAGTTGATCAAAGAGTATTCTCAATCGGTAGAAAAGGTTGTGCAATCGAACAATACTTTGTCTGATAACATTTTAACTTTGAGTACATCTATCAATCATCTTGTAAACACTATTGTTAATAAGGAAAATAAATAGGTAACAAAAAGAATGTAAAAACTGTTCTATTTCTTTTATAAAATACATTTAATTATTTTGAAAATAATTCCTAATATATGTTGCTCGAACCCTTCTTCCTTCAGCTAACAGATTTATGCCTCTGAAAGGATCTGTAAATAACAATAATAATGGTGTCAATATAAAACTATGTAAATAATTTGCATAAACAACTTACTATTAATAGGAGGTTCATCTTCATCAATCTCTTCTTCATCATAGTCATTCTCATCCTCTAAATTTAAATTGAATCGAATAGCAAAATTGTGTAAAATCATGCACGCATATATCATTTTCCCCGCACGTATTGGGTGGTAATACATACACCTTGCTTTGGTTAGACATCGAAATCTCATTTTTAAAACACCAATACAACGTTCTACAGTGTTTCTCATAGTCTTATGATGAGCTGTGTACCGTGCTTCTGGAGTACCTGCTGCTGCACCTTCTATCGGTGTTAATAACCAAGGTTCTATGGGATATCCCGAGTCACCTTTAATAAAGTGTATACCACTGTTTATGTGATGTTCATTACATTACCGGAAAACGGGAAAATAATACCTAATAACCACATATTTTGCAAACCTTGCACATACAAGTTTGCCAAATTTCTCCTTATACTGGACGAGGCCCATATAGCAGAATCGTGTGTAGAACCAGGAAATCGTGCGTTCGCTGATAAGATTGTCATATCGGAATCGCAGATCTAAAAGTCAAGCTAACGGCTAAAAAAGTTTTCAGAAAGTAGGTAATTCTATTACCACTTGGGTGTTGATACTATAGTATCCTTTTCTGTTATAATATACGACCGGTGGATGTTCTTCGTCATTATTTGCTGGTGCATTAATTGCAATGTGTGTGCCATCAACGGCACCTATTATACCTCCTACATTGAATTTTTGATAAAACCTTAAAAATGTTGAGTAGAAACTTTTTGTCCTTCTTTAATTTAAATTACCCATTTTTCACATGTTCAAAACTTTCAGGAGTTTGTGGAAATCTAATGTGGTTACGTAGTAAGTGGTTTACAAATACGTCGGTTACTTCTGAAATTGCTCTGCTTATCATAGGCTGACTCATACCTACAGCGAAATCTTGCCCAATGACTTTTTGGTATGATCCAGTAGCAAAATAACTCAAGGTAGCTAAAATCTAACAAAAACATTACAATTTCAATTTTTAACTAAATATAGAACTTACTTTTAATTCTTTTGAGATACCTGAAATGTACCTTCGGGCTAACATGAATGGCGATATTTCAGCTATAATTGCAGCAGCCATTTCTTTTTCAAATCTGAATAATTGTTTAAAATAATAGTTGGGAATATCAAACGGATTGTAATAATCACGAATTCTACGTCTATGTAAATTTAACATGTATCTGTGAAAAGTTTCGATTTAACTTAATATACACACATTTAGTTTCAGTACTTCATTATACTTACCCTTCTTCAGCTTCTTCTACTTCTTCCAGAAGTAAAACGTTTATCAGATGAAGTGCATCCATACGTCAAATTGGTTTTAACGATATGTCAGATAACTTAATGCTACACACTGGTATGGCGCTAATAATAAAGAATTGTGCTTTAAAAACGGCAAAATTAACGCCAGTTTTAAAGCAAGTTCTACTTATTAGAATAACGATTAATAATTTAGTCTTTAATTTTTGTTTTAACGGTATCGTTAATTTTAACGAAGTGAATTGGAATAGAGCTGAATGTTAGGTTGCTTATGAAATTAAGGGGAAAAGCAAAAACTAAATTTAAATCTTCTAAAACTGCAGCTGCATGTGAATATTATAGGATGTTGCGCAATTACACAAATATCGCAATAAAAAATGAAAAACGGGCTTACTTACAGCTTAAGCTTGCGAATAACAGTAACTCTAATGTGCTTTGGAAAGAATTCAAACGTCTAGATATTGTACATTCCAAAAATAATACTAATAATTCGTTTGATGGTAACATTCATGAAATAAACAAGTTTTTTGTGGATAGCATTCCTTCTATGGCTGTCGACCAGGACACTTTAGATTTCTACACAAACAATACGTTAGGCAATGATAGTATTTTTAATTTTAAGCTTATAGATTACGATATAGTATTCAAAATAATCAGTTCTTTAAAAAATAGTTCCACAGGCTTAGATGGATTAAATATCAAAATGATTAAGTTATGCTGTCCTTTTATTATAGAATTTTTAGTACACATAATTAATTTTTCTATTTTAGAGAATAAATTTCCTGAAAGTTGGAAGTCAGCTCTGATAACACCGATAGGGAAAATAGAACATGCTGTCGATTTAAAGGATTATAGACCAATCAGCATCCTTCCAACACTCTCAAACATATTTGAAAAGATTATTAACGTGCAAATTCGCGAATACTTAGAAAATAATAAATTATTACCAATGTATCAATCTGGTTTTCGATCTGGTTACAGCTGTACTACTGCTTTATCTTACATTACGGATGATATCTTTAAAGCATACGATGAAGGAAAATCTACTTTTTTAGTTTTATTAAATTATAGTAAAGCTTTCGATACAATAAATCATGATTTACTTCTCAAAATATTACATTACTTAGGCCTCAGCGAAAATGCGATTGGTCTGATCCGAAACTATTTGTGTAATAGAACACAAAGAGTTAAAATGGCTGATGTGGTGTCTTCACCTGTCGATGTTATCAGAGGGGTGCCGCAGGGATCCATATTGGGGCCTCTGCTATTCACCTTGTACACACACGGTCTTTGTGGTTGTGTGGGGACCTGTAATGTTCACATGTATGCTGATGATACTCAAATTTACTTTTCTTTTAAGTCAAATGAAATCAAAGAAGCAATTGAAATTTTAAACAACGATCTCAAAGCTGTCTCTAAATTTTCATTACATCACGCATTAATGTTAAATCCCACAAAATCGTGCGCTCTATTATTAGGAAAATCAAGTAATCTTCAAGTGCCACCTATTAAAATTAAAAGTAGAAAATATAAAGAATTTGGGAGTCATTTTTGACAAAACATTTCGGTTCAGTAAGCAAATCTCTAAATACATACAACAAGCTTACTATAACCTAAAACTTATTTATCCTCATAAAGATTACTTAAGTAAAGAATCGAAGATTTTACTATGTGAATCTATGGTTTTATCACAATTTAATTATTGTGTTCCTGTATATGCCCCTTGCCTGGATTATGAGACAACTCAGCGTATTCAACGTGTTCAGAATTCTTGCTTGCGTTTTATTTATGGAATTCCGAAATATGATCATATTTCCCATAAATTAATTGATACCGGTTGGCTTCATATGAAAAAACGGTTTTATTTACAAACAGCCGCTTTCTGCCATAAGATAATATCTGACAAGCAGCCTCCCTATTTATATAATAAAATAAGGTACAGGACAGATGTGCACAATATAAATCTGCGGCATAGAGGTCTGTTGACTATCCCCAGACAAATACTACTTTTTACCAACGTTCTTTTACCTATAATGTCGCTAAAATTTATAACGAGATACCGTTCTCCATCAAATCGCTTAATATTAAACAATTAAAAAAAGCTCTGTTCAAAAAGTTGCTAAAAACCGATTGATACACCAGCGAATTAACGTTTCTTGTCGTAGAAGGGCGTTTTTAAAAATGGTACTTTATTTTTAAAAACGCAAAAGACGGAGCCCAAGTTACAAAATAAACACAGTTGATTGTTAAGTACAAGAAAATATTTATTCGTTGTGAATTTACACAGTATGCACTTGCATAATCATTTAAATACTATTATACAGTTTTAACTTAAAGCTGGGAATATTGCTTGAAAGAAGGTAAACATCTATCCAGATAGACAGTTTCTATCTTCCAAGCTTCGTCGTAACTCAGACTGAATTGTCCCATCAAGTGCTGGTCTTTATATACCCTTTCTGTGGGTGTGAAGTCCTCCAATTGACCGCACGTGGTCGTATGTCTACGTGACGCAGCTGCTGTGCTATGCACACACGTGGCCGTGGGTGTGATACTGCACCTGCATCGTGGGCGCTCCGCTTCGAGGCGTTTATCTCGCATACATTTAATTAGGTCACACTTGGCTTGAGTAATGATTAAATGTTAACTAGCTCGTAATTAGTCTATGTAATTGATTTCTTATGTAAATGATTTTTATAAATGTAATTACTTATGAATATTATAGTAAAAACCTGTAAATATTAGTTTTCAAACTCCAAAGGGATGATGGAAGAACAGCTACGCTGAATCATCTCCTTGCGATTCTGTGTAATTATTTATATATATATATATATATATATATATATATATATATATACAGTGTGTTTTTTGTAAACGATAATATAGGAAATCCAATGGAATTTTATCATTTTCCTGGTAAGTTTGTACCCTTGCAAATGTAAGTAGAAATTTTGGTATCAATCGAAAGAAGAACTCATTTTACGTCAAAAAAATATTAAACTTTATGAAGAAAACCAAAATCGATTTAGAAAAAGACTTAAAAAGCTTATGGATTTATTGCTTTTTGTAATAAGCTATTTAAAAAAAGCTGGAAGCTGAACGCCGATTGGTGTAGCGGTTAACGCTTCAGATTTCTAATCAAAAATCGCGAGTTCAAACCCCATCATCGTATACTATTTTTTTTAATTGTATTGCTTACTAATTATTATTTTTAGTACTTTATTACAACGATTATTAGTTTTATGCCCTTTTTTCATTTGCCTTTTTGATGGGTAGTTAAAATTGTACAAAAAATAACGGTAAACCCCCGTAGCAAAAATATCTAACAATAAAAAAAATTAATAATCGTTGTAATAAAGTTCTAAAAATAATAATTAGTAAGCAATACAATTAAAAAAAAGGTATACGATGATGGGGTTTGAACTCGCGATTCTTGATTAGGAATCTAAAGAGTTAACCGCTACACCAATCGGCGTTCAGCTTCTAGCTTTTTTAATAACTTATTACCAAAAGCAGTAAATCAATAAGCCTTTTAAGTCTTATTCTAAATCGATTTTGGTTTTCTTCATAAAGTTTAATATTTTTTTGACGTAAAATGAATTCTTCTTTCGATTGATACCAAAATTTCTACTTACATTTGCAAGGGTACAAACTTACGAGGAAAATGATAAAATTCCATTGGATTTCCTATATTATCGTTTATAAAAAACACACTGTATATATATATATATATATATATATATATATATATATATATATATATATATTTATTTGTATGTCTGTATATTATTATGATTGCATATCATTATTACTCAGAATAAATACATTATTATTATTATTATTATTATTTACAAAGTTATAAATTTATATTTCTTTAAGTGATCGATTACTGGCATATTGACCCTACCATTGACAAATAAAAATGGAGTTAATAAATTCGTAATACATCCACTAAACGTTGGTATTTACTAGATTTAATAATAAATCCAGTAAATGACCGCTTTTATTTAAATTGTGACACATACATTAAAACCCGGTCAAATATGGGTTCATAAAATCATAACCATTTGTACATTTGAAATATTACTAACAAACCCACCTCGTGTTGTTACATAAATATTATTTAAGATTTTTCAAATTTTGGCGCTAAACCAGTGAATGACCACTTCGGTTAATTACTGGGTTTAATGTAATTTATTGAACCAATATATGACCATGCATTATTAAAAAGTTAAACTTCTTAATTATTCCTCTTTTGCGTAGAAATGATAATTGTAGACTCCCTATAAGCCATTAAAACTATAATTCACTATACTTAAAACAAAGTGTTACCATTCTATGACACTACATCACAGAACACAATGTACTTACCTTATTAGTTTGTTAGATATACAGAACAACACGCTGTACTTGCAACTTCATTCATCATTTGTAAAACAGGAACGAAATTGTGCTGTTGTAGCTTTTAGCACAAAGTTACTAAATGTTAGAAAAACCGCTAATATAATTATGGTTAGCTTTATTAAAAATTTGACGACTTCTGTAGTGTAGACGTGAAATAAAAAATATACGTTTTTCTCAATATGTTATTTTATTTATAGTATATAAGATACAAAAGCCAGCTTATACTATGCATTACAATCAAACCTTACTAAAGCGATCAATATAAACTTTATGTCTATGTTCTATATCTAAAATTCTATTTAACACTACACCACATTTCTCGATACGTCTTTGAAACCGACACCGATCTACAACACTTTCCATCCACAATGATATTCGTGCTTGTCGGTAGGCGTAATTCCACGTAAATAAATAATGTATTTTATTATTCTCCTCCTTGATCGTAACACGTTTCTTTCGGTTGCTCATTTTTTGTTGTCTACAAAATCTTCTATTGTAGACGTAAATGATTCCAAACCTTCCTTATTTAATTTATCCAACAAGCAATCTATACAGATATTTCCTTTTAAATACGATTCACACAAGTCTACCCCTTTCTGAAACTTTAGAACTCTTTCTTTACACTCTTCATCGGTAAAATATTTCCCTAAACCATAGACTGCTTCGTGATCGGCATCAAAGCGTAGATCGCGTAACTCTTCCTGCGCTCTCTGCACTGCACTTTTAATATCAATAGCTTTAGGCCACGATTGCGAACTATAACACATCCACATCTTTATACAAGAACGTTTTGCAAGTCGATGTCACACTGAATTCTTTCCGGATACAATGCTACTAGTTCCAAAGCACACACAACGTTCACGGACGGTGGTAAAGCAGATAACACTTGTTTAACGTTTTCGGTGGAATCCCCGCTTAATACACTCGATCCTTTTAATAAAATTGAACAAAATTTTACAAAAATTTTTAAACTTTCTAGAAGCTGAATGATGCTTTCAAATGTTTGGATCTAGCTGAGTGGTGCGGCTTGAAGTTATAGATATATCTATGTCCCCACTCCTTTCGGTGTAAATACAATCTCGTTGACCTTGCCTGGTTTCATCTGTTCTCAACAACGTCTGCTTTCTTTCTTCTGTTCTCAACTACATGTAACATTTGTACTTGTATTTGCACTTATTGCCCTTGCGGTCTTGTTCACCTTTCGTCCGCATTCTTTTATAAACATAGTTAGGTAAGAGTCTCATTGAAATTAAAATAGCATTAAAAATTTTTCTTTTTAAATCTTAGGTTCGCTTTTTGATTTTTCTATGTATGTGTAGGAGTTCATTCTTAAATGAAACAATATAATGTGACATATTTGCATGGTTTATTTAACTCACTACATTTCACAATACCTATACAATTGTTTACACATTAAGATTGACTTTGATGTATCAGGGGTTACATATTTCAAATCTTCCAACCTTGTATTTACAGAGCACATTTATCTTTTATTTAAGTAATATATCGTTAAGTTCCGGCGTAATTTTCACTAAATAATGCGCTAGATGTTTCAGCACCTTGATTCATTGTTCTTTACGCGGATAAACATCACAACACTTTAACTCTCCATTGTTTTAGATGGTGATACGAACAAATGTTTCGTTCGAAACTTGCCCACATTATACTTGTCTATACATGTCATGATGGGACTTTTTATATTCGTACCGTACCATTCGTTTAACGGCTCTTTCAACTGTTTCGGCGATGTCGCACCTTTTCCATCCAACCATATGATTTCCCCATTTAAGTCCATTGAATATGCAAACGTCACTAGCGCAAACACCAGATAACCAGTTTCAAGAACACGCTTCTCTTTGACGCGTTTAACGAATGCCTCTTTGTGGTGGTCTAAAGTTTTTGCGACGTTTCCACCGTATAGTTCTTCGTCTCTCATTTCATCGTCGTCGTCCTCAAAATCGAATGTTACTAAAACGGTTGCCTCTACCACGTCCATGATGCTGTACTACTGAAGTATTCTTGCATATGCGTTTATATACTGAGTTGAGGGGTGGGGTACAAGGTCATGGTCTTTAATGGTAACGATAACGAGCGATACAATATATTCCCATGCTTACACCCACTACTGCAACTAACAGGGTGCCCTAGGTCACCACAGAAGCATAACACGTTTCGCTGCTGACTTTACATTGTTCCACCGGACTATTCCCGATGGTTTGCCACTCACTGTCCTTAGTATGTGTTGGGTACACGAATTTGACCCTGAATCGTACTTCTTGCGTTCTATTGCCGACCTCGTGTTTAAACATTCCCATTTGTTGCAACGTCGCTGGTTGCATTCCATACCAAACACTCGTATTGAAGTCATAGGAAATAAAAGCTGCTGTTGTATCTGGGAGTTTTGCAACGTACACTACACCCTCGTACAAGGTTGCTAATAATATTACCACCTTGATTGGTAACATCTTCCCTCACGTTATATTCTATGTTGTATCTGATTACTTTTAACCGCAAACGTCTCTACCACTTTCATCGCTAATGGGTGCTAACACGTTTGCAAACACGCAATGTGGTGACCATTTCAGGTGCTCTACGCTGCTTGGGTTATCCGATGGTTCCCATTTGAAAATGTTCACTCGGCAATAAAAACATTCTACTCTATCTTCACGTCCCGTGTAGACAAATCCGGCCTCAGCTAAAGATTTTGGGGTTTGTATACCCTTCCAATTACGAAATGATAACACTCGTTCTGTCAAGCACGATTCTGCAAGCTAGCTTCTACACACATTTTGAACTTTCAATACTTGCAACCTGCTATATATACCTAGTGAAATTTCAAAAAGAAGTTAATTTAAATTTTAATGGAAGGAAATTTGTTGTTCGAAATTAGTATTTCCAAACCATTTCTTAAATTTAATTGCTCGGGTCAAACTGTTTTAAACTATGTAGTAACTGTGAATTATAGATTTTCATTGCTTATATTAAATAGCTGTTTAACCATATTATTGTTTATTTTTATCTAAATTTTAAAAATTGTAAACAAAATTATGCGTTTTCTAAAATTTCTAAAGGTTTTTAAAAACTTTAAAAATCATACTGTTGCAAATTTTTAGTTTTAAAAAATTCGTGTTTGAAGTTTTTAAATTCTAAAATATTTTAGTTTTAAAATAGATAAAAGATTACATCTTCAGATTTTAAACGGCGAATTTCAGAGATTGTTAATTAGCTTAATAAACCACTGTTTTAATAATATATCAAAATTAGTTTGTTTTTGATTTACTAAAACTAATAATAAAAATATTTTATTTTATTCTTGCATTTTTATTTCACAATGTATAACTACATAGAATTTATTTTAAGACCGTTTTTCTGGAATTTCTAGCTTTTAATACAAACAAAATTGAATTACGCGTCAGGAAATTTTTAACTAGTTGAAATGTAGTTTTTAAAATATCCAAGTAGATTTACTCGGAATTTACGGTTGTTATTAAATAATAATTAGCCATCGATAACTTTTAAAATATTTCGATCAAAGCAATAGTCTTTTATTGTTTAAAAGTGCTTAAAATGTATATAATTTAGATAATTATTCTCATATTTATCCTGTGTTAATAAAACCCAACAAATGTTTTACTGTCTTTTATTTTTATGTTTTATTTTGTAAGTTACTACAAGTCTACGGTTAATCAACTTATGCGTTGCATTCGATGACCTAGTACTACAAATTAATCTGATGAAATTCCATCCAGAATATAAAAACAATAGGGCTCGTCCAGGATTCGAACCCGGGACCTCTCACACCCTAAGCGATAATCATACCTTTAGACCAACGAGCCAGTTATATATGGAAAAATTTTGCTTCGAGAAGATTAGTATGTTTCTCATTACATCTGAATAATATAAAATATAGAACCGATCTTGATACAAGCATTTTCAAAATTTGACATAATATTTCAGATAAAATTATAGGTCGCTTTGCCCTTATACACAACATTATTAACAGATTTATTTATTATACGATTTACTTCGAGTAATGCAATTACGTGAGTATCCAGTGTGAAAGTAAATATTGCAATTATGTATTATACAATTTTACAGTGTTGCATAAAATATTTGGCAAAACAAACCTTACAAGGCATTCAATCGGCTGACCGAAGAACAATTTGACAATTACTAATACATTCTTGCTGACAATGCAACGTATTTCGCAAGCTAATCCTCAAGTAGAAGATTTATATCAGAGGTATTAAGATTTCTTCGAATAATATTAAGGGGTAAAAGACATATGATAAACATATATCGAACATACATCAGTTAACATTCTGAATATACTAAAATTATATGGGGTATATAAAACTTATTATTATAAATTTAAAGAGCGTGACATATTTTTCAAATTCTATTCTCTCTATAAAACAACCCGGCTATTGGAGACATAAATCACTCTAAAATATTATTATTTAAAATTAAGAAATGTATTGCTTGTAATAATTCGCGCGCGGAAGTGTATTCTACCCAAAACTCTGCAGGTTCACCTCTTCTAAAATATTTAAATTAATCAATCGCTTTATGAAATTCATAGAGAATTATACAGTCTTATTAAATAAGTATAGAAACAGATTTATACCAGAACGTTTACTGAGACAGAGAGAGGTTGAGAAATAAGACGCTTTTATAGAATGTATTTCGTTTATTTTGTCATCATATCAAAAATATCATATTACATATAAATACTATTACAATACGACTATATTCACGCTACTTTATTTTTAATTCTGTATAAAGTTGGTGGTTGTATGATCGGAAAGATTGAACATGTTTATAAATATTTACATTGTATAATACAACATTCCTATAGTCTTCCAAAGTCAGTTCTTTTTTGATAACATCCTTCTGGATACCTTTAGCTGTTTTGGTAAGCTTGCCCTCTACATCTACAGCATATGCTTTTGCCCCTGTTCCCAGAAATTCCCAGAGAATTCTACCCTAGTTAACGTAGTAAACGTAGTAAACGCAGTAAACGCAGTAAACGTAGTAAACGTTGTAAATGTAGTAAACGTTGTAAACGTAGTAGACGTAGTAAACGTAGTAGACGTAGTAAACGCAGTAAAAGTAGTAAACGTAGTAACCGTAGTAAACGTAGTAAGCGTAGTAAACGTAGTAAACGTAGTAAACGTAGTAAGCGTAGTAAACGTAGTAAACGCAGTAAACGCAGTAAAAGTAGTAACCGTAGTAAACGTAGTAAGCGTAGTAAACGTAGTAAACGCAGCAAACGCAGTAAACGCAGCAAACGTAGTAAACGTAGGAAACGGAGTAAACGCAGTAAACGCAGTAAGCGTAGCAAACGTAGTAACTTTAGTAAACTTAATAAACACAGTAAACGTGGTAAACGTAGTAAACGCAGTAAACGCAGTAAGCGGAAAATATTTTTTAAAAGTAAAAATTGCAATTTTCATTGAAATTCATCACATACATGCTCATTATTTTAAAACGCGAACGTAATTTGTTAACAAACTTTCCCAGTTTAAAAATTATTTAATAGCGTTTACCTGCAACGATAGATATAGAAACTCAGAAATTATTCTGTCCTTCAATAAGTTAAAATTTTTAATAACTCGACAACCGTTGGAATTTCGACCAGAATAACATTTTAAGACTCTTTTCCGTACCCCTAGAGCCGTTTTCAGTACGAACCAATTTTTAAAAAGTAAAAATCAGTAAAGTAATTTTCATCGAAATTCAACACATGCTCATTATTTTAAAACGCGAACGTAATTTGTTAACAAACTTTTTCAGTTTAAAATTATTTAATAGCGTTTATTATTTAATGCGGTGTTGCCATATTGATAACCTTGAGAATGCATTGTTGCCATATTGAGAATGCGGTGTTGCCACGTAAAGTTTACATGGATGACCTTGAGAATGCATTGTTGCCATATTGAGAATGCGGTGTTGCCACGTAAACTTTACGTGGCAACACCGCATTCTCAATATGGCAACAATGCATTCTCAAGGTCATCAATATGGCAACACCGCATTCTCAAGGTCAACAATATGACAACACCGCATTCTCAAGGTCAACAATATGACAACACCGCATTCTCAAGGTCATCCAACCCCCCACTCCTGACATTGACCTTGAACCTATCTCTCTAACACATGGTGACCTTGAACCTATCTCTAACACATGGTGACCTTGAATCTATCTCTGTCACGTAAACGTGGCAACACCGCAGTCTCAAGGTCAACAATATGACAACAATGTTTTGACCTTGAACAAATTTGAGAAAGAGTTATTAAAAATTTTAACTTATTGAAGGACAGAATAATTTCTGAGTTTCTATATCTATCGTTGCAGGTAAACGCTATTAAATAATTTTTAAACTGGGAAAGTTTGTTAACAAATTACGTTCGCGTTTTAAAATAATGAGCATGTATGTGATGAATTTCAATGAAAATTGCAATTTTTACTTTTAAAAAATATTTTCCGCTTACTGCGTTTATTGCGTTTACTACGTTTACCACGTTTACTGCGTTTACTGTGTTTATTAAGTTTACTAAAGTTACTACGTTTGCTACGGTTACTGCGTTTACTGCGTTTACTCCGTTTCCTACGTTTACCACGTTTACTACGTTTACTACGTTTGCTGCGTTTACTGCGTTTGCTGCGTTTACTGCGTTTACTACGTTTACTACGCTTACTACGTTTACTACGATTACTACTTTTACTGCGTTTACTGCGTTTACTACGCTTACTACGTTTACTACGTTTACTACGTTTACTACGCTTACTACGTTTACTACGGTTACTACGTTTACTACTTTTACTGCGTTTACTACGTCTACTACGTTTACTACGTCTACTACGTTTACAACGTTTACTACATTTACAACGTTTACTACGTTTACTGCGTTTACTGCGTTTACTACGTTTACTACGTTAACTAGGGTAGAATTCTCTGGGAATTTCTGGGAACAGGGGCAAAAGCATATGCTGTAGATGTAGAGGGCAAGCTTACCAAAACAGCTAAAGGTATCCAGAAGGATGTTATCAAAAAAGAACTGACTTTGGAAGACTATAGGAATGTTGTATTATACAATGTAAATATTTATAAACATGTTTAATCTTTCCGATCATACAACCACCAACTTTATACAGAATTAAAAATAAAGTAGCGTGAATATAGTCGTATTGTAATAGTATTTATATGTAATATGATATTTTTGATATGATGACAAAATAAACGAAATACATTCTATAAAAGCGTCTTATTTCTCAACCTCTCTCTGTCTCAGTAAACGTTCTGGTATAAATCTGTTTCTAGACTTATTTAATAAGATTGTATAATTCTCTATGAATTTCATAAAGCGATTGATTAATTTAAATATTTTAGAAGAGGTGAACCTGCAGAGTTTTGGGTAGAATACACTTCCGCGCGCGAATTATTACAAGCAATACATTTCTTAATTTTAAATAATAATATTTTAGAGTGATTTATGTCTCCAATAGCCGGGTTGTTTTATAGAGAGAATAGAATTTGAAAAATATGTCACGCTCTTTAAATTTATAATAATAAGTTTTATATACCCCATATAATTTTAGTATATTCAGAATGTTAACTGATGTATGTTTGATATATGTTTATCATATGTCTTTTACCCCTTAATATTATTCGAAGAAATCTTAATACCTCTGATATAAATCTTCTACTTGAGGGTTAGCTTGCGAAATACGTTGCATTGTCAGCAAGAATGTATTAGTAATTGTCAAATTGTTCTTCGGTCAGCCGATTGAATGCCTTGTAAGGTTTGTTTTGCCAAATATTTTATGCAACACTGTAAAATTGTATAATACATAATTGCAATATTTACTTTCACACTGGATACTCACGTAATTGCATTACTCGAAGTAAATCGTATAATAAATAAATCTGTTAATAATGTTGTGTATAAGGGCAAAGCGACCTATAATTTTATCTGAAATATTATGTCAAATTTTGAAAATGCTTGTATCAAGATCGGTTCTATATTTTATATTATTCAGATGTAATGAGAAACATACTAATCTTCTCGAAGCAAAATTTTTCCATATATAACTGGCTCGTTGGTCTAAAGGTATGATTATCGCTTAGGGTGTGAGAGGTCCCGGGTTCGAATCCTGGACGAGCCCTATTGTTTTTATATTCTGGATGGAATTTCATCAGATTAATTTGTAGTACTAGGTCATCGAATGCAACGCATAAGTTGATTAACCGTAGACTTGTAGTAACTTACAAAATAAAACATAAAAATAAAAGACAGTAAAACATTTGTTGGGTTTTATTAACACAGGATAAATATGAGAATAATTATCTAAATTATATACTTGTTTATTGTTTCCAGCCTTATTTTGTGGAACTCCATAATCATGAAATAAATAAAGATTATTAAAAGTTTCACAGTTTTATTAAAATATACCTGACAATATTGTTTCGACAGCTATGCTGTCATTATCAAAGGTAATATAATTATAAACAAACACGTCGCTAAGGTAGATACAAAATAGGTAACTAGATAAAATAATAATAATAATAAAAATTAATAATAAAAATCATAATTAAACATCTAATACTTCCAGTAACGGAGAATTACTGAGCTCAAGTTGTTCATTCATTAAAGGTACCCTGAGTTTGTGTTTGTATATCTCAAAGGCTTCTAAAATGTCTAATTTGCGTTTGTTATTACAAAAATGTAGGAATTTAATATTATTTTGAGGAGTCATTGTGTGATTTTGTTCTAAAAGGTGTTTGGCGTAATTCGATTTTTCAGGATGTTTATTTTTGTAATGACGTACGTGTTCTTTATATCTTATGTCAAAATTTCGAAGTGTTTGTCCAATATATACCGAACTACAAAAAGAACAATTTAAACGGTAAATTAGACGCAAATTAGACATTTTAGAAGCCTTTGAGATATACAAACACAAACTCAGGGTACCTTTAATGAATGAACAACTTGAGCTCAGTAATTCTCCGTTACTGGAAGTATTAGATGTTTAATTATGATTTTTATTATTAATTTTTATTATTATTATTATTTTATCTAGTTACCTATTTTGTATCTACCTTAGCGACGTGTTTGTTTATAATTATATTACCTTTGATAATGACAGCATAGCTGTCGAAACAATATTGTCAGGTATATTTTAATAAAACTGTGAAACTTTTAATAATCTTTATTTATTTCATAAATTATATACATTTTAAGCACTTTTAAACAATAAAAGACTATTGCTTTGATCGAAATATTTTAAAAGTTATCGATGGCTAATTATTATTTAATAACAACCGTAAATTCCGAGTAAATCTACTTGGATATTTTCAAAACTACATTTCAACTAGTTAAAAATTTCCTGACGCGTAATTCAATTTTGTTTGTATTAAAAGCTAGAAATTCCAGAAAAACGGTCTTAAAATAAGTTCTATGTAGTTATACATTGTGAAATAAAAATGCAAGAATAAAATAAAATATTTTTATTATTAGTTTTAGTAAATCAAAAACAAACTAATTTTGATATATTATTAAAACAGTGGTTTATTAAGCTAATTAACAATCTCTGAAATTCGCCGTTTAAAATCTGAAGATGTAATCTTTTATCTATTTTAAAACTAAAATATTTTAGAATTTAAAAACTTCAAACACGAATCTTTTAAAACTAAAAATTTGCAACAGTATGATTTTTAAAGTTTATAAAAACCTTTAGAAATTTTAGAAAACGCATAATTTTGTTTACAATTTTTAAAATTTAGATAAAAATAAACAATAATATGGTTAAACAGCTATTTAATATAAGCATTGAAAATCTATAATTCACAGTTACTACATAGTTTAAAACAGTTTGACCCGAGCAATTAAATTTAAGAAATGGTTTGGAAATACTAATTTCGAACAACAAATTTCCTTCCATTAAAATTTAAATTAACTTCTTTTTGAAATTTCACTAGGTATATATAGCAGGTTGCAAGTATTGAAAGTTCAAAATGTGTGTAGAAGCTAGCTTGCAGAATACGTGCTTGACAGAACGAGTGTTATCATTTCGTAATTGGAAGGGTATACAAACCCCAAAATCTTTAGCTGAGGCCGGATTTGTCTACACGGGACGTGAAGATAGAGTAGAATGTTTTTATTGCCGAGTGAACATTTTCAAATGGGAACCATCGGATAACCCAAGCAGCGTAGAGCACCTGAAATGGTCACCACATTGCGTGTTTGCAAACGTGTTAGCACCAATTAGCGATGAAAGTGGTAGAGACGTTTGCGGTTAAAAGTAATCAGATACAACATAGAATATAACGTGAGGGAAGATGTTACCAATCAAGGTGGTAATATTATTAGCAACCTTGTACGAGGGTGTAGTGTACGTTGCAAAACTCCCAGATACAACAGCAGCTTTTATTTCCTATGACTTCAATACGAGTGTTTGGTATGGAATGCAACCAGCGACGTTGCAACAAATGGGAATGTTTAAACACGAGGTCGGCAATAGAACGCAAGAAGTACGATTCAGGGTCAAATTCGTGTACCCAACACATACTAAGGACAGTGAGTGGCAAACCATCGGGAATAGTCCGGTGGAACAATGTAAAGTCAGCAGCGAAACGTGTTATGCTTCTGTGGTGACCTTGGGCACCCTGTTAGTTGCAGTAGTGGGTGTAAGCATGGGAATATATTGTATCGCTCGTTATCGTTACCATTAAAGACCATGACCTTGTATCCCACTCCTCAACTCAGTATATAAACGCATATGCAAGAATACTTCAGTAGTACAGCATCATGGACGTGGTAGAGGCAACCGTTTTAGTAACATTCGATTTTGAGGACGACGACGATGAAATGAGAGACGAAGAACTATACGGTGGAAACGTCGCAAAAACTTTAGACCACCACAAAGAGGCATTCGTTAAACGCGTCAAAGAGAAGCGTGTTCTTGAAACTGGTTATCTGGTGTTTGCGCTAGTGACGTTTGCATATTCAATGGACTTAAATGGGGAAATCATATGGTTGGATGGAAAAGGTGCGACATCGCCGAAACAGTTGAAAGAGCCGTTAAACGAATGGTACGGTACGAATATAAAAAGTCCCATCATGACATGTATAGACAAGTATAATGTGGGCAAGTTTCGAACGAAACATTTGTTCGTATCACCATCTAAAACAATGGAGAGTTAAAGTGTTGTGATGTTTATCCGCGTAAAGAACAATGAATCAAGGTGCTGAAACATCTAGCGCATTATTTAGTGAAAATTACGCCGGAACTTAACGATATATTACTTAAATAAAAGATAAATGTGCTCTGTAAATACAAGGTTGTAAGATTTGAAATATGTAACCCCTGATACATCAAAGTCAATCTTAATGTGTAAACAATTGTATAGGTATTGTGAAATGTAGTGAGTTAAATAAACCATGCAAATATGTCACATTATATTGTTTCATTTAAGAATGAACTCCTACACATACATAGAAAAATCAAAAAGCGAACCTAAGATTTAAAAAGAAAAAATTTTAATGCTATTTTAATTTCAATGAGACTCTTACCTAACTATGTTTATAAAAGAATGCGGACGAAAGGTGAACAAGACCGCAAGGGCAATAAGTGCAAATACAAGTACAAATGTTACATGTAGTTGAGAACAGAAGAAAGAAAGCAGACGTTGTTGAGAACAGATGAAACCAGGCAAGGTCAACGAGATTGTATTTACACCGAAAGGAGTGGGGGCATAGATATATCTATAACTTCAAGCCGCACCACTCAGCTAGATCCAAACATTTGAAAGCATCATTCAGCTTCTAGAAAGTTTAAACATTTTTGTAAAATTTTGTTCAATTTTATTAAAAGGATCGAGTGTATTAAGCGGGGATTCCACCGAAAACGTTAAACAAGTGTTATCTGCTTTACCACCGTCCGTGAACGTTGTGTGTGCTTTGGAACTAGTAGCATTGTATCCGGAAAGAATTCAGTGTGACATCGACTTGCAAAACGTTCTTGTATAAAGATGTGGATGTGTTATAGTTCGCAATCGTGGCCTAAGGCTATTGATATTAAAAGTGCAGTGCAGAGAGTGCAGGAAGAGTTACGCGATCTACGCTTTGATGCCGATCACGAAGCAGTCTATGGTTTAGGGAAATATTTTACCGATGAAGAGTGTAAAGAAAGAGTTCTAAAGTTTCAGAAAGGGGTAGACTTGTGTGAATCGTATTTAAAACGAAATATCTGTATAGATTGCTTGTTGGATAAATTAAATAAGGAAGGTTTGGAATCATTTACGTCTACAATAGAAGAGTTTGTAGACAACAAAAAATGAGCAACCGAAAGAAACGTGTTACGATCAAGAAGGAGAATAATAAAATACATTATTTATTTACGTGGAATTACGCCTACCGACAAGCACGAATATCATTGTGGATGGAAAGTGTTGTAGATCGGTGTCGGTTTCAAAGACGTATCGAGAAATGTGGTGTAGTGTTAAATAGAATTTTAGATATAGAACATAGACATAAAGTTTATATTGATCGCTTTAGTAAGGTTTGATTGTAATGCATAGTATAAGCTGGCTTTTGTATCTTATATACTATAAATAAAATAACATATTGAGAAAAACGTATATTTTTTATTTCACGTCTACACTACAGAAGTCGTCAAATTTTTAATAAAGCTAACCATAATTATATTAGCGGTTTTTCTAACATTTAGTAACTTTGTGCTAAAAGCTACAACAGCACAATTTCGTTCCTGTTTTACAAATGATGAATGAAGTTGCAAGTACAGCGTGTTGTTCTGTATATCTAACAAACTAATAAGGTAAGTACATTGTGTTCTGTGATGTAGTGTCATAGAATGGTAACACTTTGTTTTAAGTATAGTGAATTATAGTTTTAATGGCTTATAGGGAGTCTACAATTATCATTTCTACGCAAAAGAGGAATAATTAAGAAGTTTAACTTTTTAATAATGCATGGTCATATATTGGTTCAATAAATTACATTAAACCCAGTAATTAACCGAAGTGGTCATTAACTGGTTTAGCGCCAAAATTTGAAAAATCTTAAATAATATTTATGTAACAACACGAGGTGGGTTTGTTAGTAATATTTCAAATGTACAAATGGTTATGATTTTATGAACCCATATTTGACCGGGTTTTAATGTATGTGTCACAATTTAAATAAAAGCGGTCATTTACTGGATTTATTATTAAATCTAGTAAACACCAACGTTTAGTGGATGTATTACGAATTTATTAACTCCATTTTTATTTGTCAATGGTAGGGTCAATATGCCAGTAATCGATCACTTAAAGAAATATAAATAATTTATAACTTTGTAAATAATAATAATATTAATAATAATGTATTTATTCTGAGTAATAATGATATGCAATCATAATAATATACAGACATACAAATATATATATATATATATATATATATATATATATATATATATATATATATATATACGTGCTTATCTATCTTTTTCAACTCCGACAGCCTATAAGGCGCCCGCGACTCCGGCCTTAAATATACAGATACGGACAAACTAGTTATTGCCATTGCTTTATACAGCTTTGTTGATGATGAGCACGTCGAGAGGGGAATTTTTTTTTGTAAATTCTTTATACTTAGAGTGAACAAATTACCGTACCATTTCGCCTCTGAATCTTTAACATGCGCTTTTAACTCCTATTTGTATATTTTATATATGACAACCAGTTGCGTTCGCCTCCAGCGGCGTTGCTATTATTTCGGAGTCGAAAATGTATTATTTGTATCTCTTATATATTAATAACCATATTACTAAAACACGCACGGTTCTTCTGTCCTTGTTGTTTAACAGTTTCGCTGAGTATCTCTGTTATAAATAGTATTATTTGCATTGCTGTATATAAGTCGTCTGCTTACTAATGATAATATTTAATTTAATAGAGATATGCCATATTTTAGAAGGACGGTTGATTATATTTGTATCGTTGGCGTGTAATATTATATCATTTTATCACGTACTTTCATGTATTTAGAGTTAAATGAATTGGTTAAAAGACTTAATTTAATTAATTTAATTTAAAAAGCTTAAGTTTTTGTTAGAAGTTAACTTTTTATTTATTCAGTTAGGGAAGTACATTTATTTATTCTTCAAAAATGACTACTTTAAGCATAAAGGACTAATTTTCCATTAATTTAAAATATTTAATTTAGCAAGTGCAGCATACAAGGTGTAAAATCGCTTCACGCACGATACAGTTTTATGTGCATTTTGTTTCAAACGCTAATACTATCTCCCCTAATTATTTTACAGTAAAAATATTCGGGAGTGTTATAAAGAAAAGAAATATATATGAATCGAATGATACCTTTGGTTACTGCAAAAATAGCTAAGCCTTGGAAACATTGGAACGATCAGAAATCAATTATACCTTGAAAATATTAGAATGTTAGAAACCTTTGGTTACGGATTACATTTGTAGAAGAGTAAAGAAAATAGAACTTCCGTTTCTGCAAAACATAGCTATGCTTTGGAAATATTGCAACGATCAGAAATCAATTATACCATGACAATCCAACTCGAAAATTTTTAACCAATCAAATTACAGAATTTTTCAAATTGGGACCAATGAAATTAGTTTTATAGTAAAAAAACCACTAGTGGTTTTTTCTTAGTGAAAAAATTTATGTCAAATTTAATTAAATTAATATTAACTACACACGCTAAATAAAAATTTGCTCGATGGATTGTCAAGCCGAATTCAACTCGTGGTCTAATTTTTTCTTGCAAAATTTATCGTTTAAGACATTCGTAGCTTTTGCTTTTGGAAAATTACACTCGTCTCCTGCGTCGACTCGTGTAGTTTTCGTTGCGAAAGCTATCTGAAATGACAAATTTTGTCGGAAAAAATTAGACCACTTGTTATATTATTAATGAAAATATTAGAATGATAGAGGAAACATTTGCGCCATAGTCAAGATTATTTTGACAATCCAACTCGAAAATTTTTAACCAATTAAATTACAGAATTTTTCAAATTAGGACAAATGAAATTAGTTTATAGTGAAAAAACCAGTAGTGGTTTTTTCTCAGTGAAAAAATGTATGTCAAAATGAAATGTCAAATTTGCTCGATGGATTGTCAAGCCGAATTCAAATCGTGATCTAATTTTTTTTGCAAAATTTGTCATTTAAGACATTCGTAGCTTTGCTTTTATAAAATTACAGTCGTCTCCTTCGTCGAATCGTGTAGTTTTAGTTGCAAAAGATACTCATTTCTGAAATGACAAATTTTATTGGAAAAAATTAGACCACTTGTTAAATTATATATGAAAAATTGAATTCGTTCGTGTTTTGCAGTATTTTTGGATGTGAGATAGGACAAAATGTAACTCATATCGGAGACAGTGCAAATTATTTAACCTTTGTTATAATAAAACAATCGTATTTGTTGTTAGAACATTGTGAAACCAAGTAACGCAATTTCCTTTTATAAGAACCGTATTAGGACATCTTATCCGGACCTTACGAGGACTGAGGTTGTCTCTTTGGGGGCCTTCGTGGGGGCCTCATCGGGCTTTCTTAAGTTATTTAATTGTAAAATTAGCTCAGATTGCCCCTTTTGAAATTCACAACGATCTTAAGTGGTTCCCCTATGTAGTTTATTCCAGAAAACAACTGTAGCTATCGCGATCGGGTCTTCATGAGGTCTTAATCAAGCTTCCCTAAGTAACTTATCCTTGAAATAAATTGAGGCTGACGTAATCGAGTACTCATAGGAACTTGATCGGGCTTTCCTAATTAGGGCTATCCTCAAATACACCTTATGAGATTTCTAGACTAAGTCGGGTAAATTTCCAATGTCGAGTTGTTTTGAAAATAAAAATCTTTTATGTTTCACTTACATATTATTCTTTGTTTATACCTGTGATACGAACTATATAAACAACTGTATAACAACCAGGGCATTATAAACGAGCGTTATAGTCTATAGCGCCCGCTCGTTGTATCGTATACTTTGCAATCGGGTCCGGCGTTCTATTCATAGTAATTTGTTTGTAATAGTCAATGTTTGCGTACGAGTGTGTTGCAACACAACAAATAACGAGTATCTGCAACGTAGTTTCTGGGCGCGTGATCCGCGAATTCTTTTGTGCCGAATTCTGCAGAAATTTCTTAAATAAAATTAACTTGTTCTTTAGATGACATGAGTGCTATACGGACTTTTTTGTTTTCATGTTGGTAACAACAAAACATTTGAATTTAAATTGTCATATCTCTGTTTGACTTTTGTAGATTTAGTAAAAGTTGTTACCATCCGACAAACAAAAAAAATCCCTAGCTTTATAAATTACTAGGAGTCTAGCTCCTACGCTTAGTTAGTAGATTTAGTGCTAGAACAGGGTTGGTTCCGACCTCCCCTTGATTGTACTTCTTTTGGAGGACATATACGTCCTCACAATATGTATCAATATGTCAACATGTGTGTTAACCTTTTGTACCGTCTTTATTGCCTTTAGTATATAGTTGTTTTTTACAACTTGTGTTTAATTTCTCTCTACCTCTGACTACGTCCTCCAGTCACGAAAACCCCACGTGACAATCTCCTAAATTAAACAAAATATCGATTTCAGCAAAAACACGTCAATTTATTTTTCGATGGGGACATTTAAATACAGAATTGTCAAAATTTTGCATCTCACACCCTTATCCCCACTCCACCAACTTTTTGACCCCCCGCCCCATTGTGACAGATCATTTTAAAGGGAATGAAAAAGGCGAGGGGTCTCTCACTCCCAGAAATTATGTACACCTATTGCCGCTTTACGGCAATAACTGTCTTTATTCCCGTATTCTCACTTGTTATTCCCGTATTGCCGTTTTTATTCCTTTATTCTTGTCTGTATTGCTGTATTCCCGTCTCGATTTCCGTATTGCCGTATTTATTTCCGTATTGCCGTATTTATTTCTGTATTGCTGCATTAATTTTCCTATTGCCGTGTTTATTTACGTATTCCATGCATGATTTTAGCAGTGGGTGTATTTGAATGAAAGGTGTTTATTATTAGTTTTTTTGATAATTTTACAAAAGGTCGTAGCTCCACTAAGAAAAATGTAAACAAAATTCCTCACAAATAAAAAATGCTCTGTAAAAAAGTAGTTTTTTATTCAATCATAATATATGTACATCACATTTTTAAGTGCTGTTAAAGTAAATGCGAACCGAATACGTGAAACGAAGAACATATATATCAGATAGATCGACTCTAAGAAATACAAAAAAGACACATTGAGATAAATAACAAAAATTTATTTGAAAAGTGAGAATCCCAATGCACGACAGTAAATAAAATTCAAAAAGAATTCCAGAACTCCAGTAAAATTTACAGGACTATAAAATATAAATTCCGAATCTATTTTCTGAATGTCGTTTTCCTTGGGCTGTATGAAGTTTTCCAAATCTTCTTTCAAGAATTTTTCTTTATCAATATCCAAAATTCGTCCAATGTACCATCGGGTGTCGTAAAACATTACATAATATTTTTCTAATTTCAGCTTTATCTTTCATTTTTTTTCTTGCATGTTTCCTTCCTCTAAGTCTGATTTTTCTGATTCAAAAAATTCTGATTCTGATGAAACTGAAATTACTTCAAGAGATTCGCTTGATTTCGGTGTAAGTGAACAATCGGTCTCGAGCGTATAGAAATGCATCGGTTACAAATAACTCTTTTAAAAATATAAATAATTAAAAACTCGCAAAACTAAAAATACCTGGCAAATCTACATCATAAAACTTTTAACTTGGAATTGCGCAGATCGGCCCAGTAGAACTCTCAAACGAAGCGTAACAAAAATAAGCCTTGTGTTTTAAATAGGTATAAAGTATTTTAAATTCATGGTATAAAAATCTAAAGAAAATAGAATATCAAAGCGGTCTTGGAGAACTCGTAAAGGAGAGCTATGGCGGCATGCAAGGGTTTGTCTATACATCAGATCAATTCGAATATTAAACACTCGAAGATGGATGATGAAAGACTAGACTGCAAGGGCTGCAGCCACCGACATGCCCTAGCTATTCCTAGCATTTGTAATTAATTTATTGTAGCACTTTTAAATACTGCCCGCGTTTAAATACAGAAATTATGAGAATCTAGAGATCTTGTTTAACAAATTTCTTGAACACGTTTATCAGTATTTCAAAAACATGACTGATGAAAAATATGTGTTTGAAATTGGCAGTCAAATATTTCGTTACTGTACATTTTTATGCAAGTTGAAACTGTTACTTCAAACCAAAATTGTTTAGTTACAAGAATTATTAATAAACAAGTAGATGTTTATAGCATTTTGTTGCAAATACTATTTTATACATACGTTTATTGCAGTTTTTATAGTTATGTTCGTAGTGAACTAACCTAAACATTAAATATTGTCCTTTTAAATTTTCTATAACTTCACAATTTCACACAATTTCAGAAAATAATTATTCTTATTCTCTTATCATTCATGTGGTAATCTTAGTACTATTTTATCTATTTTGAATTGATTTTTGTTTACTATTATAACCACTAAAATATAAAATTACAACTGCTAGAAACAGCTACAGCGCATATAGGCGACTTCAACACCTAGATGCTAGTGATAGAAATGGTTTGTCTATTAAGCGCAATTCCAAAGGTTTACACGCTGGGAACTAACAAGAGGGCGCTGCAAGTGGATGGCTTTTCTCGAAATAATTTTTTTAATTTTTGGATTTAAAAATTAAAAAATATAAAAAATACTAATGCACACAGTGGAAGCTTCACTGTAAAATAAGAATCACGTAAATCGGCCCAGTAGAACTCTCAAACGAACTGGAACAAAAAACAGCCTTGTGTTTTAAATCGACTGCAGTCCTTACAGTCTAGCCATAGCCATCATTGAGTGTTTAATATTCGTATTGTTCTGATGTATAGACAAACCCTTGCATGCCGCCATAGTTCTCCTATACGAGTTCTACAAGACCGATTTGCTAATTGTTTTTCATAAACTTTGACACGAAAATAATAATAAGAGTTGAAAGATTAATTATTATTTTCGTGAAAGTTATCACATTTGGTCCTCCAAATTTCAAAAAATACTAATTTTAAATACCACATATGGGGTATTGCTGAACTCAAAAAAATATATACTTTTCATTTCTAGCAAGAAAATAAGGGGGTTCCATTTAAAATCATCGGCCGTGATACAGTAGCAAACTAAAAAATTAAAATTGATGTCCATAAAATTCGCAGGAAAAAAAATAAAATTCACGTGGTAATACAGAAAATATGAATTTTATTCCATACTTTATTTACACACTGTATAGTATAAAGAAATCCTTTATTCAATTAGCCTTTTAAGGGTAAGTGTCATATCACGATTCTTAGAAACGGTGAATGATTTTCAATGTTCAAACAAAAAACAATTACTTGCCGTCATTATTTTTCCGCGCACACTACAACATATACTCACTTCTTCAGAAGACCACCTAGATTTTTAAACGCGTTTGAGATAAAACGCGTAATGGAAATCGAGAAGAATGGAGCGTGTTATTCCTATTGCCGAGTTTATTTCTCAGTATTGCCACGTATTCCCCATTTATTGCCGCGTATTTTCTATTTATTGTCGCTTATTCCTGCGTATTCCCGTTTATTTCTGTTTATTGCCTCTTATTCCTTTGTATTCCCGTTTATTTCCCATATTGCCCAATATTGCTCATTATTTCCGACTCATAGCAATTTATTCCCGAGAAACTGTACACCTATTGCCGAGAGTGAGAGACCCCTCGGAAAAAGGAATCTTTGGAGCAAAATAATTGAAATCGGCCCATGGATTGCTGAGATACAGAGATAAGTCTGTTAACAACCCATTTTCAATATGATTTAAATTATTTCACATACAAACGTCTCACACGTTTCACATACAGACTGGTGCCAAATTGTGGCAGTTCAGTCATTTACTTACAGACAACTCAAGTATATTATTTTAAAAACTGATCTTGTTATTGAGATACCATCTTTTAGAGCCCCATCCTTCTGAAAATGTAACTTATCATCATTGACCATCATGTTTCCTCATGTTCCATTCATGTTTCATGTTCATGAAGTTGATTTTTTAATTCTTCAGTTATCAGTTATTAGTGGATCCTTTTTTAAACAAAGTAGGTCAATAATGACATTACCTAGAATTCCCTAGAGATCCCCCAGCTCGAAAGTTCATTGGGAACCTTTGAGAGTTATTGGAGAGACGAATTCGATAACACTACATAACATTCTAAGCTGCTATAAAAGAAGTGTTGGATGAAGAATGGAATAAAATCACAGCCGGAGAAAACCTAAATTAGTTTTAAATATAAAAAAACGTTAGAAGTAATTAAACAAAAAGGATATTCTACAAAATCCTGAAATTAAATTTTATACTTTCTTTCAACATTTATTTAGCATAATTTTCTACTCAGACTCAGACTTTTTTGTTATTTATAAGTTTAGTTAGGTTTTGTTTTAGTTTTTTTTAATATATAATAATTAAAGTTTTAGTACCTCTAGAGTCATTCGTGAAATAATTTTCAATATTATTATAATTTCATTGATTATAAATTATCTGAATCTCTTGCAAGTGCAACTGATATACAAGAATTTTTTCGAGTTGTTATTGTACCAAAGTAGATTTACTAAATTACAATGGAGAAGATGGTTATATGTTTATGTAATGAGCAAAACGTGTTATTCCAATTATTAACGTTTTTAATAATAAATATTTCACTTTTTTCTCAAGTTGCTTTTTATTAAAAATGTTAAATTTCGAATATAAATATGAAATCTTTAGTCAAAAATGTAATTATTCCCTAAAACCATTTCTCACAATTAAAATGTTATTATGGGCAATACGATGGGGGCCTCGAATATGGTAAATCTGTGCCTGGATATTATACAATAAATTATTAAAGAAACGTTTTAGTATGATCAGCCTTCATACATTGTTTCTGCTAATATGATTAATTGATTAATATGAACAAAAAACGCAAGTTAAATGCTCGGAGACATGTATACTTAAATAAATACTTATCGTACTCTGTCAACTCCTATTAGTATATATTGTATGTAGTTATCAGTTGTGTATGCCTCCAATGACGTTGTCTTCTCATAAGAGTCCATAAGGAATGATGCGTATACCATATGTATGTATGTAAGTAGATGGATTGAGTGAAACCAAATAATTAATAACATCTTAAATAGTAAATATTGTGTTACTTTATTTATTCATTGTAGTTTTAATTGAAAGATACCATTAAATTTCTATAATAGCTTAATTTTTTCACAACGAAATTTTGTTATTCTTGCTTACATATAATGTGGGTTATTTACAAATTAAAGGTTTGTCAGTAAAAACATTCATTCTTAATCTTTGGAAGTGATAATGGTTTATGTAACAGCGTTTTATTAAGACAGTATGCCCCCAAAAATGGCACTTTTTATCGTTAGAAAATAATATAATTATGATAATTATAAATAATAAAAATAATTAAAAAGACGTAGAAAGTTAAATTATTCACATAATAGCATTTTATTGGATACAACAATCGTTGATTCGTCGATGGCCAGTAATAATAAGGTGATACGTACTGCTGAGTTTCTATTGTTCTTCTTAAAATTATGAAGTCATCGTAAAATACTGCGCCTCTCTAGTTTTGACAGTATCACTTTACAAACTGTTGCTAAAACAAACAATTTGTGACAAAGCATTCTCAAATCGTGCTAAAATGTTTATGATTGTTTGGATTTAATCATAAAATGCAGAAGAAAACGTCTAATATAGCCTAATTACGCTTACAATTTTAATAGACATAAATATTAAACTTTATTTCATAACGAACAAAACTTTTCTGACAATGAGGTATTTAAAATGATTTCCTAAATTCATGCCTATACTATAATAAACAAACGAGCAGGACGCGCGAGGGCATTTGCATTGCAAAAGTATTTTGATTATTTTTAAAATACGTTTAAAGTGCCAAGGAAGAAATAAAAAATAATATCATATAATTTTTTTATAAGTAAATACGTAAATAGGCAGTCAATTGAAATAATTTCAGAGAATTTGTGTATTTATTAGACATCTAATTAGATTTTAATAATGTATACCGATAATGGATATACGAATAAACGGGGTCATTTCATAATAATTAAGAATTTTGCTAATTTTTGAAACAAGCTTTTGGTCGGTCTACATTCCTCAGAAATTTAAACAGGTGTTTTTGAAATGTGATTATAAATTTATGTGTAAAACTATGTTTTAATATTTACATAAATTACCCAAATCATACATAATGCAAGTAACCAATTGTAAAGCTTTTAGTAACAAAATTTTAGTTTCATTTTAATTTGTTGATCTTATAAAAAATCTATTTTTTAATAAATTTGAAAGCCCATGGTCAAGTGTATACAATAGAACAACTTCTTGAAGATGCACATAGGTAGGTTTCGCCTCTACGCTGTGTTGCCGCTAATATGAACAAAAAATGCATGTTAAATGTAGGGAGGTGTATAATGCTGTAACTTAAGTTAAGACGTATCTCGTATACAGCGAAGGCGCCGCCTAGAGTATAACACGATGTACTAAAATGTATCTATGACTGGGTGAATAGGTATTTTTCGACTCCGACCTAAAATTTGGGAAACGGCATAATAAATGATTTCCAACATTTTAAACTACATATACACGGGGATTCGTTTTCGCCTCCGTTTTTTCCACTTCGCCTCCAAAATCGGAGGCGATCGCTATGAACAGACATATATTCGGAGGCGTATCAGTGCTTTCTGCATGTATATATATATATATATATATATATATATATATATATATATATATATATATATATATATATATATATATATATATACAGTGTGTTTTTTATAAACGATAATATAGGAAATCCAATGGAATTTTATCATTTTCCTCGTAAGTTTGTACCCTTGCAAATGTAAGTAGAAATTTTGGTATCAATCGAAAGAAGAATTCATTTTACGTCAAAAAAATATTAAACTTTATGAAGAAAACCAAAATCGATTTAGAATAAGACTTAAAAGGCTTATTGATTTACTGCTTTTGGTAATTAGTTATTAAAAAAGCTAGAAGCTGAACGCCGATTGGTGTAGCGGTTAACTCTTTAGATTCCTAATCAAGAATCGCGAGTTCAAACCCCATCATCGTATACCTTTTTTTTAATTGTATTGCTTACTAATTATTATTTTTAGAACTTTATTACAACGATTATTAATTTTTTTTATTGTTAGATATTTTTGCTACGGGGGTTTACCGTTATTTTTTGTACAATTTTAACTACCCATCAAAAAGGCAAATGAAAAAAGGGCATAAAACTAATAATCGTTGTAATAAAGTACTAAAAATAATAATTAGTAAGCAATACAATTAAAAAAAATAGTATACGATGATGGGGTTTGAACTCGCGATTTTTGATTAGAAATCTGAAGCGTTAACCGCTACACCAATCGGCGTTCAGCTTCCAGCTTTTTTTAAATAGCTTATTACAAAAAGCAATAAATCCATAAGCTTTTTAAGTCTTTTTCTAAATCGATTTTGGTTTTCTTCATAAAGTTTAATATTTTTTTGACGTAAAATGAGTTCTACTTTCGATTGATACCAAAATTTCTACTTACATTTGCAAGGGTACAAACTTACCAGGAAAATGATAAAATTCCATTGGATTTCCTATATTATCGTTTACAAAAAACACACTGTATATATATATATATATATATATATATATATATATATATATATATATATATATATATATAAATAATTACACAGAATCGCAAGGAGATGATTCAGCGTAGCTGTTCTTCCATCATCCCTTTGGAGTTTGAAAACTAATATTTACAGGTTTTTACTATAATATTCATAAGTAATTACATTTATAAAAATCATTTACATAAGAAATCAATTACATAGACTAATTACGAGCTAGTTAACATTTAATCATTACTCAAGCCAAGTGTGACCTAATTAAATGTATGCGAGATAAACGCCTCGAAGCGGAGCGCCCACGATGCAGGTGCAGTATCACACCCACGGCCACGTGTGTGCATAGCACAGCAGCTGCGTCACGTAGACATACGACCACGTGCGGTCAATTGGAGGACTTCACACCCACAGAAAGGGTATATAAAGACCAGCACTTGATGGGACAATTCAGTCTGAGTTACGACGAAGCTTGGAAGATAGAAACTGTCTATCTGGATAGATGTTTACCTTCTTTCAAGCAATATTCCCAGCTTTAAGTTAAAACTGTATAATAGTATTTAAATGATTATGCAAGTGCATACTGTGTAAATTCACAACGAATAAATATTTTCTTGTACTTAACAATCAACTGTGTTTATTTTGTAACTTGGGCTCCGTCTTTTGCGTTTTTAAAAATAAAGTACCATTTTTAAAAACGCCCTTCTACGACAAGAAACGTTAATTCGCTGGTGTATCAATCGGTTTTTAGCAACTTTTTGAACAGAGCTTTTTTTAATTGTTTAATATTAAGCGATTTGATGGAGAACGGTATCTCGTTATAAATTTTAGCGACATTATAGGTAAAAGAACGTTGGTAAAAAGTAGTATTTGTCTGGGGATAGTCAACAGACCTCTATGCCGCAGATTTATATTGTGCACATCTGTCCTGTACCTTATTTTATTATATAAATAGGGTGGCTGCTTGTCAGATATTATCTTATGGCAGAAAGCGGCTGTTTGTAAATAAAACCGTTTTTTCATATGAAGCCAACCGGTATCAATTAATTTATGGGAAATATGATCATATTTCGGAATTCCATAAATAAAACGCAAGCAAGAATTCTGAACACGTTGAATACGCTGAGTTGTCTCATAATCCAGGCAAGGGGCATATACAGGAACACAATAATTAAATTGTGATAAAACCATAGATTCACATAGTAAAATCTTCGATTCTTTACTTAAGTAATCTTTATGAGGATAAATAAGTTTTAGGTTATAGTAAGCTTGTTGTATGTATTTAGAGATTTTGCTTACTGAACCGAAATGTTTTGTCAAAAATGACTCCCAAATTCTTTATATTTTCTACTTTTAATTTTAATAGGTGGCACTTGAAGATTACTTGATTTTCCTAATAATAGAGCGCACGATTTTGTGGGATTTAACATTAATGCGTGATGTAATGAAAATTTAGAGACAGCTTTGAGATCGTTGTTTAAAATTTCAATTGCTTCTTTGATTTCATTTGACTTAAAAGAAAAGTAAATTTGAGTATCATCAGCATACATGTGAACATTACAGGTCCCCACACAACCACAAAGACCGTGTGTGTACAAGGTGAATAGCAGAGGCCCCAATATGGATCCCTGCGGCACCCCTCTGATAACATCGACAGGTGAAGACACCACATCAGCCATTTTAACTCTTTGTGTTCTATTACACAAATAGTTTCGGATCAGACCAATCGCATTTTCGCTGAGGCCTAAGTAATGTAATATTTTGAGAAGTAAATCATGATTTATTGTATCGAAAGCTTTACTATAATTTAATAAAACTAAAAAAGTAGATTTTCCTTCATCGTATGCTTTAAAGATATCATCCGTAATGTAAGATAAAGCAGTAGTACAGCTGTAACCAGATCGAAAACCAGATTGATACATTGGTAATAATTTATTATTTTCTAAGTATTCGCGAATTTGCACGTTAATAATCTTTTCAAATATGTTTGAGAGTGTTGGAAGGATGCTGATTGGTCTATAATCCTTTAAATCGACAGCATGTTCTATTTTCCCTATCGGTGTTATCAGAGCTGACTTCCAACTTTCAGGAAATTTATTCTCTAAAATAGAAAAATTAATTATGTGTACTAAAAATTCTATAATAAAAGGACAGCATAACTTAATCATTTTGATATTTAATCCATCTAAGCCTGTGGAACTATTTTTTAAAGAACTGATTATTTTGAATACTATATCGTAATCTATAAGCTTAAAATTAAAAATACTATCATTGCCTAACGTATTGTTTGTGTAGAAATCTAAAGTGTCCTGGTCGACAGCCATAGAAGGAATGCTATCCACAAAAAACTTGTTTATTTCATGAATGTTACCATCAAACGAATTATTAGTATTATTTTTGGAATGTACAATATCTAGACGTTTGAATTCTTTCCAAAGCACATTAGAGTTACTGTTATTCGCAAGCTTAAGCTGTAAGTAAGCCCGTTTTTCATTTTTTATTGCGATATTTGTGTAATTGCGCAACATCCTATAATATTCACATGCAGCTGCAGTTTTAGAAGATTTAAATTTAGTTTTTGCTTTTCCCCTTAATTTCATAAGCAACCTAACATTATCGGTTAACCAAGGTGCCTGTTTTTTTTTCGCTGCAATAGTTCTCCACGGTGCATGCTTGTCAAAAAGATTTTGTAAATAGCTAACTAGGATATCGACCTTCCTATTAATGTCATTTTCATAGTATATATCATCTAAAGAGAGTGTTTCTAACTCGGCGTAAAAATTTTCAGTATTGAAGTTTTTGTAATCACGATAAGTGTAGGTAGATGGAATGCGCGGTATTTTTTGACATGTTATTTCACAGCTTACTAAGTCATGGTCTGACAAATGAAAATTCTCGACATTCGATTTTTTTATAAGTGACACTTTAGAAGTAATTATAATATCTAACAAGGCATGTAATCTAGTGGGTTCTTTGATAATTTGAGTACAATTTAAATTTTCTATCGTATTATTGAAATATACTGTTGCAGGGTTATCTACCATAAGAAAATCAACATTGCCATCACCCATGCATATAATATTATCAGAATATGGTGTGCACAACATAATTGAGTTTTCAACTTCGTCTACAAAAGCTTTATAGTTGAAGGTTGGAGGTCTATAAAACACTCCCAGCACAACACTTTGACTATTTACCTTAATTTGTAACCACAATTGTTCAATTAAGTCATTCGTGTCAATAATGTGACTAAAAAGCTTTTGCTTTATATAAAAAGCCACCCCTCCACCCCTTCCATATCTATCCTTACGTATTAGTTTATAATTTTTAATATTAAGTGCTCTTGAATTTATGTCCTCTGATAACCACGTCTCTGATGGCCAAGACATCGAACGTTGTAACCATATCCTTAATGTCATTATCTTATCAGTTTTCTAGTAGTTAACCACAAACTACCCAGTGTTTAATCAAATTTTCCCAGTAATTGGCCAGTGTTATAATATAACGAATACAATATCAGTTTTATTATATATTTTATAGAGCCACATAGTATGTATTACATAAAGAAAAACGAACCTTCTTAAAATATCAAAATATATGTATATTTGTCTTTGTTCATACCAAAAGCATGATTAAAACAATACAACTACAATATATGTAGTAATAATTAGTATGTAGTAAAGATCTTAAGGGGGGTGGTAGGGAAAGGTCGTGAATGTCGCTTTATTCGATTTATAAATCATTTGAAAAGTTTTTGAAATCAAATTTTTATAAATATGATTCTTCTGAAAAAGCTATTTGCTAAGAGACGTAGATGTGTTTATTATGCTATTAAATGTTACCGTAAAATGGGGTGAATGAGGGTGAACTAGAGTCTGAATAGCAACAAAGTTGCAGACAGTTTTTGTTTTATTGCTCAAGATTGTAATATTTATTTTAGCGATTTGATTTTTTTTGTAAATTCCCAACACTTTCGTGAATTAAAATATTAGGTCAGCAGCAAAACTGATTTTATTGTTAAGATTCTAAAAATATGCCCCGCTTTAGTTTTAATGCTTCTGGAACATGGAAATAACTTTACTTGCAGAACCTATTTAAAACTTTAAAACAAATTTTAGGGATTGCCAGAAGACACCCACAACATTATTGTAAACTACTTTTGTGTTTGCAAAACTAAAATTTAAATTTGGTTCAATGAAAATTTTTTAGTTTTAAGTCGTAATAATTTGTATTTAACAGTGGCGTGCGGTGAGAATTTAGGTTAGGGAAGCAACTACGATTTTAATTATAATACACCTAGGTACCTCTCGCCGATTAACGGAGAGAGAAAAATAGTAGAAATTGTAGAAATTGTAGAAATAAAAAATACGCCGGGACTTAACGAGATATTAAAGCTTTATATAAGAATTTCGGATGTGGTAATCGCGTTCGAGTACGCGAACGTCAACGTGTGTTTTTATAATATAAAAATATATCAATTGTTTCTATTTTGTGATAATTAAATTAGATTACTTGATGAAAATGAATTTTAACAGTTATGGAATGCTCTTTCTAAAGATATTTTAAGATTAGATATTTCTAAATTAGGAATACATACATAACTCTAAACTGTAATCACACACGAGAACATAACTACACAGAATGACTGTTCTTCCAAAAGCAAACCCGTTCTGACAACTTTCAATCTGGTTTTTGGTGGTTCGTTGCTTCTGGTCAGTTTTGTATTTTTAAATTGAAACAACTTTTAAATTGAAACAAATATTTTGTTGGGGCATTTTTGAAAGTAAAGAATTTTGATGTTACCTGCAATTTTTTATTTAAAAGCAAAAATTTTTCTGTGTATAAAAATGAAGTACTTAAATCGTTTTCACAGTCTTAATATTAAATTACCTTTATTTTTAAAAATACAAATACATTTATAAACAAAAGTTGTTTAGGTCGAAAACTTAAGCCCAATTACAAATGAAATTGTAGAAATAAAAAATACGCCGGGACTTAACGAGATATTAAAGCTTTATATAAGAATTTCGGATGTGGTAATCGTGTTCGAGTACGCGAACGTCAACGTGTGTTTTTATAATATAAAAATATATCAATTGTTTCTATTTTGTGATAATTAAATTAGATTACTTGATGAAAATGAATTTCAACAGTTATGGAATGCTCTTTCTAAAGATATTTTAAGATTAGATATTTCTAAATTAGGAATACATACATAAACTGTAACTACACACGACTAAACTGTAATCACACACGAGAACATAACTACACAGAATGACTGTTCTTCCAAAAGCAAACCCGTTCTGACAACTTTCAATCTGGTTTTTGGTGGTTCGTTGCTTCTGGTCAGTTTTGTATTTTTAAATTGAAACAACTTTTAAATTGAAACAAATATTTTGTTGGGGCGTTCTTGAAAGTAAAGAATTTTGATGTTAGCTGCAATTTTTTTATTTAAAAGCAAAATTGTTAAAGGCAATAGAATTTATTATTATCTATACCTCAACAATTCTCAACATTATGTATGTTAGTCATAAGGAAAGAATTGAAAAAGATGCATTAAATATTTGTTAGATATTTCAATAATATTATTAATAATTACGTAATTATAAAGTTTTAATATTTTATCTCTTGGGTATTTCAATTGTATTACATTTTAATTTATATAAAAATTATATTTCCTTCCTTTAAGTGCTTGAATGACGATTGATCACACGTCGCCCGCCGGGTATTTAATAAGTTCGAAACAAATAATTAATAAACGATTGACATAAATAATTCTAAACTGTACGGGTGCATTCAACCTATCTGTACAAATCGAATGTAGAAAGCCGATGAACTTATGCCGTATCGACGGGTGAAAGGGAATGCGGATATTAAAGCTTGTATGCACTTTTACGTGTAACGGTAATCGCATAATATATATTAACCCATATGTTCGTATGTATACATGGTTGCCGTAGAAGGGGTACGAACATATGGGTTAATGTATAGTTACTGTCTTCGAGGGAATGCGATTATTTAATGCATAACGTTATATATTAATAATATAATTAATAATATAATTGAATTTATTAAATTATGTGTTCTAATTAAAAACGCTTAACGTTATTATCAAAGACCGAAACTAGGAAACTACTTATTATCGAAGACCGGGTAGGCAACCATATATTCATATGGGTTAATATACAGCTATCATGGAAAATATGAAAGAGGGTTGAATTAAACGCTATAAATCAGGTCGGGGCAAATATCTCTTAATACTCACCCTGCGTCTACGTTTATGAATCATTTTGATTTTTATTTTATTAACATTGTTGACCTTGAGAATACGTTGTTGTCATATTGTTGATCATTGTTGCCACGTTTAGAGATAGGTTCAAGGTCACCATGTGTTAGAGAGATAGATTCAAGGTCACCATGTGTTAGAGAGATAGATTCAAGGTCAGCATGTGTTTAGAGAGATAGGTTCAAGGTCACCAACATTGGGTGACCTTGAGAATGCGTTGTTGCCATATTGATGACCTTGAAGAGTGGCCTTGAGTTCAAGGTCAAAACATTGTTGTCATATTGATGACCTTGAGAATGCGGTACATATTGTTGAGCTTGAGAATGCGGTGTTGCCACGTTTACGTGACAGAGATAGATTCAAGGTCACCATGTGTTAGAGAGAGATAGGTTCAAGGTCAATGTCAGGAGTGGGGGGTGGGTTCAGAACACTCAATTTTTCCCTACTTTTTAAATATTTAAAACACATATAATATTATATTTATATTTTTTAAATATTAAAGAAATATGGTGTGCTACTGGGGTAAAAAGAAAACAAAAAATTTATTTTGATAATGAGAGCATCTTATCTATATTACCTTAAAGCGTTTTTCTGCGCGCTTAAACTCCTAAGTCGAAACTTCTAACATGTTGAGAATTTTGTTGATAATTCAAGTTGAAAAAATACTGCAATCTCACATCTGAAAATTAAAATAACATTGGTTTAATTTAACTCGTTTAAAGCAGAAAACTGTATAATTTATCAAGCTACTGCACAATTGCATGTGCTTAATAGTAAATAGGTTTTGTATAAGGAAACACACAGAGAAGTAACTCCGATAATAAAACTCATTCCTAAAAATTTTTTAACGGGTATTGCATTCTTTTACACGATATTAAATATATGAATTTTATTTTAATACTTACCATTCTGAGCTCTGTTGAAATCTTCCTTATTTACAAGAAGCCAATAATGGCAGTTAGTTTCTGGTGCAAACAAATCTAATGTGAAACTCATCCTGGTATTGCAATTAGACACAGCAATTTTTAATCACAGTAAAAATCTGAATTAATATAATTTCTTTGTTGAGTTTATTAACTAACCTACCTACTAACAAGATATATATAACATATGGTATGTCAACTCGCCCTCATTTCGTCAACCAATTTTAACGCGAGCTAAATTTCTGATAGATGGCGCGACGTGCGAAGCATAATTGTCATTCTACAGCAACATAACTTGTAATAATGAATATTTACTTTTGGCGTATTTTTCGTAATACAAATTAAATAAACTTTTTCATGATGATAGAGGTACAAGATTTTTTGGCACTATTAAAATGCTAAATTGTGAATCTTCTTTATTTAAAACATCTTTGGTAATAAAACTAAATTGAAATTTTATTTTTTACAGCAAACTAAGGTAACATCTTTTTTTATTTTCATTTAACTTAAATAATAAGAATACAAATTGACCTATGCAAACATTTCTTTTGAGAATTGTAATTAAATTCATCAATTATTTTGTAATATTTTACGGAAAGCAGATAAACTGCAAGCATGGATTGATGCAACAGGAGTTTTATTAACAAGTAAAGACCTTCTGTGCCACTATAAAAAAATCTATATGCGAAATTCAAACCTATTAGACGCTCTAAAGATTTCAAGTATTAAAAAAAAGTAGGTATAAGTCGAATTATATACACTGCCCGTCTAAATTCCGTTCCCCCCTACTAATTTTTGAGCCACCTGGTATATCGCAACGAAATTTGGAGGGCTTAGACAGGAGATAAGAACCTAATTTTTATGAAAAAATGACAGCTAAAAGTTTCAAAATGGCGGCTGAGCGCCCTCTTGAATTACTTTTTTAAATATAACACCCTGTATATTATTCCGTTTTCGAAATCTGATCATAATTCTTAACATTTTTCTCTAATACACTTTACTTCTAAATTTAATTGATTTCGAGATATTAACGTTTGAAAAGTGACATTCCTGTTTAAAATGAAGTATGGATTTTGCGAGGGATTTTAGTCACTTCCGGTAAAACATTTTTCTAACTAAATTGTATTTGACAGCTAACAGTTAAGTTTGACAGTAAACAAGATGTAAGATACCCCAACAACGATTTTTGTTTTCAATGCAAACTTGATTGATAGCAGAATTCGTGTCTTTGTTGGATTTGAAATTAATTAAAATGTCACTTTTCAAACGTTAATATTTGAAAATCAATTTGTAGAAGTAAACTGTATCAGAGAAAAATGTTAAGAATTATGAGCAGAGTTCGAAAACGGAATAATATACAGGGTGTTCTATTTAAAAAAGTAATTCAAGAGGACGCTCAGCCGCCATTTTGAAACTTTTAGCTGTCATTTTCCCATAAAAAATTAGGTTCTTATCTCCTGTTTAAGCCCTCCAAATTTCGTTGCGATATACCAGGTGGTTCAAAAATTAGTAGGGGGGAACGGACTTTAGACGGGCACTGAATACTTAATGCTTAAACATGTTTTTAATTATATGCATTAAGTAAAACTGTTACTGGTAATTAATAGCAATAAAACACATCTCGGCATAATTTTTATAGCAACAAGAAGCTAAATAGCAATATAAACATGGTCCACATGTGAAAGGGACAAAAATATTAAATACAACAGCAGAACACATACTTTTGTACTGAAAAGCAATAGTTTTTTGATTTGATAACAATTATATTATTGTGCATCTAACTCTGTAACAAACAAGATCAATTACAGCAAAACTATCCATGAAATATTTATATTTTAAAAATTTAATTACAAACATTTATAAAATAACAAGGCCATCGATGATGACAACAACGAAATCAATGATATACCAGACCAATTTTGGTCTGGCAAGGAAAGTGAAGTCGACATCGATCACTATTACAATAAAATCTAAACATAAATGTAATGTACGTAAAGATTGGTTTGATCCTGTAGTACAGACATATTCATATTTTGGAAACAAAATTCTTTCTGGTAACCAAATTTTGAAGTTATTTTAAGAACCTCAGTCACTTCCATGAGAATCCATACAAGACCTTCCATGCAATGTCCCTGAAAATATAAGAGGTTTAGATTAAAGCGATTTCATTTTATGATAAATTTAAAAATTACATTTTGACAACTGATTTTCTAAATACCTTATATTGTGATTGAGAAATACATAACGGCCCTCACTCCATTACCATTAGCCACATACAGAAAGGTGGAATCCCTAAAAAGAGCAATTTTAATAGAACAATTAAACATCAAACTATTTACTGGTAAAATTTATCACATGATACAAATGGCGTTTTGCTATCGAAAACAAACCAGAGAAAAATTAGTTTAGAAATAATAAGTGTTCATTTATATTTACCTGTATATTTGAGAACGCGCTATCTTTTATTAATTCTGGCTTGTTAATTATAATAAACAGAAACAAAGCTGCATAAGAAACATCAATTAAATTCTCGAATGACAATAATAAAACTATAAATTTTATTATTATTAAAAAAGCTTAATAAATTTTGAAGGTTAATACATGTGGTTTGGTTTGACACTCACGTCACGGCCTACTAGATTTATATAAGCTTCGCTTATATACGGCCGTCTCATTTAAAGTTTTTTCATTGTTGAAAATTATTACAGATTCGTACGTTAAATGGCGCCCACTGGTGGTAATTTTACAACAAAGATATTTAAAGTCAGAGCTCAGTCGTTAATTTTTAGGTTATACTTTATGTCAATTGTGTCAAACTGCCTCCGATTGAAGAGATCACACTTACAGGAAGTACTTCACTTTCAGAATACATGTATTTACTCAGACATTAACAGTAGGTAATAACAAGAAATCTCTTAACAACGATCAGATGTTGTTAAATTATGCATTAAGAACAAGTTTAATTATATTCTGTGGCCGAAGCTTTTTTTTAAAACTTTATTTATTGAATATAATAAAACACATTTATATATTTCGTTTGCAGTCGTAGAATATATTTTATTAATTTTTAATTAGTAGAAAACTATCTTGTTAACATTAATGATACAAATGTATTAATATTACTTTGTCTGTGATTATTTTAACGAAGTTTTAAGACGAGCTTAAAATAATTAAATTTGAATTAACACACTTAACAGAACAATTTTAAAATTCACATTTAAATGACATTAAGCAAAATAATTGATTAAAACTCGAATGAGCCTTTATGTTTTACTAGCAGGACAATTTTAAAATCCACACCTAGTTTTATACTCACACAGGATAAACACTTGTTGAATATTTAATAATGACTTGTGAGTTGGATGAAGATTTATAAAGACTTGTGAGTTGTATGAAGATTTATAAAGACTAAAGACTTAATATTAAAACAGAGGTATTTATACCTTATCTGCCTACACAGTTTTCATGGTCATGAGAGAATAAATGCTACAGAAGTTTCTCATAGAGATAACGTCCACTTATCAGAAAGCTGGTAATTTGATATCGTGAGTTTTATTATCTTAAGCAATTCTCATGTAACATGATCTTATCTATAGTGCGATTCTACGTACGTTACTCCTCCACCCTTAGTATTTTCAATGTTATTAAAATAATTTGAAAATAAAATTTGAAATAATATTTATATATTATAAAATTTTTCAAAGAAATCTAAATTGGTATTTCTTCGTTATTTTTGTTATTTATAAAATCTTTATTTAGAAAATCTATAAATTTGATTTTGAAGGAGTTACGTTTACAATAAATATACAATAATAAACTTATAACTATTACAATGATAAATATAATTATAATGATACTTAATAAGCTCAGATGATCGAGGGTTGTAGTACTATTCATCTTTAGAAGATGATTTTGGTTTGTGATCTTCAGTTGATATTTGTTCAATTTCTGTGTATCGATTGTAGTTAAATCGATTTTAGTATTTACATGTTCGAATTGAGGGGTTGTTAATTTTGCAATATCTATGATATTAAATTCTATTACTTTATTAGAAATACTTTTGGCTGTAAATAACATGTTTTTGTGATTGATCATGACAATACAGTCAGGACTAAGATGTATAAGTTGTGAACCAACAAGTTCTTTTGGATACATTTAATGTCTAAAATGGATCTGGAAGGGGAACTGATTAACCAGGTTACAGAATCAATTTGGTAAACTTTAGTAACGATAATTGTTTCATATAAATGTAGGTATTTTGGGTCAGCTGGATAAGGGATGGTTAAAACGTCTTGATCTGTGAGGTATGAAGAAATTTAATTTCAAATAGTATTATTTAAAATATTAACTTGTTCGATTAGGATGAGGAACATTGTTGTCCTGAAAAAGGTAACATTTCGTTAGCATGTCTTTGAAGTGGTGGTCTACCATCAGGGGGTGTTAGTTCGTAAACGTCATGTTCTAAAATTTTTGAGATAATATAAGGTCCGTCAAATCTTGGATCCTTTTTATTTCTTAGATTGGTTTTTATAAATACTTTGCTATTCAAATTAAATTGTTTATTTGTTTTGGATTTGTTTAATTTGGAATTTCGATTTTCTTTAGTTTCCATCTGCGTTTGTTGTAGGGATTCATATAAATATTTTTGTTTATTGTTTCCAGCCTTATTTTGTGGAACTCCATAATCATGAAATAAATAAAGATTATTAAAAGTTTCACAGTTTTATTAAAATATACCTGACAATATTGTTTCGACAGCTATGCTGTCATTATCAAAGGTAATATAATTATAAACAAACACGTCGCTAAGGTAGATACAAAATAGGTAACTAGATAAAATAATAATAATAATAATAAAAATCATAATTAAACATCTAATACTTCCAGTAACGGAGAATTACTGAGCTCAAGTTGTTCATTCATTAAAGGTACCCTGAGTTTGTGTTTGTATATCTCAAAGGCTTCTAAAATGTCTAATTTGCGTTTGTTATTACAAAAATGTAGGAATTTAATATTATTTTGAGGAGTCATTGTGTGATTTTGTTCTAAAAGGTGTTTGGCGTAATTCGATTTTTCAGGATGTTTATTTTTGTAATGACGTACGTGTTCTTTATATCTTATGTCAAAATTTCGAAGTGTTTGTCCAATATATACCGAACTACAAAAAGAACAATTTAAACGGTAAATGCCCGATTTCATGATATCATGTGTTCTGTCTTTAGCATTAAATAAAAATGAAAAAGTGTTAGTGTTGGTTTTAAATGTTATTTTATAATTGTTGGTTTTTCTTAGTATATGTGCAATTTTTTCTGATATTTTGCCAAAATATGGTATAGATATGTAATTTGTGTCTTCTGTTTGATTGTCAATGGGATATATTCTTTTGATAGCTAACCTATAATCTTTTTGTTTAATTAAAGTGTCAATCATGTTCGGATTATAATGATTTGCATGTGCTAGTTGTTTAATGGTTAATATCTCTTTGCTAAAATCTGATTTTGTTAGTGGAATAGTTAAAGCTCTGTGTACTAATGATCTGTATGCTGCTATTTTATGTGTATTGTGGTGACAAGATTCATTTGGTATTGTTATGTCTGTTTGTGTTGGTTTTCTGTATATGGAAAATTCAAAAAGATTGTCTGCGTTAATCTTGATATTTAAGTCTAGAAAGTTTATAGCCCTGTTTTGTTCTGTTTCTAGTGTAAATTTTATATTAGGATGGATATTGTTTATAAGAATTAAAAATTCATTGATAACCTCAAAAGAACTGTCAAAACAAGCTAAAATGTCATCAACATAACGAAACCAGAAGATAATGTGTTTAGAGAGGTTTAATTCAAATATTCGATCTTCAAACTTGTCCATAAATATGTTAGCTAATAGAGGACTTAGAGAATTACCCATAGGTAAACCATCCTTTTGTAAATAATTTATGTTATTAAAAGTGAAATAATTTTGACTTATACAAAGGTCAAATAATTGAATTAACTCTAACCTTTTAACTAATTCTATATTACTATTGATCAAGAAACTATCTAATAAAGGAATACATTCTTGTGGTGGTATTCTGGAGAACATGTTTCAAATATCAAAACTAACAAGTTTTGAATGTGGTGGAAGATGTATGTTTTGCAGCTTATCTACTAATTCTAATGAATTTCTAACAGAGTATTTCGATTTGTAACCTATCGTGTTAATAATCTGGTTCAGTTTTTTGGATAAAATGTGATTAGGTGCATTGATGTATGATACAACTGGTCTTATTGGCATATTCTGTTTATGGGTCTTCACTAATCCATACAGTTTAGGTATTTGTGGGTTTTTATTAATGATTTGTTGCTTATTTGTTGTTATTTATTGATCACAGAGAACAATCTAATTTCTGTTAAAGCAGATAAGGGCAGCACTTTGGTAATTCTTTCAAAAGATATTTACATACAAAAAGTTAATGAATTTATTAATAAAGAAAATTTTGAAACGTTAAACAAAAACCCAACCACAAAATTCCAAAAAGAAATAAAACAAGGTTTAGAAAACTGCAATATCTGCTTTTCAGAATTAGAAAAGCAACAAATCATTAATAAAAACCCACAAATACCTAAACTGTATGGATTAGTGAAGACCCACAAACAGAATATGCCAATAAGACCAGTTGTATCATACATCAATGCACCTAATCACATTTTATCCAAAAAACTGAACCAGATTATTAACACGATAGGTTACAAATCGAAATACTCTGTTAGAAATTCATTAGAATTAGTAGATAAGCTGCAAAACATACATCTTCCACCACATTCAAAACTTGTTAGTTTTGATATTTGCAACATGTTTTCCAGAATACCACCACAAGAATGTATTCCTTTATTAGATAGTTTCTTGATCAATAGTAATATATAATTAGTTAAAAGGTTAGAGTTAATTCAATTATTTGACCTTTGTATAAGTCAAAATTATTTCACTTTTAATAACATAATTTATTTACAAAAGGATGGTTTACCTATGGGTAATTCTCTAAGTCCTCTATTAGCTAACATATTTATGGACAAGTTTGAAGATCGAATATTTGAATTAAACCTCTCTAAACACATTATCTTCTGGTTTCGTTATGTTGATGACATTTTAGCTTGTTTTGACAGTTCTTTTGAGGTTATCAATGAATTTTTAATTCTTATAAACAATATCCATCCTAATATAAAATTTACACTAGAAACAGAACAAAACAGGGCTATAAACTTTCTATACTTAAATATCAAGATTAACGCAGACAATCTTTTTGAATTTTCCATATACAGAAAACCAACACAAACAGACATAACAATACCAAATGAATCTTGTCACCACAATACACATAAAATAGCAGCATACAGATCATTAGTACACAGAGCTTTAACTATTCCACTAACAAAATCAGATTTTAGCAAAGAGATATTAACCATTAAACAACTAGCACATGCAAATCATTATAATCCGAACATGATTGACACTTTAATTAAACAAAAAGATTATAGGTTAGCTATCAAAAGAATATATCCCATTGACAATCAAACAGAAGACACAAATTACATATCTATACCATATTTTGGCAAAATATCAGAAAAAATTGCACATATACTAAGAAAAACCAACAATTATAAAATAACATTTAAAACCAACACTAACACTTTTTCATTTTTATTTAATGCTAAAGACAGAACACATGATATCATGAAATCGGGCATTTACCGTTTAAATTGTTCTTTTTGTAGTTCGGTATATATTGGACAAACACTTCGAAATTTTGACATAAGATATAAAGAACACGTACGTCATTACAAAAATAAACATCCTGAAAAATCGAATTACGCCAAACACCTTTTAGAACAAAATCACACAATGACTCCTCAAAATAATATTAAATTCCTACATTTTTGTAATAACAAACGCAAATTAGACATTTTAGAAGCCTTTGAGATATACAAACACAAACTCAGGGTACCTTTAATGAATGAACAACTTGAGCTCAGTAATTCTCCGTTACTGGAAGTATTAGATGTTTGATTATGATTTTTATTATTATTATTATTATTTTATCTAGTTACCTATTTTGTATCTACCTTAGCGACGTGTTTGTTTATAATTATATTACCTTTGATAATGACAGCATAGCTGTCGAAACAATATTGTCAGGTATATTTTAATAAAACTGTGAAACTTTTAATAATCTTTATTTATTTCATGATTATGGAGTTCCACAAAATAAGGCTGGAAACAATAAACAAAAATATTTATATGAATCCCTACAACAAACGCAGATGGAAACTAAAGAAAATCGAAATTCCAAATTAAACAAATCCAAAACAAATAAACAATTTAATTTGAATAGCAAAGTATTTATAAAAACCAATCTAAGAAATAAAAAGGATCCAAGATTTGACGGACCTTATATTATCTCAAAAATTTTAGAACATGACGTTTACGAACTAACACCCCCTGATGGTAGACCACCACTTCAAAGACATGCTAACGAAATGTTACCTTTTTCAGGACAACAATGTTCCTCATCCTAATCGAACAAGTTAATATTTTAAATAATACTATTTGTAATTAAATTTCTTCATACCTCACAGATCAAGACGTTTTAACCATCCCTTATCCTGCTGACCCAAAATACCTACATTTATATGAAACAATTATCGTTACTAAAGTTTACCAAATTGATTCTGTAACCTGGTTAATCAGTTCCCCTTCCAGATCCATTTTAGACATTAAATGTATCCAAAAGAACTTGTTGGTTCACAACTTATACATCTTAGTCCTGACTGTATTGTCATGATCAATCACAAAAACATGTTATTTACAGCCAAAAGTATTTCTAATAAAGTAATAGAATTTAATATCATAGATATTGCAAAATTAACAACCCCTCAATTCGAACATGTAAATACTAAAATCGATTTAACTACAATCGATACACAGAAATTGAACAAATATCAACTGAAGATCACAAACCAAAATCATCTTCTAAAGATGAATAGTACTACAACCCTCGATCATCTGAGCTTATTAAGTATCATTATAATTATATTTATCATTGTAATAGTTATAAGTTTATTATTGTATATTTATTGTAAACGTAACTCCTTCAAAATCAAATTTATAGATTTTCTAAATAAAGATTTTATAAATAACAAAAATAACGAAGAAATACCAATTTAGATTTCTTTGAAAAATTTTATAATATATAAATATTATTTCAAATTTTATTTTCAAATTATTTTAATAACATTGAAAATACTAAGGGTGGAGGAGTAACGTACGTAGAATCGCACTATAGATAAGATCATGTTACATGAGAATTGCTTAAGATAATAAAACTCACGATATCAAATTACCAGCTTTCTGATAAGTGGACGTTATCTCTATGAGAAACTTCTGTAGCATTTATTCTCTCATGACCATGAAAACTGTGTAGGCAGATAAGGTATAAATACCTCTGTTTTAATATTAAGTCTTTAGTCTTTATAAATCTTCATACAACTCACAAGTCTTTATAAGTCTTCATCCAACTCACAAGTCATTATTAAATATTCAACAAGTGTTTATCCTGTGTGAGTATAAAACTAGGTGTGGATTTTAAAATTGTCCTGCTAGTAAAACATAAAGGCTCATTCGAGTTTTAATCAATTATTTTGCTTAATGTCATTTAAATGTGAATTTTAAAATTGTTCTGTTAAGTGTGTTAATTCAAATTTAATTATTTTAAGCTCGTCTTAAAACTTCGTTAAAATAATTACAGACAAAGTAATATTAATACATTTGTATCATTAATGTTAACAAGATAGTTTTCTACTAATTAAAAATTAATTAAGGAACTACTAATTAAGAACTAATCAGGTTAGCTAATTATAATAAATCAATGTAGCCGTACGGGTACACTGTTGAAAACAAAATTATGCGGCAACAACTTAATCAAAGCTATCAACACGTACGCAGTACCTTTGCTCACCTACTCGTTTGGAATAGTCCGATGGAGTGATACCGATATTGCAAATCTCAGACGAATTACAAGAAGCATGCTTACCAAAGCATGCAAATTATCACCATCCAAGGTCGGCTATTGGGCGTACAACTTTACCACGATCAGAGGGCGAAAGGGGAATAATTGATTTGGGCAATCTGCACAATCAGTAGAAACAAAAATTACGGGAATACTTCTTTACGAAACGGAAGAACACCTCTAGTTTCTACCGTGCCATAGTTACAGTGGATAACAACTACTCTCCGCTAAACCTAGCTAACGATGTAGAATTACCTGTAGTAACCGATCAGGAAAAACGTCAAGCCTGGTCCGAAAAAGCACTCCATGGTAAACATGCCCGTGATTTAAGAGAGCCGCATGTTGATAAGACTGCGTCAAACGCATGGCTCGCCCATGCTGGACTGTATCCGTCAGAAACCGAAGGATTTATGTGTGCAATTCAAGACCAGGTAATCAACATGAAAAATTACCAAAAATACGTCATAAAAGATGGAACTCGGGATGACGCTTGTAGAAGATGTGGAATTGCAGCTGAAAATATCCATCATATCACATCAGGATGTCAGGCACTCGCACAGTCAAATTATAAGCAAAGACACGACAATGTAAACAAAGTTTCACAAAAGTTTAGGCTAATCCTTCCGAATAGCAAATTTTATTAAATGATACGCAGTAAAACAACTATAAACGAAAAAACTAAAATTTATTAAAGAACAATACAAATTTAAAAACCTAAGGATAGGTACTACATTGTTGTTACGGTTTATGAAACATTCATAATAGCGGTCGATATTATGTTAGCGGTGCAATGTTAGTTAAATTCGATCGCTCCAGAAAATGGTTCTGCATTGAATTTGACACATACATCTTTATACATACATATAAAAATTATAAATTTAAACTACAAACATAAATAAACGGATACAGATAGACAAATTATGTCGACGATGCAGTACTATGAGAAGAACCGGCTTCGGAGGAGCCGACTCGTTACAGGTTGGAACTTTCATCGGCATCTGTAATTTCAAAGCGTTAATAAATTATTGCATTCCGGTAATACTTATAATGGGTAATGCGTCGAAGTAAGCGTGATTAAAACGGAATTAACGTTAACCGGTCCACGTACCTTAGTCGTCCGGCTGATCGGCGTGACGGGGATGGACGGGGTCCCCGTCGAACAGCCGCACCAAAAACTCGTATATGTGAATCAGCCGCTCGATCGCCGCCCGGTGTTCCGGCGTGATCCCAAAGGCCAGAACAGATCGATCCGGTTGAGACAGATGATCATTGGGAGGAAGGCGGGAATGGCGACAGAGGGAAAAGAGACAGAGGGAGGGAGGGAGGGAGGGGGAGGGAGAGAGAGAGAGAGAGAGAGAGAGAGAGAGAGAGAGAGAGAGAGAGAGAGGGAGGGAATTCCCCGAGACCGTAACTTACCGATCCGTATTTTACGTCCTGTCTCGACGGCTGGGTCCTGGTGACGAGGTGGAGCACGCTCTCCGGTTGCCACCTCAGAAACGCCATGTCGTCTATGACCAAGCCGTCGTGGACGTCTAGCCGATACTTCCTCCAGTCCTCATGGCTGGTTATGAGGACGGGCCGGCGGAAGTGGGCGAGGGCGAATTGGGTTTTGCCCACCGCCGTCGGTCCCAGGAATATCGGCGTCCTCCATTCCCCTCCTCGCAACGGCACTAGCGCCCTGTTGAAGGCGAGTGCTTCAAACCTTCCCCCCTCGGGTTCGGCGAACACCTCCTGCGAACGACGGATATGAAAATTAGAAATTAGAACGGGCCCGCCCTCTCGGGCGATGCGCCCACTCACCTCAAAGTAGGCGGCAAGCGCCCGCTGCTGCGCCAGGTAGTACGCCGGCCGCGCGTCCTCCACGTACCGCAGGGCGTCGTGCGCGGTCGGCTGGGCGCACGCCCTCCTCACCAGCGCGTCGTGTTGCGACTGACGTTCGACGCCGTCTTCTGGCCGCTGCTCGGGAGCGCAGTAGGCGGGCGGCCTCCCGAACCGTATCAGGTACGGGTCCTGCGGCGGTCTTTGGCGAGCGACTGCGGGCACGGGCGCGGGCACGGGCGCGGGCACGGGCTGCTGTTCCCGGAGATTTCTTCGCCTTCTGGCCGGCAACGTGCAGTCCAGGTATGCCGCAGCCGCGTCCTCCACATCTTCAGATTTTCGGGCTGCGGCAACGTGTTCCGTAGGCCGGCAAGGGTGCGGCTGTTGACGAACCCCAGCAGCAGGTTGTAGAAGTTGGCGTCGGTTGCGGGGTCCACCTCCTCTTGGCCCACCGCCCACGCGCACAACCTGTAGATGCTGAAACATAAGAAACACACGCTTATCTACGAGGCGTAATACAATCGTCCTGCTACCGCGACCGTCCGTCGCTGTCTCGCCGCGTCCGTTCGTTTCGGTAAACTTTTGAATAACGACAAACTTGTAAGTTTTGCACGAACTAATCGAACGACGTCCGGTTAAGAAAATAGCTTCGCTCACCTGATCAGGTGCTGCGACCTGTGCGGTCCGCGCAGCTGCGTCGCGAACACGCGGCTCCTTCGCCTGCGTCGCGGAACGTCCTGCGTCTCAGATATGTCTCGCGGCGGCGGCGGCAAACTCGGCCCGGGCGCGGCGACCGCGGCGGTTCCTCCCGGGGCAACTAGCTGGGTGGGGCGGCCCTTTGGGAGTTGACCTCGGGTAGTTCGGGAGTCCGGACGCACTGCGAAAGAGAAAAGATCGAGGCGAGTCAGCGCTGGAAGTTGCACCGTAGACACTATACGTTATCTGATGGCCGAAGGCTATCCCGGAAATAGTGGTCCGGGACGAATCTCCATCTGTCGGCGCATTCCGCTCGCGGTACGAGCGAACAGTCGCCCCGGAAGGCAGGCGATAGGAGTCGGCGTCGATGGTGCCGCAGCTCGCAATCGACAACGGTCGGGGCCCGCCGAACAGGACTCGGCTCACCTCCTCGGCCGACTCCTGCTGCCGTGTTACCTGCGAACAACAAAACATTCCGGATAACTAACAATGCGAGAGAGAGAGAGAGAGAGAGAGAGAGAGAGAGAGAGAAAGAGAGAGAGAGAGAGAGAGAGAGAGAGAGAGAGAGAGAGAGAGAGAGAGAGAGTGAGAGAGAGTGAGAGAGGGAAAGAGAGAAGAGGGTCAGAGCGTGATCTATCGTGGTCGCCACTCACCTGGTTTGCGTCCGAGGCGGCCCGGAGTCCCCCGATTATCGATATGGCCCGTGAATAGTTCCCCATCGGGTGCGGCGAACCAATCGGGGTGCTGCACGTGACGGGGTCCCACACGTTATCCGGGAACGGACTCAGCAACGGGCTCTGCCAGAACGACAGTTAGAAAAAAATACCATTTACCTAACAATGCGAGAGAGAGAGAGAGTCAGAGCGGGAACTCTGATGGTCGCCACTCACCTGGTTTTCCTCCGAGGCCGCCCGGCGGCTCCCGATAGCCGGTGTATCCCGTGAATAGATCCCGATCGGGCGCGGCGATCCTAATCGGATGCTCGCCGTTAAGGGGTCCCGCTGGTTAACCGGGCCCGGACGCATATTCGGAAATCGCCGACGCATTAGCCGCTCGGAACAATTCGGATGGTGCGAATGAAAGACTCCTAAAGTACCGACGTATTAGACTAATGCGTCGGCGATTTATGACATGTGACACTGCAATGCGCATGAAGATAATGGAAGAATATGAACATTTATTACTTATTTATTGGGGCAGTTACAGAAAAATTACTCTAAATAAAGACATTACTAATATATGGTAAATTTAAATTATACCTCTCGTTATACCAATTTTTTGGTTTACAAACACATGAGTAGGTACTAGTAAAAATAGACAGAACAATCCGTAAAAACGTTTATCAACTAAATAAAAATGGAAGAGTATAAGATATGAGGTAATTGAATTTTCATTTTTTGGATTTATTTCCTCCCAATCCCACATTATTTTGAACACATGTCGCTAAGGAATGGGGTGCTTTCCTAACCGTACTTTTAAATTGATGTAACTTTCTTCCACTGCACATTGCTTTCTTTCCTCCCATTGCCGTCTTTCTACGACCAATTGATGTAGGCTGTACCGATATAATCTTACCTCTTTTTCGTGTAGCTTGAGGTCGTTTCTTTTTACACACTACTCCCTTGTATTTGAAAGCTGTATGTAATCCAGATAACAAAGTCTGCTCTGAGTTCGCATATTTATCACAATTGCTTAAATATGCTTTAATAGCAGGATAAAATAATGATGGGCTTCTTTCCAAATGTTCCATGATTTTTTTCTGAGTGTTGTTTCCAATTTTCTTTCATTTCGGCAATATCATGATCTTCGTACGTAATGATATCATCAATATTATCTTTATCAGTATCAATATTCACAACAGAATTAAGATGTTGTGAAGAAACTTGATCTGCATTAACATCTTCATCAGTGTTCTGCTCCATTGAAATGTCTTGAATCGGCGCAAATATCTGCTCGTTTGCCTCCTTTCCGGTTGCAATCTGGTAAAGGTGGCATTTAACTTTTACAGATAATGTATTAAGAACTGAATGTATATTAAATTTTTTTACCACCGCTGCCTGGTGCTTACAGTGTTTACCAGTGAATCCCTGTGGACACGTACACTTGAAAAGTAATAAATCTACGAAGTAGATGACATTTCTATCACTCTGACTCTTAACCTCATATTCAAAGTCATTGAGTTGTATTATATCTTCATCAGCCACGTCCTTTTCATCAGGCAAATAACGACTAATAACCGTCTTAGACACTCGTTTTAACAGAATATCTAAAATTCGTTGCTTGTAATAAGATTCAAAGTTGGTAGTAATAAAATCACATAGTTGAGGTAAATTAAACGCTTTCGTCCTTTCCAAAGGTATATCTTTAAGCAATCTAAATATAACTTCTATGTAATTATTAGTATCAGTTCCTCTTAGTGGTAAATGTTGTCGATATAAAAGGCACCAAGTGTCAGCTCTGTTCATCATATTCTTTACATAGTTTGTGAAATTTTCATATTTGCAATTTTGAGTAAATTCCAAACAAGACTTTTCTAGATGTTCATATGATTTTGATACGAGAATATTTCGGAAGTATTTGTAACAGCTTTGCACATCATTTGAAGGAATTTTATTTTTACTTGTTTCAAGCCACTTCCAACAAGCTTTCAAAACGTGAAAAGTACACAACAAGAAACATGAATCAGGCCATATCTTTTTTAAAGCGTTCCGTTCGGCTAAATCGCCATCCGTAAGAATAACTTTTGGTTTAATTTTAATGGGAAAAATATCATAAAGGGCATAAACGGCTTCTACGAATACATTTGATTATTGGCTGCTACTTAGGATGCAGCCTAAAGGTAATCCTCCAATAGCGGACTGTGTTATAAAGGAATAAACCTTGTGATTTTGTGTATCACAGTTGCCCGTGGAATCAACGAACATAATCTCTGACGACTGATAAAGCGTTGCAACTCTTTGCATAATTGGTGTGCAGAGTGCCACGGCATAATGATCTTGTTTCCGGATTATTTTGAAGAGAGTACCGTTTTTTTCTGATAACGATCTAAGCATATTATCTAAGTGCAATAACATACTCTCTCCAGTTCTTTCGCCATAGTTTTTTTTGAAATGACTTTTCCATATGGATTCTACATCGGTCTTAGTAGGAATAAAGTGTCTATCCATAACAATATTTTCATAGTTGTCGCCATGTTCCTGCATCATTGTTAAAATGTAAGAATGATATGCAGATGACACTGAGTGACCCTTCTCAAACAGTTCGATAATACGATTTTTTACATCCAAGGCAACTGGTCTTTCTCTTAGCGCAGCAGCAGAATTTAAATTATGATTATGTTTATCCCGGAATACCACAATACACGGCCATCTTGGCATATAAACATCATTGTTCTTCGACTATGTGTCTGGAATATATCGTTTTATAATTACCGATAATTTTGCTGGACAGTCTGTATTTCGAGAATGTCTTTTTCGACAACTTTCATTTTTCCTTTTTAGTTTTACATTAAAATGACAGTAATATAATCTTTTGAATATTATACGTGGTTTTTTAGTACCAATCTTAAAGGTTTTTGAAACTCTCCAAGTTTCTTTTCTAACACTTTCCAATTCAGCCAACCATTTCTATAACAAACAAGAAATTTTTGTATTGAGGCGAGATTTCGGTATGCAGGAAACGAAGTTGCTTCCTAGACAAATTTCTGCCCTGTTTATAAACATATCAACGTGATTTTTTTTTCTAGTCACAAAAGAACAATTATTGTTGAGCAGTACGTGATTCTTTTACTTTGTTTTCGTTAGGGGTCTTTTAAAAAAATCGGAAAAATCGTTAAAATGATACATTTTCAACATATTCTGACTCAGGTAGATACTGGTAACAAATGAAGCAAAATATTTGTGTACTGCTCTAGGGATGACTTTCAAGAATTAAAAAAAAAACACCCTCGCTGTAAAAAATTAAGTCATTGAGTAATAGGTCTAAGAAAACGGGTGGTTCTGAGAAATTTGCAAACTGTCTGTATAATTTTAACGATGTTTCCAATTTTTTCATGAGACTTTTCCAATGAAAAAAATGTAAAAGGAACTTCTACAGTTCAATAATAATTGTTCTTTTGTGACTATAAAGTCCGTTTATATCATAAACCTAACCTAAAAATAATAAAAATCGACCTACCTCAAATTCGTCTTTATCACTTATTTGCAATCTTATCGTATTAGAGGATGTAGTTTTATAACACATATTTGGTAATGTCTTTTGCTCCATTTAGATTCACTATATATATATATATTTATATTTACTTTAAATCACTTTTTATCACAGCTGAAGAGAGTTGTTAAATCATTCTGATTTGATTTACAGCGAAAAGAAATATTTAAAATGTAAATCGCCGACGCATTAGTCTAATACGTCGGTACTTTACGAGTCTTTCATTCGCATCATCCGAATTGTTCCGAGCGGCTAATGCGTCGGCGATTTCCGAATATGCGGCCCGGACTGAGGAGTGGGCTCCACCGGCAGGAACTGATGTCCGACGGCGTCTGCACCTGATAGAGAAAATACCATTTACCTAACTGCGACAGAGAGAGAGAGAAAGAGAGAGAGAGATGATATTAAATTCTATTACTTTATTAGAAATACTTTTTGGCTGTAAATAACACGTTTTTGTGATTGATCATGACAATACAGTCGTCAGGACTAAGATGTATAAGTTTTGAACCAACAAGTTCTTTTCGATACATTTAATGTCTAAAATGGATCTGGAAGGGGAAGTGATTAACCAGGTTACAGAATCAATTTGGTAAACTTTAGTAACAATAATTGTTTCATATAAATGTAGGTATTTTGGGTCAGCAGGATAAGGGATGGTTAAAACGTCTTGATCTGTGAGGTATGAGGAAATTTAATTTCAAATAGTATTATTTAAAATATTGACTTGTTCGATTAGGATGAGGAGCATCGTTGTCCTGAAAAAGGTGACATTTCGTTAGCATGTCTTTGAAGTGGTGGTCTACCATCAAGGGGTGTTAGTTCGTAAACGTCATGTTCTAAAATTTTTGAGATAATATAAGGTCCGTCAAATCTTGGATCCTTTTTATTTCTTAGATTGGTTTTTATAAATACCTTGCTATTCAAATTAAATTGTTTATTTGTTTTGGATTTGTTTAATTTGGAATTTCGATTTTCTTTAGTTTCCATCTGCGTTTGTTGTAGGGATTCATATAAATATTTCATTTTATTTTTATGTGTGGATAAGTGATCATGATAATATGTTCTGTTATAATCAAGGTCAAAGGGGTTTTTACTTTCAGTGTGTCCAAAAACGATTTCAAAAGGGGTTAAATGAAGATTCGAATGTATAGTATGATTGTATGCTAAAAGGCAATATTGGATTTTTTGCTGTTCAGGTATATTGGTTAATAATCAATAATGTTCAATGATTGTAGAATGTAATCTTTCGATTGGTGAATTAGATTGATGGTGATGAGGTGTTGTTGTATGTAATTGGATTTTATGCAAGGCTATAAAATCTTTAAAGATATTTTTATTAAATTCTCCGTCGGCTATAATGACATTAGGAGTTGTAAATGTTGAAATGTATTTCAGTAACTGTTCAGTTATTTCTATTAAATTTCGGGATTGTAAAGGATAAGCTTGTGCAAATTTTGAAAAAGCGTCAATGATTCTTAAGTAACTTTTATTTTTGATTTGGAATATATCAATATGAATTGTATGGAATGGTCTAGAAGAAGTAGGGGTTAATTGAAAAGGTTGATTAATAGGTTTTCTGTTGTATTTTTGTTGTTTACAAATTTGACAATTATTAATATAATTTGTAACATCTTTTATAATAGAGGTCCAATAATATTTTCTTTTGAGATGTTCAATAGTTTCATTTATTCCACGGTGGTTGGTTTTTCCTAAATGGTATTCTTGAATTTGTTTTTGTCTTTCTTCGGAATTTAAAATATAGGTTACTTGAGTTATACAACGATGAAATTTGGGAGTATTTTCGTTTGTGATTGTATTAATGAAATTTGAAAAGTCTAAATAAAGTTGGTCATCTGGGAAATAACAATAGTAATGATGTTTGGGTTGACAATGTTCAATTAATAGGGTGTTAAATATTTCTGACTTATTAATTTGATTAACGAAGGCGGCGTAATGAGTAATTCCGTCGTATTTTGTGATTCTGATTGATCTTGGAATTTGAGCATTAATAAATTCTATCTGATTTTTAAACTGTTGTAGAGGTTTCTCTGAAATATCAATTACGGGGGTTGAAGATTGTTGAGAATGTACCGTGTCAATATAAGAATTTTGATCATTATTTTCTTCGTTGTTCGGGTTTTCAATGTTTTCAGTAGCGTCAGTTTGAGGGCGATTATAAGTTGGAATGTCGAAGAAGTCTGTAAAATCGGGAGTACTTGCTCTGCTAGCTAGTCTGCTGTCATAATTAGTTTGTTCTGGTTCAGGGGTTGATAGCGATGCAGGTCTAATATTTAATGGGTGAATTTGAATTCTGGATAATGCATCTGCAACTTTATTTATTTTTCCGGGGATATAATTTACAGTAAAGTCAAATTCTTCTAATTTCATTGCCCAACGAGTTAATTTTGAATTTGGTTCTTTTAAATTCTTGAGCCATACTAATGGTCTATGATCTGTAAATAAGGTAAATTTCTTTCCATAAAGATAGGGTCTAAATTGTTTTGTTGCCCAAATAACTGCTAATAATTCTCTTTCGATACTACTATAATTTTGTTCAGAATTATTTAAAGTCCTAGAGGCATAACAAACAGGTTTTCCTTTTTGAGATAATACTGCGCCTAAAGCGAATTTGCTAGCGTCTGTGGTTAGTTCAAAAGGTTCATCAAAATTGGGGTATTGTAGAATTGGTTCGTTAGTCAAAATGTTTTTACAATGTTCGAATTTAGATAAAAACTCTCTTGTATGAATAATTTTGTTATCTTTCTTTAAACATATGGTTAAGAATTTTGTGATTTTCGCGAAATCTTTTATAAATTTTCGATAATATCCAAATAGTCCTAAGAATGATTTAATTTCGGTTCTTGTTTTGGGTGCTGGAAAGTTTTTGATTGCTGAGATCTTGTTTGGATCTGGTTTTATTCCTTCTGGAGTTACAATATGTCCTAAATATTTAATGGATTTATGTAGAAATTCTGATTTGTCTAATTGAATTTTGATATTATGTTGTCTACATCTTTGGAATATATTTTTAAGTCTAAACATGTGATCTTGAAGAGAAGCGGAATAAATTATGATGTCGTCTAAGTAGACTAGACATTGTTGGGGTGTTAAACCTATAAGGGCGTTATTGATTGCACGCTGGAATGTAGCTGGTGCATTTTTTAAACCAAAAGGCATTCTTTTAAATTGGAAATGACCTTCTTCTGTCGAGAAAGCTGTTTTCTCTCTATCCTTTTTTTCAATTTCTATTTGCCAGAAACCGGATGCGAGGTCAAGAGTACTAAAATACTTTGATCTGCCTAAATTATCTAAAACGGTTTCTATTCGGGGTAATGAGAATTTGTCCTCGATAGTCTGTTCGTTCAGTTTCCTGTAATCTATGACGATCCTCCACTTCTGTTTTTGGGATGCGTCTAATTTCTTTTTTACTACCCAAATTGGAAAATTAAATGGGGATTCTGATGGTTCAATAATTTGGTCCTTTAACATTTTATGAATTTGGTTTTTGACTTCTTCACGGTGAATCTGGGGGTATCTATATGTCTTAGTGTAAATTGGGGCATCTGTTTTTGTCCTAATATGGTGTTTTGCTAAATTTGTTGCTGAAAGGGGTATGTCTGGGGTGTAAAATACGTCTTTGTATTCATAGCAAAGGTTTGTCAATAGAGTTTCTTCTTCTTCATTAAGATGTTCTAATCTTAAATTATTTTTTAAATTTTCGTTCAAAATTTTTCTTACGTTGGAAGGGGATTTTACATTGAAATTATTAATTTGAATTAAATCATCTGAAGTGCTATAATCTTCTAAAATTAAAGGGTCATAAATACTGATAACTTGAGGTTCATTGGAAGTATTGATAAGGCTTATTTGAAAATAATTATTGTATAATCTGACAATAGCTGAAGGCATAATGACGTGGGCGTTAAACTTAAGTTTGGGGGTTAATTTTGTTCCATTAATTCCAACTGCTGGAAGTGTTGTAAAAATTTCGGTTCGAGCTGGTATATGGATCTTTTTTATTGGTTCCTGATTTGGTTTTAATTTTGAAAAATTACAATGATTTCGTTGTTGCATTTATTGCTTTAATTTGGAAGGGTTATAATAAAAAGGTACGGTTGTTTTTTCCGTTTGGATATGCATCCATTTATAATCGATTGATGCGGATAAGTCCATCAAAAGATCTGATCCTATAAGTCCTACATAGTCGGGATGAAAGTCAAATAAGTAACATGTATGAAGTCCTTCTTCGTCAAAAAGATTAGGTATAGGGATGTCTGCTACGTAATTATGTTGAGTAGTTCCATGGGAAGTTGTAATTTCAAAATTATATTTATAAATAGATTCTGGGAAGTTTTCTTGCACGAATTTGGGAGAAATGATAGTTTTTGAACTCCCTGTATCGATCAATAATTTTTCATTCGATCCTGGGATGATTAAATAGGGTAAGTTTGCTTTGGGGTTTATGCTAAAATGTAATAGGGGTTACGAGGCTCTTAATGAAAATTTACATTAGAGTCCATGTTTTCGTATTCTTTTTCTGGTTGATTGTAATATTGATTTTCTTGGACATATTCGTCTTGGGGATGTTCATCTTGAGGATAATTAGGATTTTCATTAGAAGTATTATCAAAATATACGAGATCTGGTTCGTCATATTCAATATTATTGAAAGATCTTGATGGTAAATTATCGTCGTGATAATTTATTTCTTCTGGAATTGCATTTGGAAAGCGTCTAAAGCGTTGTGAGTTCGTTCTGAATTTATTTTGGTTTCCTAATTGTCTGGTAGCGGGTCTTTTAATTATGCTAACCTCCATCGGTTCTGGAGTATATGTGGGTTGATGGTTCGGTTTGAAAGAACTAAAATTTCTAGATTGATTTGATCTAATGTTGCTACTTGAAGCATTATTCGACGTGAAATTTGGGAAATTATTTTGTCTATTAGAAAAATTACTTGGTCTTGAATTAGTATTTGAGAAATTAGGGAAATTATTTGAAAAGTTATTATTTGGTCTTGAGAAATTGGGGAAATTATTCGGATTTCCAAATTTTTCACTTGTAGGTTGAGTAGTACATAGGTTTTGGGATGGTTTAGGATAGTTATTTTTAGATGTTAAATGTATTTGATTATTTTTTGTAAAATTTTGGTTCATTTTAAAATTTTGGTTTTGTGAATAACGAATATCTAGTTCTTCTTTAATAATTTTTAGGGCTGATTCTAAAGAATCTGGATTTCTAGATCTGACGAATGTTCCTAAATTTTCGTTTAGTCCACTGACAAATGTTCGTAAAGCTAATTTTGAATTTTCTTCTAATTTGTGGGTTTTAATTACTATTGGATCTGGTCCTAATGAAACTTTTGCATTTAGGGTCGCTAAATGCGTCCTAATTTTATTGTAAAATTCAATAGGGTTATCTTTTCCTTGTCGGATTCTAGTTAAGTCAATTAATAAATTTGTTTCTGATCTTTGATCGCCAAAATTTTCTATTAAAACAGTTTTTATTTCATTCCAGGTATTGTAGTTATATCCTGTTATAATTTCAAGGGCTTGTCCTTTTAATCTATTTCTAATTGAAGAAATAATTAATTTATTTATAAATTCTTCGGGATTTGCTGTACAAAATTGTGTGGTGATAATTTCTGTAGCTCTAACAAATTCTGATAAAGTGGCTGTGTTGCCATCATAAATGGGAATTTCATTTAAAAGTGTTGGATTGAAAACTGCCATATTATTGTTGTTGTTATTTAAGAATAATAAAGGGGATGTATTTGAATTTGAGCTTGGGTTTACTGTGCGTTCAGCACTTCTACAACGTCTCGGAGATCGAGATCGATTTCTAAGCATTTAAAATTAAACAAAAATTGTATAATCTTTACCTTAAAAACTAATTTGTTAAAAAAAGAATAATTAGAATAACACAATTATTTTTAAAATTATTTTTATTGTTAGTAAACAATTTCGGGGTTCCTACCCATACATGGCAAGCATGAAAGGCTTTATAATGTCACTAGCTGACAATACCTATTCGGCCTGGCGTCTACCATGTACGTAATCAATAATTAATTAAAAATGTTAAAACTAAGTTAGTATGGCTTTAAAAATGATTTAATAAATTCGCTGGTTTCTTCTTGAAACACTTTTCACTTTGAAAAAGAAAAAAAAAACACTTACTTTGTTGCGTAGAATTAATATTGATTGCAATAATTACGCTACAGCTGTACCTAGTCGAACGGGAGACCTCCGGGCCAATGTTCGAAGCGTGCGTTGAAGCCTGGACGTTCGATGGTGTTGCTGGGATGTCGCGCCTTGATTCTTGAAGTCCCGTGCCAATTTTAAAAGCGGTGAAACTCCAATTCTATTGACGTCGACACGTTGTTGGGAACGGTTTTCCTTTGGATCAAGTGTTAAAACACAAAATCGATATTTATCGTCGATTTTCCAAAATCCGTTACGAAATCTGCGCCAGTTTAATTATATTCTGTGGCCGAAGCTTTTTTTTTAAACTTTATTTATTGAATATAATAAAACACATTTATATATTTCGTTTGCAGTCGTAGAATATATTTTATTAATTTTTAATTAGTAGAAAACTATCTTGTTAACATTAATGATACTGTAAAATCTCTTGGTAGATTTTACGTTAAAGCAGATTGGTACTACGACCTTTCTGTGGTCACCACTTCTTCATAAGGGTGACTGTTATTTTTACCTCCTTAGGTAATCAATACCGCTTGGTATCAGATTCTAAAGGAGATAATGATTGATTGATCAGTATACGTTACTAATGATTTATTTGAAAGAAATTAAAAAAAATTAAATTTTATGTTTAGTTTTAAACATTCTGGCGGCTCTCGGAATGGGGAGATTGTGATCTTAACGGCCGGAGCTCGATCATCTCAGGATGGATGGGTGGCGTTTCTTCTGCAGGTGGAGTTCGTGTTGATTGGACATGATGATATTTTTTCCAAAGTCGACAAGTACCCCAGAACAGCAGCAGGAACATCGATATGATGATGATGGTGGTAATGCCACTGGATAATAGTGAATGATGACGGATGGTTCTCCATGTTGTTTCCTGAAGTTAATTGCAAGGGCATTGCCTGTTGGTGTCTTCTCATTGGGAATTAGTGATGAAGGTGCCCTTGGACATTTCATAAGGTGGTTTGAGGCTTCCTTATAAATTGTTTCGATCTGGTTGACGTATTTTGTTGTACAGTAACTATGTTGAGGAAGATCGAGGGACAGGATTATCTCGTTCTTTTCCTGAACTTCTTTCCATAGTTTTTTTAACTCGGCAAGGCGGTTAGAGATGTAGGCTTCTGTTTTTCGGGGTGTAGCATCCTTCTTGGAATTGGTTAGAATCTGAGCAATTTTTTGGCCCAATTGCTCTTGCTGGCTGCTGAGTTGATTCATTTGTTCCATGTTGGTGGTGGACATCTTGACGTCTGTAGATTTCAAATGAACTACCCACAGGCTCGAAGGACCAAATTGTAAAGTCCTTCGTGGTGTGTGTTCTAACGCGGCAGTGCGGTTAGACTAATTGTAAATGTTTGTAAGACATCTACTTGGTAGGATCCTTCTTGGTTCGAAGAATCAAATGTAAAGTCCAGCGTGAAGACTTTATTTCTAACTCGGCAAGGCGGTTAGACTAATTGTAAATGTTTGTAAGACATCTACTTGATAGGATCCTTCTTGGTTCGAAGGATCAAATGTAAAATCCAGCGTGAAGACTTTATTTCTAACTCGGCAAGGCGGTTAGACTAATTGTAAATGTTTGTAAGACATCTACTTGATAGGATCCTTCTTGGTTCGAAGGATCAAATGTAAAATCCAGCGTGAAGACTTTATTTCTAACTCGGCAAGGCGGTTAGACTAATTGTAAATGTTTGTAAGACATTTACTTGATAGGATCCTTCTTGGTTCGAAGAATCAAATGTAAAGTCCAGCGTGAAGACTTCACTGGTAATGTAGTAAATGCGTGTAAAACATTTACTAGTGCACGATCCTTCTCGGTTTGAAGGACCAGATGTAAAGTTGTTGATGGTTGCTTGGATCTTGGTTGGTTGGATCTTCATTCACGGTCCCTTGGTGATGTTACCGCACAAGAGACCAAATGTTGAGTTGTAGATGGTTGGTTAGATGTCCTCAGGATGATGGTGGTACCAGGAATTGTTGACGTTAACAATGTTCGTAGAACATCCTGCCGGACACCAAATGCAAGATCCAGCTTCCTACCACTCCGAAATGTAGGTAATTCTTCAGTCCGTGTGACTGGCGATCTTCGTTAGTTTTGGACCACTGCCGACGTACAGTCTCATACGCCGAGGTTAGTTTTGACTTAAGTACAGTGGTCCATTGTTCTCGGAGTGGTAGGATGATTACCTCCTTAGGTAATCAATACCGCTTGGTATCAGATTCTAAAGGAGGTAATAGTTGAAGTGATCAGTATACGTTACTAATCCGCCCATGGTGGACCGGTGGACTGTAGATGCATAGGTCGCTGGTTCAAATCCGGCTCGAAGGACCAAAATGTAAAATCTCTTGGTAGATTTCAAATGAACTACCCACAGGCTCGAAGGACCAAATTGTAAAATCTCTTGGTAGATTTTACGTTAAAGCAGATTGGTACTACGACCTTTCTGTGGTCACCACTTCTTCATAAGAGTGACTGTTATTTTTACCTCCTTAGGTAATCAATACCGCTTGGTATCAGATTCTAAAGGAGATAATGATTGATTGATCAGTATACGTTACTAATGATTTATTTGAAAGAAATTAAAAAAAATTAAATTTTATGTTTAGTTTTAAACAGATACAAATGTATTAATATTACTTTGTCTGTAATTATTTTAACGAAGTTTTAAGACGAGCTTAAAATAATTAAATTTGAATTAACACACTTAACAGAACAATTTTAAAATTCACATTTAAATGACATTAAGCAAAATAATTAATTAAAACTCGAATGAGCCTTTATGTTTTACTAGCAGGACAATTTTAAAATCCACACCTAGTTTTATACTCACACAGGATAAACACTTGTTGAATATTTAATAATGACTTGTGAGTTGGATGAAGATTTATAAAGACTTGTGAGTTGTATGAAGATTTATAAAGACTAAAGACTTAATATTAAAACAGAGGTATTTATACCTTATCTGCCTACACAGTTTTCATGGTCATGAGAGAATAAATGCTACAGAAGTTTCTCATAGAGATAACGTCCACTTATCAGAAAGCTGGTAATTTGATATCGTGAGTTTTATTATCTTAAGCAATTCTCATGTAACATGATCTTATCTATAGTGCGATTCTACGTACGTTACTAACAACACTTATGGCTACATTAAAACTAAAAAACATATGTACTTCAACAACCACTTCACAGGTACACGTATTTTTTATACTATTGACTTGATTTTACAACGATTGTCATGTTATTATTATCAATAGGTAGTTAGTTCAGATAAGTTCCCGACTCCACCTTCTTTCTGGAACACTTTCTCAGCTTTACTACAAAACCTGTTAAGACATGATAACAAAATCGTTTTTTACTTATCGTTACCTATCCTATATTCCTACTTATTACCTACACTTCAAAATTTTAAAATTCTTTCTCTGTCATCGCTTTTGGTTTATGATATGCGATATCAAAAATTCTATATAAAGCTAATGTCTTAGGAGACAAATCTTGTCAGTCTCTTTTAACTGAAACGAGTGGCCTTAGATTCAAGTAGATTTCATCAGCTCTTATGTCTAAAAATATTTATTTTCAGTAATGTCTTTCACCGTGAGATTTCTTTATTCCATGGTTATACTTCTAGTCGTAGCTTCAGTTCATAGGTCGTGCATTAACATTAGGTGTCTACATCATCTGCTGTGGTAATTCAAGTGCTACAAATCCCAAAAGAGTATTCGTAATTTGTGGCATATTACACTGTACTTATATTATGGCTATTATGTAGTTATTAAGGTGTTTCTAGTCTAAAAAAATCAGTCAATTAGTAATGTTATATAAAATCTAGTAAAACTTACTAAAAAAAGTAAAATTTTCTTATATGTAGGATATTTTGCTTTCCAAATTCCTACTGCAACATATTTTTGTCTTATTTATGTACATTATATTTAAATAGTATGTACAAATGTCAATAAATTAATATTGCACAATAGCAAATGACAATTATTGGTATGAACTATAACCTTAAAATTAACGACTGCAGTCTGAATACAAACCAACTTCGTTGCAAAATTATCGGCAGTGGGCGCCACTTAACGTACCGATCTGTAATTTTTGGATTCTAATTGCAACAATGAAAGAACTGGAAATGAGACGGCCGTATATAAGCGAAGCTTATACGAATCTAGTAGGCCGTGCTCACGTTTCACTGTTGCGGCATCTAGCGGCGACTTTCGAACTAATGATATCGTTTCAATTTTGGGTGAAAAATCTATCATGGCAAGCATAGGGGAGTTGAACTACCAGTGTTTTATATATCTTGCTACTAACCATAATATGTTTTAAATGAAAATGATAAATCTAGCAGATTGTTAGGTTATTATTTCAAAAACCACAACCAGCTTATATTTCCCTCCACAGATCACTATACAGTATACACACTTCAAAAACTGGGTATTATACTTGAAGAGCAAGGGGGGAGCTAAAACAGATCAGCTTGGATCATCATGAACCAGGGCCAATGGAACAACAAATAAGTGAACCAGATGACCCTAGGTAACACCAGATCAGTGAATCAGCCCAATGGAAAGCACCTCTGTAGGTATGGTATCATTAACCTCAAAAAAGTTTAAGGTTGTTCCAAATAAATAAATCGTTTTCCGTTATTTTAACTAAAAATAGATGTAATAAGTATATACAAACGTATTAAACTTGTTACTTATATTCATATAGTATCAATAATGACCAATTTCTGAAGGTAATTAATTAATAAGTACAGTGTGAAAATTATTATCATAGTAAAGCCATTCATTTTATGCTTTTATTAGTAATAGTTTATTCAAACTCCTTTAGGTGCAGCATTCAACTTGACACTCCACGATGTCAAGCTGTTTCAAAACTATTTGTATAAGTTTTTCAGTAACCATTTGTTACCAAAGATTAACCAGAACCAAGAATGAGGTTACTTTTGGTTAAGTTACAAAATATACTATAAAATTTATTACCATGCACTATCAATAATAAATTTAGTAAAGTACAATTCCAAAGCATTAATATTGGTGCATTTATATTGGAAGGTTAGAAATATTTTAGTTCATTTGCTTTTTCATTCTAACCAATTGTTTTTATTAATGTTACAAGACATTCCATCTCAGTACGTACCTCAGAAGTGCTACAATACATTTCACTATATGTAAGGGATGCCAGACATTTGTAATATATACTTCTTTTCAGGTAGGTGTTTGAAGTGATATCTTATGCGGTAACTCTCCAATCCTAATGTCTATTAGAGTATTTATGCTAGAAGAAATTTATTTTAAAAATGGGTAAAATACATAACATCTTTTAGTGGTAAGAAGCTATTTCATCACACTCAGGAAGGAAGATTACCTGTTAAGTTTGTTTGTAGTCGACAATCATTTTAACAAAGCTGCTAGCAACAACAAAAATTGAAAACGCCTCATTTGAATGTAATATACTTTGGCTACAAATGCGCATGAAAAGGACATCTATGACAACACATGCACTCAATGCTGAGAAATCATTTGGATGTAATATTTATAATCGCAAATTATAAATGGCAAGCTTGCAAAAACACCTCACTCATAATAGCGATAAACTATTTGAATGTAATATATGTAACTATAAATTCTCAGTAAAAGGGAGTTTGCGGTGCCATATGCTCACCCATACTGGCGAGAGACCTTTTCAATGTAATATTTGTAATTATAAATTCCCACGAAAAGGGAGTTTGCAGTGCCATATGCTCATTCATACTGGTGAAAAATCTTTTAAGTGTAATATATGTAATTATAAATGCTCACGAAAAGGAAGTTTACAAACGCATATGCTTACACATAGTGGCAAGAAACCATTTGAATGTAATATATGTAACTATAAATGTTCACAAAAAGGAAATTTGCAATTGCATATGCTAACACATAGTGGTGAGAAACCTTTTAAATGTAATATATGTAACTATAAATGCTCACAAAAGGGGAACTTGCAAATGCATATGCTCACACATAGTGGCGAGAAACCTTTTAAATGTAATATATGTAATTATAAATGCATACATAAAGGAAATTTACAAACACATATGTTTACTCATAGTAGTAATAAACCATTTGATTGTAATATATGTGACTATAAATGCTCAGTAAAAGGGAGTCTACGGCGCCATATGCTTGTTCATACTGGGGATAAATCTCTTAATTGTATTATATGTAATTATACATGCTCACAAAAAGGAGATTTGCAAACGCATATGCTCATTCATAGTGGTGAGAAATCATTTGAATGTAATACATGCGACTTTAAATGCTCAATAAAAGGGAGTTTGCGGTCTCATATGCACACGCATACTGGCGAGAAACCTTTTAAGTGTAATATATGTAATTATGAATTCTCAATAAAAGGAAGTTTGCGGCGCCATATGCGCACGCATACTGGCGAGAAACCTTTTAACTGTAATATATGTAATTATGAATTCTCAATAAAAGGGAGTTTGCGGTGCCATATGCTTACTCATACTGGCGAGAAATCTTTTAAGTGTAATATATGTAATTATAAATGCTCACGAAAAGGAAATTTGCAAGCGCATATGCTCACGCATAATGGTGAGAGACCATTTGAATGTAATATATGTAATTATAAAAGCTCACGAAAAAGAAATTTGCAAACGCATATGCTGACGCATAGTGGTGAGAAACCATTTGAATGTAATATATGTAATTATAAATGCTCAGTAAAAGCGAGTTTGCGGCAGCATATGCTCATTCATACTGGTGACAAACCTTTTAAATGTAATATATGTAATTATAAATGCTCAATAAAAGGAAGTTTGCGGCGCCATATGCTCACTCATACTGGCGAGAAATCTTTTAAGTGTAATATATGTAGTTATAAATGCTCACGAAAAGAAAATTTGCGAACGCATATGCTCACGCATAGTGGTGAGAAACCATTTGAATGTAATACATGCGACTTTAAATGCTCAATAAAAGGTAGTTTGTGGCGCCATATGCTCACTCATACTGGCTAGAAATCTTTTAACTGAATGTATGTTATTATAAATGCTCACAAAAAGGAAGTTTTCAAAGACATAGTCATAGTGGTGATAAACCATTTGAATGTAATATATGTAATTATAGATTAGTAAAATGGAGTATGCGGCTCCATGTGCTCACCCACACTGGCCAGAAACCTTTTAACTGTAATATATTGCGGTGATATTGTGCTAAATAAATAATAAAATTATTTTAGTAATTTTTTAGCAAATACTTTATAAGTGCTGATACATACCTTTAGATCGTAGACGTTTTTAATAATTAACAGTAAACTTTGGAAATACTCTTAATCTTTCCCTTGATTCTAAATTCTTATTTGATTTTAAAATACCTTTTTATCTAGGTTTAAATAACGCAAGAGTTATATAAAAATGTTATGAGCCCTTGGCGAACTTCAAGATTACGTAAAATAAGTTGGGCGCCAACTATAACTTCTAAATAACTTAAAGTACATTTTCCTGAAACACTTGTCTTAGGGCAATGTGGGTTCTCGTTGTTGTAAAAACTATATAACATAAATGAGTATAAAATGAAATCTAATAAATAAAATTTAATTGAAGAAATTGTGTAATTAATTAACTTCCACTCCACAATGGTCATCTTCTTACCGGTTGACAAGTAAAAGGAAAAGACTTTCCTATCTTTTAACTGAGTTGAGCCAGTCCTTTCTTTGATATTGTCGCAAATATGAATACTTACAATTCCTTATATTTATATAAATGATTGGATACAAATACAAATTAAAGTTTGATTTTTTAGACTACAGAATAACAACTAAAACAATAAATTTCAAAATCATTGCAGAGGCTTGTTTGGGGTAGTTGATTTTCTTTGTCACTTCCATCTCAGTCCTCTTTTCGTAGTTGCAATAATATACTCTTACGTTTTATATATATAACTTACGTTATAGCATTTATGACAAATCTGTAATTCGGCAGAACAAAAAGAAGTGTACTTACTATATCATACTATCTACACACTATTATTTTTATTGGCACAACAAAAACTCGTAGTCGTAGTTATTAAGATGATGTTTGGGAATTCTTAAAAATTTGTAGAATTTATAAAATAATTGAGATTGATATGCCTTGATGTATTCGAATTTGCGTTTCAATTAATTATTTTTCTCAAAATGAAGTTACTATAAAGAAAATATTGAGATAGTCAAAAACGTTCTAAATGACAATTCTTATCATAAAACACTCATTAATACAAATATAAAAAATAGACTATACAAAAATTATACTAAAATCACTAATGACAAAAAAACTGAAGATAAAAAGCCATACGTTGTTGTACCACATATTAATAACACCACTAATATAATAACATCAAAATTGAAGAAACTAAATCTAGATGTAATTAATTAAGTCAATAATAAAATAAATGATGTCATTATCAAAGGTAAAGACAAAACAAACAAAAATTGTCAAACTAATGTAGTATATAAAATAGAATGTTGTAACAAGTTAGATTTATAAACCATTATAGATTAGGAAAATCTTACTTTACTGAACAAATGGTGATTCATTTATTATAGTTTTAATTATGCATTTTAAAACTGTAATTAACGTTGACAAAATTATAAAAACAATATCATTAAGAAAATTTAATACTAGTAGGTATTGCGACACCTGGCCAGCCCCCCTCCCTTTTCCCTCACTCCTCCCCACTCCTATCCCCACTACCCCCACGTTGGCCCCCCACTTAGCCCCCCACTTATGCCCCACTCCTCCCCACTCCTATCCCTACTCAGCGTCCATTTTGAATATCCATTTTGAATCGCCATTTTGAATAGCCATTTTGAATCGCCATCTTGGATCGCCATTTTGGATCGTCATTTTGAATCGCCATTTTGAATCTGTCAATTTTGAATGTCATTTGCATATCCACCATTTTATATGTCATTTTGAATCTGTCAATTTTGTTTGTCATTTTGAATCTGTCATTTACATATCCACCATTTTGTATCTGTCAGTGAGAGAGAGGGCCAGAGCGAGAGAGAGAGGGTGAGAGAGAGAGGGGCAGAGCGAGAGAGAGAGAGCGAGAGGGTGAGAGCGAGAGCGAAAGAGAGGGCGAGAGAGAGAGATGCATAAGAGTGAAGGCTGTGTAGTCATACTTAATTAAGGGTGACCTATATACCATAAGAAGCAGAGGATGATTCAATATAGAAATAGGTTACAAAATTATATAAAAGCTTTACATTTATTACAAAATGAAATGAAATCGTACTGTGTAGTCTAAATAAGTTACCTAAGAGTTTATCACGATTGTCTGTTACAAATATATAATGTATTTAATAAAGAATAAACGTATTAAAGATTATTTGTGTTTTACTATCGCTAGCAATAGTATGAGATAGCAAGTTTTCACCGAGTATAAATAGAGATGCATCTGATCTCTTATCTCAGTACGTGATGTTGACTCATCAGGATAACGGTGTTGTTAACAAACTCATTGACAAGCTCCCAATCGAACTACATCTTCCTTCTTACCAATATTGCGGACCCGGTACTAAATTATCCAAAAGATTACAACGCGGTGATAAAGGTATAAACCCTTTGGATCAGGCGTGTATGCAACACGATATTTCGTACGCTCAAAGTTCAGACTTGGGTAGTAGACATAAGGCCGATCGTGTTTTAAAAGAAGCTGCCTGGAGACGTGTTAAAGCTAAAGACTCTAAGTTGGGGGAAAAGGCTTCAGCTCTACTTGTAACCGGTATAATGAAGGTTAAACGAAAGTTAGTAATGGGTCTGAATAAGAAGACTAGTAGGAGAAAGACCAAGAAAAGAAAGAATGATACGAAGAAGATTATCACTTTTAAAGGAGGTATTTTAAAGAAGCTTGTAAGTACGGTAAATCGAGCAAGACCTTCACGGGGAAGGATTTAATACACCATGCGTTGAACGCGGCTAGAAGAATCATTAAAAACGTAGGAGGTAGGAAAAACGTTAAAGTACCTCGAATTATTCCGGTACCTACGGCTACAGGGGGTGTTTTACCTCTTATACCAATTTTTGCTGGATTATTGGCTCTCGGGGCAATTATAGGAGGCGCCTCGGGCATAGTAAAAGCTGTTAACATCGCTAATAGTAACAAGAAGCAGCTAGAAGAAGCTAAACGGCATAATAAAAGTATGGAGGCTATTGCGATAGATAGAAAGAGTGAAAACGCTCTTTACCTAAAACCTTATAAAGCAAGCGGTACAGCATTGTATCTGAAACCGTACAGGTCAAAAAACTGAATAACCTGCCTCGGAGACCACTTACAAACCTAGATCTAATAAAACATGCTAAAGACATACCCTTTTTTAGAGGTGTCTATATGAGAACAAGTACCAAATAAACCTTTACGATTTGAAAGAGCTATTGTTAATCTCGATTATGCTAGAGGACCCGGCACGCATTGGGTAGCTTATAGAAAGGATCGAAATGTTGCTTTGTATTTTGACCCTTTCGGAGACCTAAGACCACCGGCTGAACTTGTGAAATATTTCGGTCCTCGTTGCAATGTATACTATAATGTTGCTCGAGAACAAAGGTTCATTACATTGAACTGAGGGCATTTGTGCCTGAGATTTTTGTATAAAAGAGAAGTGTATGTATAATTCGATCAAGTATGGCTAGAACCATCACTGTGTACGGTAATGGAAATATCCTCTCTACCGGTAGTATTTATCCGAATATACAACTAGACATATACAATATACATTAAAAATAAATTTTATTACGGAGATCAAGAAATAACTATTACAACCGGTAGTTACGAATTGACAGAAATCGCTAACTATATAAAGAATCAAATTAATACAAGCGATCTTGAAGAAGGAGATCTGCTACTACAAATCAAGGCTAACACTAATACAGGAAAGTGTGAGATTTAATCTGCCACAGCGGTTATAGATTTTAGCAAACCGAACAGAATAGGTTCTCTATTAGGATTTAACAATCGTATATTATTACCTGGTATCAGACACGTATCAGATCGAATTGTCGATATACTCTCAACGCCGAACATATTTGTAGACACGAATATTACAGGAGGAGCGTATAGAAACAATCAACCGTGTCATACAATCTTTGAATTCGGTCTCTGCGTACCACCGGGGTACCTGATTGAGAAGGAACCAACACACGTGATTTACTTTCCCGTCACTGTCAGTGAAATTCATAACATTACCATTAGATTAGTAGACTCGACTGGACAACTGGTAAATCTTTCCGAAGATACCTTCACGAGCATAAGGCTAGAACTTAAACGCGAAAAATGCGAATAAACTTTAACTATAAAAACCTCGCCTCGCATCATTCAAAGGTCATTCGTCTTCGTACACCGACTAGTGCGGACCTCTTCCGTTTAAAATTATCTCAAGAGAATAGCTTGTTTCTTGAATCTCTAGGCTTTAAAGTACGACGACAACATGTCGAAAAGAAGTAAATTGCATATTAACACCACTATCATCTTTGCTATTGATAAATTAAACATATTTCAAAAACCCCGCGTCGATACAGAGATAATAAAAGAGGACTTCTACAGTTATTTGCCGTTTACTTTAAACGTCAATCATTCAGACACCATTAGAATTACCATACAAAATTTCGATAATGTTTTAGCTTTGTACGATAGTTACATTTTTGTTAAAGGTACTATGACTCGAAAAGTCAACGTGGAATTCCTACCGGTAAACAGTTTTGCCTACTTTCTGTTTGACGAAATTCAACTAATATTAGGTACTAATCAAATCATCGACGTGTATAAACATCCGGGTATTACGAGTACTATAAAAGGTCTCGTTTCACACGGTGCCGAAGATAGGGCTTTATCCAGTAGTGCATGGAAAATCGAACTCGACAACGGAAATGGCATGTTACATGGTGCGGGGAATAACGTGTTCAATTTCACGTGTAGAATTCCTTTAAAATATAACTTCGGTTTTGCGGATGATTATAAGAAAGTAATTCCTCATATGAGTTGTCAGCTAGTTTTGATACGTTCTAAGAATGATTTTCATTGCTATAAAAGTTCGGCCGGAGATGCTGGTACCGACATAGACTTCAAGATTGATAGACTGTCTTGGGAGGTTTCTCATATACTATTATCGGATGAAAGCAAGTTGAACTTGGTTGAAAGTTTGAGAGATAATTCTTCTATTATCGTTCCATTTAGGCGTTGGGAATTACACGATCTACCCTCGTTAGGTACTACAAAAAATCAGGTTTGGCGTATAAAGAATTCAAATGAATTAGAAAAACCGCGCTGGGTCTTTATAGTTTTACAAGACGAGCGTCAGCTAGGTATAAGAACCGGCAACCCTACTACATTTATTCATTCGAACCTAGTCGATATTAAACTGTATTTAAATTCGCAAGTGTTTCCGCAGCAACGTCTAAATCTCGATTTCAGTCGTAAGGATTACATTCCTGCATATTTAAATTATACACGTTTTCGCGAAAGTTATTACGATATAGGTAGAGGATTGGCCGATAGCTGTTTAATCAATTATTCACAATTTGAAACATACCCTGTTTTGTAATTGATTGTTCAAGACAGGTAGAGAGTTTTAAGGATTCCACTGTCGACATTAGATTAGAACTTGAATCTTCCGATGCATTTACTAGTACAACTAAGGCGTATTGTTTGATCCTACATGACTCCTTGATAGAATATAACCCGTTCACTGAAACAGTGACTAAACACGTACGCTTACGATAATGAAAACTGTCAAACAAAAGAAAACACTAAACATATTTAATTTAGACAATGATGTATTTCTACAATCTGATAGTAATAGAAAACAGGGTGACTTATTACCTACGTCATGTCGAGCAATTCTGAGCGGTCCTTCTTCCTGCGGTAAAACTAATGTATGTTAGGTCTACTGATTAATGAAAACGGGCTAAAATTTGAAAACATCTACCTGTATGCCAAGTCGTTATTTCAACCGAAATATGAATTCTTAAGGGAAGTTATGAAACCTATTAAAAACATCGGTTATCAAGAGGTTAGTGAAAACGACGACGTCATCAGTTCTAAGAACGTCAAACCTAGTTCAGTATTCATTTTTGACGATATAATTTGTGACAAACAGGAAAAAATTAGAGAATATTTTAGCATGGGTAGGCACAAGGGTGTTGACTCGTTTTATTTAGGTCAGACATTACCAGACATTTACCTAAACACTTGATAAGGGATAACGCAAACTTGATTATTCTTTTTAAACAGGACGAATTAAATTTAAAGCTTGTGTATAGGGATCATATTGTAGGAGATGTTAACTATGAGGACTTCAAAAACATTTGTCGTATGTGTTGGAAGGATCCGTGTGATTTCCTAGTTATTAATAAAGATTGTTCCCTCAATAACGGTAGATATCGGAAAGGTTTTGATACATATATAAGTTTATAATTAGACTAGAATCGTTTAGTTCTCTCTTGGAGTTATCATCATGTCGAGCTCATATGATGCGAGTTTAAAACGTAAAATATTAAACGCACGCAAAGCTATACATAGAAAATTTACTTACTTTCGTCGTGATAAATCTGAAGCAGAACGTATGTATCGTGATACTCATAAACAAGTTATATCTCCTTTGGAAACTATTGCTAAATCAGTTAACGTAGCTAACGTTCCCCTATTGAAAATTAAAAGGCAACCGGCAACGGTTTCATCTACTACACCTCCATTGAAAGTTAAAAAACAGGCAACATCATCTTCTTCGGATACAGACGAGGAAGATGATGAACTAACTGACTGTCATGAACTCCCAAAATATTACGGTATGTTACTAACTAGGGGTGGAAACAACGTAGATCGAACACGGAATGCGCTCAGGAATAATAAAAATGTAGACGAATGGAAATTTGCTTGTTCTCGGGTAACGCTGCAAGGAAATGATATTATGATTAAAAACAACCTTTTCAAGGGAACCCCAGATCTGTTTGATTTACTAACACTTAAACAGCTAGACTCTATTCCAATGGCAGAGGATATAGAGAATTATACAAAAATCATAGGTCTTACCAATGCACACAGAAAAGAGTATAGACCTCGTGGTAAATTAGTAGGTGTTAAACATTGGAAATATAAAAACGTAATAAAACCGAATCTAGATAAAATTACTGGTGCGGGAATTCCTTCAATTTCAAATTTCAAAAAGTTAAACGAAACGAAAGTCGAATTTGTATATTGGAACAAAGCTAACGAACTTGTCGATCGACTTCGTTTGTTATTTGCTGTAAAATAAGCCGGTAAGAGTAGTCCTCTGAATGAAAACGAAATAATTTCAATTATTTCCGAGCTTAAAGAAGAAGGTATTATAGAATAAAAGATCTCATCGCTGTTGAAAGTAGTCAGTTCGTTACTATTATCATTCGCAGTATGAATGCTACTATAGACTTGTTCGGACGTTTAATAGTTGGAGATGCTACAGTAGTTAAAGGTCCTCCCTGGGTAGGGTTTAAGCTAACAGAAGATCAGAATTTCGATTTAGAAAACAAAAGAATTACAAACGCAGGCGACGCTATTAATGATTCAGATCTCGTAACAAACAAACACGTCTTAATACTAGAAAATAAAACTATTAACGGTAAGAAACGAAGATTAACCAATTTAGCGGATCCCGTAGATGCAGAGGATGCAGTTACAAAATGGTATATGGATAGCGAGATATCTAACATTAGTCGTGACGCGCTAAGAGATAGTATTAAAACTTTGAACGAGATTTGTATAGAACTGTCTAAGGTAACTTTATGGCTTCTTGCTAAAGCAGATTCTAGATCTAAAAATTTTGATAGATCACGGCTCGTAGACCTACAAAATTTTTAATTACCCAGAGAACCTCACAATAGTCGTTGGATATATTACTTTACATTCTATTTAATAATTCAGTCTTGCATTGCTAATAATTTGAGTAGCTGCAGTTATTAACAGAGATGAACGCAAAACAAACCGTTGTCGATGAAATACATAGATCGGCTAGAAAAAATTTTCAAAGACGTAGTACTATAATAAAGGCTTATGATGATTTGTTTCAAATAGATTTAGCCGAGCTTATTCCCTACGCTAAAGTAAATAGGGGTTATCGTTACATACTGTTAATGATAAACTGTTATTCGAAATTCTTGTATGCACGGCCGTTGAAGACTAAGACCGGAGAAGAGGTGGCAAAGCAGTTCCGTAGTATCTTTAAGGGTTCTGTCATACCTAAAAATGTACAATCTGATCTCGGAAAAGAGTTTTATAATAAGCATTTTAAAAATTTAATGAATGAATACAACATAAATCATTACTCTACGTATTCCGTGATTAAGGCTTCAATAGTCGAACGAGTTATTCGTACAATTAAGCAAAAGCTGTATAAAGAATTCAGCTATAGAGGGAAATTTAAATGGGTAGATATATTACAACGGGTAGTTGACAGCTATAATAATACAAAACATAAAACAATAGGGATGCCTCCTGCATCTGTTAAACCTACGACACAGCTGTCGGTATATAACACTAATGTAAAAACTACCAGTAAACGCAGGTTGGATTTGAATGACACATAAGCGAATTCAAAGGAGTCTTTTCCAAGGGATATACACCTAACTGGTCAACAGAATTATTCAAAGTAGTTAAAGTTCAATTTAAAAAACCTATCACATACTTGCTGGAAGATCTACATGGAGTTCCCGTTCGAGGTGCTTTCTACGAGTTCGAGCTGCAAAAACCAATCAACCTGATGATACCTAGTTGAAAAAATACTTAAACGTCGCGGCAATGGTGACATTTACGTAAAATGGCTCGGCTTAAATGAAAAGTCCTGGATAAAGAAGGAAGATCTACTCACTCGCTAGCTCCTTTATAGTATTATTATTATTAGTATACTTATGTATTATTTTAGTTATAATTTAGTATTATATATCAATATGAAATGTATGTATTATTTTAGATATAATTTAGTATTATATATCTCTATGAAATGTATTTTCTTCTTCTTTCAATAAAAGTTCTTGTATAAAATATTTGTTTTTTTTATTTTTTATCTTAAACTACCGAAATAAAAACACAAGAAATAAATCATATTCTATCTATTAGACAAATTCAATAACATTTTAAAATATCAATATTTAAACGTTATAATTCTATGAAACACGTTTAAGGTAAAGGAAAATACACAAGAATCAATTACAATAGATTTATATATAATTATCTATAAAATAGGTAATCTTTTAGAATGTTTTATAGCCTGCAAATATTATTGTTTTATATTTTTGTATTTTATTTTAATATAGATGAACGAGAATTAACGTTTCTTGTCGTAGAAGGGCGTTTTTAAAAATGGTACTTTATTTTTAAAAACGCAAAAGACGGAGCCCAAGTTACAAAATAAACAGTTTATTGTTAAGTACAAGAAAATATTTATTCGTTGTGAATTTACATAGTATGCACTTGCATAATCATTTAAATACTATTATACAGTTTTAACTTAAAGCTGGGAGTATTGCTTGAAAGAAGGTAAACATCTATCCAGATAGACAGTTTCTATCTTCCAAGCTTCGTCGTAACTCAGACTGAATTGTCCCATCAAGTGCTGGTCTTTATATACCCTTTCTGTGGGTGTGAAGTCCTCCAAGTGACCACACGTGGTCGTATGTCTACGTGACACAGCTGCTGTGCTATGCAGACACGTGGCCGTGGGTGTGATACTGCACCTGCATCGTGGGCGCTCCGCTTCGAGGCGTTTATCTCGCATACATTTAATTAGGTCACACTTGGCTTGAGTAATGATTAAATGTTAACTCCTCCCACGCAAGAAGGAAATATACTTTGAAGAAGAATATTTCAGTGGTTACAAAAAAGTGACTGGTTAAATGAAAATTAGGAGGTGTCACATTTCACAAATATATTGATAATAATAAGCATGCATAATAAGATAGTAAATAAAATAGTACTTAGTATATGGAGATTACATAGATACATAATAGAATACATAATATGAATATAGAACAGAGTAACAATGATAATATATATATATATATATATATATATATATATATATATATATATATATATATATATATATATATATATATATATATATATAATACTAATACTAATGTGTCATTATAATTAGGTTAGTATTGATAATAACAATAATAATTATGTTAAAGGTGATCTGCTTTGGACCAGGGGACTTGAAGTTGGGTTAAAAGTTACATCGTCGGGTTCTTTAAGGGGTGACGTTAGTTGATACATTTTGGTGGCAAATAATCTGCGTTTGTAGTAGACAAAGAGGATAAGACTTATTGTTATGATAGTCATGATAAGCGTGAGAATTAAAGGGCCATAATGTAATGGTGTATATCTGATAGGAGTGATACGTTCGAGTGTAGACATGTCCTTTGTTAATTTCGCTTGATTCTGGATTAATTGATGAACATTTATAGGTGATAGGTCAATTTTTGTAATTTCGGGTACATGGACTGAATCGGGTTGCAATTTTCCGATGGATGCCATAGCGATTTGTTTCTCTTCTAGGGAAGATGATTGAAATGTAGCCAAAAGTTCGTTTTGATTGATTAGAACGGAACAGCCACTGGTAAGATGGAGTAATATTGATCCAGTAATGGTCTTTCGTGTTATAGAGTCGATACATCTGCTATCGATGATCGTTTTATTAGGGGAACTAATGATCCAGGTGGATTGATTTATTTTTATTACTTTTGTCGTATGCAATTCAAATATGACAGGTTGACAGTTTTGCGCTTTCTTGAAGGCTAATAATTGTGTTTCGCACAATTTGGAATTTGGGATTGTGAAGTAATTTGTTTGTGAACAGAAATAATGCGAAGGGGTTATTTGCATACATTGCTTATCGGTGATGGGAATGCTAAAGTCGGTATTAAACAGTATGACGTTGTAGATGGGAATGACCATTTGGAATTGATTGTTGTGAGCAGCAGGAAATGGGATGAGTCTTATGTATTGGTGTTCTGTGGGTGGTTTTATTAAAGGAACCTCGTATATAAAAGTGAGTGTGGTGTTCTTTTGATATGCCTTGATCCAAATTAAGGATTCATAAAGATGTAGATTCTCATGGTTAATGGGATATGGGACATCCAAAGTTTGTTTGGTAGGTAGTCTTTGTAGTGTGTTTGAGATTTGAGATAGTATCGATAACAAATCGTTGTTATCAATTAAAGATAAATGTAGCTGATGGTTTTGGGCAAAGGTTAACGAGGTTTCGAGATCCATACATGTGGTGATAAATAGTTGTAAAGATTGAATTGATTGATCTAATACAGTAAACGTATTTAGGGTTCCAATGATTTCTCGAATTTTCACAGTGGTATTGAGAATGATTTTATTGAGATTTTGACTTAGAAGATTTTGGTTCTGTGCGAGGGTTTCAATATTGGTTTTGAAGGTGTTGATTGTATCATTTAAAATTTGGGATTGTTCTTGTAGGATCATTTTTTGAGTATCGGTAGATGTTGTCAATTTTTGGATAACTTCTTCATAGCGTCGACCGTCGTCAGCGTCAAGGTTACCCGTTAAGAATTTAATAACGTTACCTACACCGTCAAATAGGGACCGTTTTGATCTTTGATGCGTCTGTAAGTCAGGAAATAATTGATTGACTAATTGATCGGCTTTGTCTAAGTATTGTCTTATTAATAGTAATTGATTATCATGGCTAATAGCAATGTCTTTCGTAGTTTTTGGAGATGGAAGTAAGTATTCTCGATTGTTTAATAAGGAAATAGTGTTAAGTAAATTAATTTTGAGGGTTTGATAATTATTTAATAAAGGAGAATAGTCTAATGTTTTAATTAAGGACCAAGTGCTTTCTTTAATGAGTGCTTTGCCTTGCACTAAAGGGTATAATCCGGGGTTGTCGATTAGTTGGTGAATCGTTACGTCGCAGTGGACAAGGGTCCAGGTGATGAAGAAGATCTTGATTGTCCTGAAAAGATCATTAGGTCATTAGCATGTCTTTTTAGCAATGCCTTTGTAAGTTCATGTCTTATGTCATAAGTGTCATGTTCATGGATCTTTTCGATTATGTAGGGTCCAGAGAAACGTGGGGCTTTCTTATTTCGTGCATGAGTTTTGACATATGCTCGATCGCCTATTTTAAAAATATGAGACCTGCGAGGTGCATTAATTCTGACGTTTCGCTGTTCTTTGGTTAAGTGTTGAGTGTCATGAAGACTGTTATAGATATGCTTCATTTTTTCCTTGTGGTCAATAACATAGTTTTCATAGAAGGTTTTCTCGAATTCCAGATCAAATGGGTTTTGGCTTTCAGAATGGCCAAATAAGATTTCAAAAGGGGTATATTTTAGGTTTGAATGAATTGAGTGATTATAGGCTAGGATACAATAATAAATTCGTCTTTCTTCAGGTGTGTTTTCTAATAGTCTATAATGTTCGAGAAGCGTAGAATGTAAACGTTCTACTGTAGCATTCGATTGATGGTTATAGGGGGTGGTTACATGTAGTTTAATTTTGTGCAGTTCAGCAAAACTTTTTAGAGGTTGTTTATCGAATTCGCCGTCAACGATTAATATTTTCGGCGTGGTATAGGTTATAATGAAATGGAATAAGCGGTCTACAACATCTATGATCATCTATGATAAAAAGCATCTATGAAAGTAATGTCACGTGGGGTTTGCGTTACTGGGGAACGTAGTCCGAGGTAGAAAGGAATCAAACACAAGTTGTAAAAAACAACTATATACTAAGACAATAAACAGAGTACAAAAGGTTTACATGTTGACAATAAACAGAGTACAAAAGGTTTACATGTTGACAATGAACAGAGTACAAAAGGTTTACAAAGGTTACCAAGGGATTACATGTTGACATATGGTGAGGACGTATATGTCCTCCTAAACTACTACAATACAGGGGAAGTTGGAACCAACCCTGTTCAGCACTAGGTCTACAAACTAAGCATGTAGGAGATAACCTCCTGGTAACTAAGCCGGGGAAGCCTGGACACAACTCCCCATAATTCTGCATAGAGTGGGCAATTAAGCGCCGCCCACTCAATTTAAGCACTAAGCATTTATATAATTAAAAGAGTACTCACCAGCTTGCTTGTAGATGTAGTGTCGGAGTCATGGAAACTGACTGGTTTGAATAGCTCAAGCAAGCTGGTTATATACTGCCGAACGAGGAAGTAAATCGTATCGTAGTTGGAATCCGTAGGCAGAAGTTCTCGGTAAGTTTGTGGGTTGATTGCATGCGCGCTGCCGGTGCCTGGTACGAAGCTGCAGCTGGGCGGAAGTGTTGGTGAATTCACTGGAAGGAATGCACACCTGCAGGCACATCGTGTGGGATGCCTCGCCTCGACGGAGGAAGTAGGCGTAGATATTGCATGCCAACGGATGCAATGGTGGGCGAAGCGAGCGCGCTTCTAAGAAGACCTTGCACATGCCGGTCGCGAGACGGCAGCTGCTGAACTAGCGTAGGCAACTGAATGTGGCCTTGCATGCTTTATGTTACACAAACGGAAGAGATGTTGAGTATTGAATAAAATATTTAAGTACAAATATTTCCGTTTGTGACACTTTCCCCCTCTTCGACGGAAGAGCGGTGTGGGCGGTAGTGTCGATGAAGCAGGTATCCAAAAAGATGAGCATATTGGCAGCAAAAGATGGTGATTCCCAAATTCGGAGAATACAGAATAAAATGACGATACTAATATCTAAGTAAGAGTACGTTTAAAGATTGATTCAGATTACAAAAGATATTAAACATAAGAAAAATGAATAGTGTAAAAATAATGTTACTGACTGTTTCGAAAGACGTTTTCAGGATTAAAGATGAGAACTGCTTTGCCTGGAATTTCGAAGTGTGTATGGAATGGATGCAAAGCAAATTGATGCTACCATAGTGGCGTGATGAGCTGGTTGCTGGTTAAGGTTCCATAAAAGCTATTGTTCCATATTCGTAGCATTGGATGTGTGTAATATAAAGTAACATATCTGGAGAGCTTATGCTCATAGAATTATTCTTCTTGACCAAATTATTCGATTGCAGCGGTAATTGATTGCAATATTGGTCTGGAGAGCATTATTCTCAAATTCGAACCATAGGTGACGGTCGGTAGAAACCAATTGGAACAGCCAGAGTATTCATCCAGTTGAAAACCATTTAGCATTTAGCTAATGCCGATGGAAAATCCATTTGTGCAGGCGAAGAAAGAAACAGTTCGTAGTAAGTAACAATGTAAAAACAAAAAATTTAGAAAAGTGAACATCTGAGGAATTCAATGAACGTACTTGAACAGTATATAATATAAGACTCTAAAGTAAAGCAAAGCAAAAAATAAAAAATGATTAAAAATACAATTAACTAAAACTACAGATACGTCCGCGTTCATAGCAAGTGTCAAAAAAAAGTAATAGTTCAATAGTAGTTATACAAAAACATGAAAAGTGATAAATAAAGAAAAATAAGTTCGTACATAAAAACAGATCTGAACAAAAATATCGTGAGTGTTATAAATAAGATACAAGATTCATGAAATATAAATTCGTGGAACAGAATAGTAATGTGACACTACATCCACACTTATACGTGTCAATAAAGATATGGTACTGACAATAACTTTCATAAAGGAAAAAATTAAATTTAGAAGTAATAATACAAAATATAAACCGTAAATTGCGAAAGAAAGTGTCAGCATTACAATATATTACTATTTACTTGGTTATTGGAATTGTTCAATTATGACATTCCATGGTTGGGTTTAATAGTTGAACGTGGCAAGTGCAAAGTTTACATAATAATAAAACAGGTGAAACTCATAAACGACATAAAAATTCAGTTAATTTGATTAAGAGAGATTCTAAAAGTACAAAAAAAAGTGTGAAATACATGTAGGTAATTCATCCAATACTTAATTAAGAAAGATGTAATTGATTGTTACAACTTTCTTAGATCGATTGTAATGTCGGTGAAGACAAAAAAAAGAAAGGGGTGATCTCTGATCAGTGATTAAATTGTCTTGCTGGTTACAGCAAGATGTCAAAATAAGGGCTGTAAAAAATCTAAATATTCAAAAGTATATTATTATATACCTTTGAATATTTATTTGAGAAGAAAAGTGGTGGTGGGTGGATTTCTGTGATTTATTTAGCATATGAATCGAGAACATGCGAAGCATTTTACGCAAGTGTTCCCATTAGAGTATACGGCTTACAGATGATAAGAAAAATTTTGTAGGGTTTTCAACCAAGGCATTTTTGGAAATGAACAGCGATAGAAAATAGATAAAACTCGGTGTAGTTATTAATAGTCACAGACGGAGAACAAATATATAAAAAAAAGTATTCATTTTGAATTATAACAATTATAAAAATTGGCAACGGTCATAATTTAGAAAAAGAAGTTCAGAATATCGAATAATAGGGTAACAAAGTACAGAAATTAAAGTTCCATTTGTTCCATAAGTTTCGGAAACAAATAGTGTAAACAATTTGTAACAATAAGTTAAAAAATATAAATTAAATAACACTAAAAGGTTGTACCGTGCCGATTTATTCGAAGTGCATTTCAGTTGACAGATGAAGTTTTGTCACTGAATAAGAGTCAACTTCCGTGGTCACAACGGGTATGACTGCTAGGTCGCTGCTAGGAAAATCAGTAAAAATAAAAACAAAATTAAACATTCAATACATAAACGTAGATTACCAGGTTGCCTTGGGTGTTGCCACGGGAGGAAAAACTAAATACCACCCATAGTATATATATTTAAATAAAAGTTAAGCCACTTATACTCCATAAATGTCAGTTCTGGCTCGAAAGCCCTTCACACAAATTCGTAGACGCTTTCCGGTACGTGGTACATTGAGGCCTCGTTCCACATACAAATCCCGGAGTATAGAAAAACAACTTCAAATGAGAGCGAGAAAAAATAAAAACGAGAATGCACCAGGTCAAAACTGGCAACAAAGTCAGACCTGTCATGGGCAGAACACATCCATACCCGCCAATAAATACAACAAAAAAAAACATAAAGAATGCATTCATCGCATTAACAGCCTTGGTAGTGTAATGTCTGGCGTGCCGGACTTTCACCCAAGCGGCCCGGGTTCGACTCCCGGCGCTGGCAGATCTGGTTAAGGTTTTCTGCAGTTTTTCCTTAGCTGTAACACAAATGTGGGATTTGCGCTGTTCCATCTATAAGTCGGCTGCAGCCGCACATTGGGCCTACATAATAATAATAATCGCCCCCTCCCTCCCGCACAAGCTTATAGCTTCTGGGGCCTTGGTTTAGGCTATGGGTGGTAGTAATTATTATTATATTATTATTATTATCGCAACTGCAGTTTAAACAATAATAATAATACATATATAATCAAGCCTGCCATTATATACCTATTCACCAATAGGCTGGTTCAGGCGAACAAATAAAGCCAAAATTTTAGGAACCAACCTTCAAGCATCATAATTTACCCATGCTTGACAAAACAATAATATAATAATAATAAACATCTCCCCTTCCAGGCAAAAATCAAAACATTATAAGAAGAAAGAACCCTAGGCCTGGGAAAAATTCAATTAACTAATAATATAGAATAAATCTGGTAAAAAAAGAGCTTCATAATTGGGTTTATGAAGGTGACCAAGAAACGTTAAATGATCGTTAACTTCACTATATAAATTCAAAATTGTATATAGGATAGAAATATGGTATATAAAATATAAAACTTGTGTGTAGAAAGACAGAGCATTACTTAATAATGTGTGTGCGAACAATGTTTAGTTCGAAGAAATTCATAATTAAAATACATTATATTCAAAAGGAGAAGAAATAATTTTAATGGAAAGTAGCCTTAAGTACTTTACTAACAGTAAATTACTGGAAATTCAAACGTTCTTAAAAGGTATAAAGAAAAAAAAGAAGTCAAAACGATAATCATCGTTATTAGCCAGGGTTTCTGGCATACAAGAAGAGAAAAAGAAGGGTTTTTTAGGTTGACTATGCTTTTATGAGATGCACTCGGACTTATGAAAGTACAAATGCGTCTCAAAATGAATATATTCCAGAGAAATGTAAAAAAAACTAAGACCCTAAGTGGGTAGGCAACAAAGATCACGTCCAAGAATAAGTGGAAACTGTTTGTGGTAAGGTCAAAAGATGCAAAAGAAACTAGTTGAACAAAATAATTCGGAAATATTCAATTTCCATAAACTGAAAAACAAAAAAAAATAAATAAAAAAAAAGATAGACAATCATGAACAATAAAAAGAAAATTTAAAAATGATTCAAATATCGTAATATGTAAGTTGAGTCTAAATACTCACAGGATTGGGTTTTTACCGTTGAATGGTCAAATACCATCAAGAATGGGAAAGAAATTAACTATTTATTCGTAACAAGGAAAATTCGAGTATCATACGCCGAGTAAAACAATATTTAAGAAAATTAAAGTAGGAAAAATCGGGAATCAAAAAGAAACCAGGATAAATATTCATTACAAAAGAAAAATTAAAAAAAAATGATTGGAATAGTTGTTGAATTTAAATGCTTGCGCTTACTAGTTATGACTGAAATAAATCTACACCAGGTGTCCGTTATCAGCTTGCGTGATAAATATGAATTAGAATCCGAGTGAAATCACATCAAGGTTATGACGAAACGTTGAACAGATGCAAGTGGTGTTCTTCGAATGAAACGGTTCAAATAGAACTTTAGAGTAATAGGCGTAGCCGGAAATAAAAATGTAACTAATTATAATAATAAGTATTGCCTCATGATAGGGGTTAATAGGAAAAAATACCACTTGAAAGTATATTAAAAAGATTGAAACTAATACGTGCATGGGCCGAAAAAGAAAAAATAAATTAAACGTTGAACAGAGAACGCGTCAATTGACGATAAGATTTAATAAGAAAAACACGAAAGGCATTAAATAAAGAAAAATAAAAAGATATTTGGAACAATATTTTAATTAGCTTGCAGTGGGAAACATTAATAAAAGAAAGAGATACGATCGTGAATATCATAATAGAAAAATTAAAATTAATTAAATAGTCAAGGAACTTTTATACTACTTGAGCTGACTATGAAGTTGAACGAAGGAATGCACTTTTAGATAAGGCGGGATCTGATATGAAATGGAGAACCTTCAATGTCATTGCGCGCAGCTGTACTGTGCCCACCTGCATAATCACGACGTTCTGGATTGAAAGAAGACATTTCTAGAATTATTTTTAGAAACGAAATTTGTAGTTATAAACGGAATTACTCAATTTTGGCATGGTATACGACAACCAGAAATGATCTTGAAAGGACTGCTCGTTTTTGGATCGTAGGTAATAGATAAAGACACCGATATACGAAATGCGAAGCTGGCGGTTTTAAGAGACCTTGTAGGAGAAAGAAATATGTCTTGGAAGACTGATGTGGTTTATCTAAAAGCAGAGTCTTCAATAACTTGCAAAGATACATAGGAAGGGGTTGTATCGCGCAAAGCGATACACGAAGGAAAACAAAATTAGTAAAATTAAGAAAATTGTCGAAAACATGACGTAGAAAAAATTAAATAAAATAGTGATTTTTCACATTCTTTGTATAAACAAAGCTGAAAGTGACTTCCTAAAATAAAAGATTAATTAAGAATGAGGAGTTAGTTACTTAATCGGCTCAAAATGAAATACAAATTTAGTCGGCTGTTAGACGCGTATAAAAAAAGGGATTTATCAACAGGAAAAGGTGTATAGTTAAGTAGGTAAGTTAAATTGTGGCGGGACGTCTCCGCCCTTGTTGAAAATTGATAAACGAAATAGACTGTCTCCAGCGGATTTTTGAAAATATTAGTACAAAGGTACACCAAAAAGTAATTAACAAAACAATAAGTAGCGGTTTTTCCCCTCTCTGGAAAGTAAGTTACAAAAATTAAAATAGATTTTACAAAAACAATTAAGCAGAAAGAAATAAGGAAAATAGACGGTAATAAATGAAAAAGAAGTCAAACGGTTATTGAAAAAATAAAAAGGAAATTCGTAATCAGGTCTCGCAGAAATAGCTGTGATAGAAATTGTATTAATGAAGCGGTCAGCAGAATGCAACGTGATCGCGCAAATAGCACACGAAATTGCAGAGAGAGAATGCACTAATTAACTGTAGCGTCGCGTCGCTCGCGCTAATTGGATATTTAACAAGCGGGAGGATACTCATAAAGATCGAAAGTGTACAACATATATAATTTAACATTAAAACTAAAAATATTTGACATAAAGAAAAGGGATAAATTAAACAGATTAAAATATTCATAATGGGCTATAAACTTAGATTAAAAATCTTGCGAGAAAAAAAGAAAAACGGGTATTTAAGAGAGTAATATAGAAAAATGCTTTACCGAAATTGGATATTACCAAATTCATCGTAGAGTCAAAACTTTATTACGGAAAAAATTCCTAAAAATTTATAAGGTGTTCTTGAACTTTAATATTAGTATGATATTAGATTTGAAATGGCTCGAAAAAAGGGTTTGAAATAAAGAGAATCGTAGCTAACAAAGAATTAAAACTGGATTTCGTCTAACAGGGAAATGTTACTGCAACATGGGGGGGGGGTATATAAATAAAAAAAAAGTCGTCATTAAAGGGAAAATCATAAACCATAATCAGTGATCAGGATATTGCATCATTAAGGGGTAATCAAAAGGGGACTCCAGTCCAGAGAAGTCAGTAGATGAGAAGGCAAAAAGAAAACAAAAGAGTGGTTACGCAGGGTGTACAACACAACTCGCAGAGGGTGGGGTCTCTCCATTATTGGGACGGTTAAAAAGAACTCGTAGGGGAAATAAAACGAAAATACGGAAGGTTTATCCTCGTAGTCGTACAAAAAAAGGGTGCAAGAGGGTATCTCGGAATCGAAGCACGCGCCTCCATCACAATGTCACATGGGGTTTGCGTGACTGGGGAACGTAGTCAGAGGTAGAAAGGAATCAAACACAAGTTGTAAAAAACAACTATATACTAAGACAATAAACAGAGTACAAAAGGTTTACATGTTGACAATAAACAGAGTACAAAAGGTTTACAAAGGTTACCAAGGGATTACATGTTGACATATGGTGAGGACGTATATGTCCTCCTAAACTACTACAATACAAGGGAAGTTGGAACCAACCCTGTTCAGCACTAGGTCTACAAACTAAGCATGTAGGAGATAACCTCCTGGTAACTAAGCCGGGGAAGCCTGGACACAACTCCCCATAATTCTGCATAGAGTGGGCGATTAAGCGCCGCCCACTCAATTTAAGCACTAAGCATTTATATAATTAAAAGAGTACTCACCAGCTTGCTTGTAGATGTAGTGTCGGAGTCATGGAAACTGACTGGTTTGAATAGCTCAAGCAAGCTGGTTATATACTGCCGAACGAGGAAGTAAATCGTATCGTAGTTGGAATCCGTAGGCAGAAGTTCTCGGTAAGTTTGTGGGTTGATTGCATGCGCGCTGCCGGTGCCTGGTACGAAGCTGCAGCTGGGCGGAAGTGTTGGTGAATTCACTGGAAGGAATGCACACCTGCAGGCACATCGTGTGGGATTTGTAAGTAATATTTGATCTGAATAACCTAGTGTCAGACTGTTTCCTGTAGAGAAATTCTGAGCGGTCTTTCTTCCTACGGTAAAACTAATGTTATGTTAGGTCTACTGATTAATGAAAACGGATTAAAATTTGGAATTATCTACCTATACGTCAGAAACTCATCCAGTTTTTGTAATTGATTGTTCAGAGCAGGTAGAGAGTTTTAAGGATTCAACTGTAGATATTAGATTACAGCTTGAATCGGTCAACCTATTTACTAATACAACTAAAGCATACTGCTTATTTTTGTTTAAAATAAAACGAAAAATGGTGTACTATTTTCTCCTGATATTAATTCATAATAAACGTTTTCTATGAAATATTATATCTATTATCTTATTGTGTAGTGATATATAGGATGAAAAAAGTTTCAACCTCCAACTACAAACAAAGAAATTAAACATCGATTCAATAAAAAGTTTACTATTTTTTTTAAATATACGTAAATATAGAAAAATATTAAAAAGTCATCTACTTCCAGTTCATCCTACTACTGGTGGTTGCTTGTTTAGTCTGTAAAAGAATAAAATATGTAATTAGAGTCTTATACTTTTTAGATATTTTTATCAAATTATTTAAAAAAATTACCTTTTTCTTGTTGTTTCATCTCAAGCACCTGCGTCTTCTGATGATGTCTGCCATATGTTTTGAATGATGTTATAGTTACTGAAAAATTACTTAATCTATTGATCTCGTCTATAAGAGTCTTATCGACTTTTTCGCTATATCTCTTTAGTAGAAATATTTTACAATTATTTAACTCGACTAAAATCGATCTTCCATATCTGGTGTCCATTTCCTTCAGACTTAAAATCTTATAAGCCTTATTGATTTTTAACATCTGTGTGGATACAATTGGTTTATCTTCTGCTATACTGTTGAAAAGTTTCACGATATCCATTTTGATTATACTGCTATAATATTAAAGTTTTGTATTAAAAACAAAAGATCTTATTAAATAAAAATATCTAGTTTACTTACCTTATCTGCCTTCGTATGCTTCGGAGAAGTATACTGTTCCCAAGTTTGCGTTTAGCATTTATAGTGCTACAAGACCATTCCCTTCTAACCTGAGATACAGGACCTCTCCCTTCTAACCTTCAAATATATATTTTTGTAAAAATAAAAACATTCTAAAAGATTACCCGTTTTATATAATGAAAGTTAAAAACAACAAAATCAATCTAGTTGATTATTAGGACAAACAATTTTAATGATTGTTTAATTGAATTTTTAAATTGTTTTTCCTAGATCTATTGTAATTGATTGATTCTTTAGCAACAAATTCTGATTATTGTGTAATCAAATGTTTTAAATTATTTTTTTATGTAAATTAAAGAATCATTACCGTAGAACGGGGTGAATAGGATCGCTGAGGTGAATAGGATCGAAAAGTGGGAATTTGTTAATAAAAATCACAAAATCCAAATAACTCAAGAAAACCCTTCTATTTGGCCTTGATGGGCTCCGTATATCAATGTCACATAAAGGTTGGTAATATCTCGTTACCAGCAGTTGGTAGTATTGAAAACCAATACATAATCTAAAAGCATTGTTAGTCAGCTGTTTTCGTGGGTGCAAGAACTTTGTCTGAAATTCCGAGCTTAAGAGGCATAGACTCGAAGTAATTAGTAGTAGTGACTCCAACAGGTTAGTAATTAAGGCACACGAAATAGTTTTAGTTCATTTGTATGTAAAAACAATCTAGGAAAAATATTTCTAATTCGCTGCACGTTTTTAGGTTACTGGGGTGAATCGGATCAATAGGTGGGGTGAATAGGATCAATATCTGGGGTCAATAGGATCATGAACTGGAGTTAATAGGAGTAATACCTATAAAATGCCTAGAGATTATAAGCCTAAAGTAGGGGGGAAACATTACAAGAAACAAAACCAAGATATCATTCAAGAGGCCATAAATGATGTCAATAATGGTTACAGTACAAGACAAGCCGCTAAAAGACACAATCTTGCTTACACCGTGCTTCAAAGACATCTCAAAAATGAAAATGTTAAAAAACAAGGAGGTCAGACAGTGCTGAGTGAAGCAGAAGAAAGATATATTGCAGAAAAGTTACTCATATGCAGCGAGTGGGGTTACCCCTTTGATACATATGATTTAAGATTGCTTGTCCAACAATATTTAAATAGAGTTGGTAGAGTTGTTCCCCGTTTTAGAGATAAACTTCCGGGTAAAGAGTTTACATATAGCTTTTTAAAACGACATTCAAATATGTTATCTGAAAGAATGTGCCAAAATATAAAACAAGCCCGTGCTGGTGTTACTAGGGTAACTATTACAGAATATTTTGAACGTCTTTCTGCAGAATTAGAAGGTATTCCCCCTAGCCACATTGTAAACTACGACGAAACAAACCTTTGCGATGACCCGGGTCGCAAAAAAATAATTGCGAGGCGGGGATGTAAGTATCCCCAACGGATTATAAACCATAGCAAATCGTCCACCTCAATCATGTTCGCTGCTTCTGGTAGTGGAGAATTACTGCCATGTTATGTGGTGTACAAAGCCTTAAACATGTATGACTCTTGGACAACTGGAGGACCATCCCGTACTAGGTACAATCGTAGCAAATCGGGATGGTTCGATAGTTGCTGCTTCGAGGATTGGATACATTCCATTGCCATACCATATCTGAAGAAGTTACCTGGCAAGAAGATATTAATAGGTGACAATTTATCGTCCCATCTTTCAGTACAATCGATAAAAGAGTGCTCAGAGAACAATATCAGTTTTATATTTTTACCTAGCAACTCCACCCATTTGACGCAACCTTTAGACGTTGCTTTCTTCAAACCATTGAAGGTTGCATGGAGAAAAATAGTTGAATTGTATAAAAAGGGACCAAGAAGGAAGGAGTGTGGTATTCCTAAAAATGTCTTTCCCGGTTTATTGAAAAAGCTGCTTGAATCTATTGACGCTAACAGGTCTAACAATATAATTGCTGGGTTTGATAAATGCGGAATATTACCCTTGAATGCTGATCGTGTGTTGCACATGCTGCCTGTAGAAGATCCAGTAAATGAAACCCAAGAGAATGACATCAACAACTCCTTTGTTCATATTTTAAAGTCTATGCGGTATGATGAGAATCAGCCCAAACAGCGGAAAAGAAAAATCAACGTTCCTGCTGGTAAAAGTGTGGCAATTGACGATGTTGAATCTTCTGATAACAGTAGCCAACATTTTAGCACTCATGATTCAAATTCAGATATGGATCCCATGTCTGACTATGAAGAAGAAAATGAAGAGCACGTTACTGTCGGAAATGAAGAGCATCTTACTGACGAAAATGAAGAGTTTTCTCAGCCGTCGCCTATCAACTCTGTCGTCTCTATTAAATTACACCAAGAATCTGTTTCTAGTGGCCTGCTTCCTATTAATGGAGAAGACATCAATATTGATGACTGGCTACTTATAAATTTACCTTATTCCACTAACGATAAAAGAGAAGGTACATCCAGGTCTTTCAATAGATTTTATATAGCACAAGTTGTGAAAATAAATAAAAACGGGTACGAAGGAAATTTCTTACGCGAAAAAACTACTCGAGATTATTCTGGTTATGTTTATACATTTCCTGATGTAAAAGATGAGTATGAGTTTACATTTCAACAAATTGCGGAGAAACTAGAAACTCCCGGAAGATATGGAAGAGGTCTCTTTAGATTTAAAATTAATTTACATGAATATAATAAACAAACGAAATAGATTGTAACAATAAATGTTTCTATTTAACTTTGCTTTTGAATAAAATGGTACTTTCTAGATTTTTTTATTCATAGTTGACGAAATTCTCTAATCCTATTCACCCCAAAGGAAGGTGAATACGATTAAACATTATAAAAGCATGGCTGATTCTAGTCACCCCAATGGCAGGTGAATAGGATCAGTGAATAAAAAAAATATATGGCACGCCACTAGACATAGAAAAATGGCATCGGAAATGAATAGGCCAGGTACAAACTGATGTTTTGATATGCATATCAAAATTCTATGCTTATTACCTAGGGAGTTACACAGTTTCAAAGTTCAAAAGTGATCCTATTCACCCCGTTCTACGGTAGGGTTTTTCTGAAAAAGGTTTTCCTGAAAAATACTATATAAAGTCAACCTAATTATGATTAAATGAGAAAACATATTATCAAGCTGTTCAAAATTCGAATGTCTAGAAAAAATGGGTAGCTCTTACTGAATATACGAAGAATACGCTTTAGGTATGTATTGAGATACATAACATTTCTCTCATATATGAATTTGTATATATCGATCTAGATATTGCTACCGTATATGTTTAATATAAAATAAATGAAAACTAGAAACTTCTTTTATCGTTTTTATTTATAAAATTTTAATAATAATATTAAATGTTTGCATTGTACGACATACTGATAGGGTAGGTGAATTGCAGGCATTTAGCAGGTCCATGTTTCTAACTGCGGATCCATAGGCTAGAAGAAGAATCAGAAAAAGTATTAGGCAATGTTCATTGAATAGCCTACCTGTTACATTTCATACCTTATTCGTCTCAATAAACATACAGTCAGCATACGGTTGATATCTTTCTGTCTTTACTTTACCTAGGTAAACCAATCCTAGAGACAGAGTTTTATTCGCTATCTTCTGGTTGAGATCGTCCACTTTATCTTCAGTAAGTTTGTCGGTGAATCGTTTGGGTAGATATGTTATATCAAGTACATCCCCTTTATTCAATCGTTCGAAATTAGTGCTTATACGAGACAAAAAGTGTGGTACAATATAAAACATTATACAATCACATTAGTATCTCCAAATATATTAATAGGATGTAAAAACGGTATGGTCAAATGAAGTTTGGATAATAAGAAAATCGTATCAAGTACATCATCTTTATTCAATTGTTCGAAATTAGTGCTTTTACGAGACAAAAAGTGTGGTACAATATAAAATATACAGCTGAACGTAAGTTAGTAAAGAAACTCATCTTGGATAATAAGAAAAAGCATATCATATAATAAAAATATATTTATTAAAAACTATTTACTATTATATTAATCACTATTTATTACAAATATTGTTTAACTAAACTACCGTGATATCAAAAAATATCTTAGTCAAGGGTGGTTATGGAATATAAAACGGTTGTCTTAGTTTGAGTTTTTGCATCTTCTTCTTAAAATATTTCTGTCGTTGTCAAGCTACACTGACATCATCAATAACCTACAAATGTACAAATACAAATACAAGATTTAGAAAGTCAAACTAAGACAACCGTTTTATATTCCATAACCACCCTTGACCAAGATAATTTTTCATATCACGGTATATACTATATTATAATTACTCTGGTCAAATACGAAAATGGTTGCGGTTGTTGTACAGCCATGTCTCTATTTCATACTGATTGAATGGTCTAGACTCCACGGCACCATTCAAACCGGAGGAACCAAAGCCGTTCGCATTTCGATCTGTAGGAGTCAGCTGGAACACTTCATACGCTGCCGGATAGTAAGTCTTTTCACATATTAGTTGGGCAATTCCATCACCGGCCCTAACAGTGTAGGGATGACGGGAATGGTTGAACAGCATCACAAAAATTGTTCCTCTGTAGTCTTCATTGATAACGTCTCCAACAACGTCCAAAAAATGATAATGCGTCAATCCAGAACGTGGTGCGATGCGGCCATATGACCCTGGAGGCAATTTTACTTGCAGCCCCGTATTAAACAACCTCTTATCCCGATGGTGAACAATGGCAGTTTCGACACTGCACAAGTCAAAACCGGCAGAAAGCGGCGTAGCTCGTGTTGGTGCCACAGCATCTGGATGAGCTTTCTTAAAAAACAACAACGGCTGGTCTGCATCTGGTGGAAATGCCATCAGTCTATAACAAATTTCAAAAATAAGTCTTCATAAACAATCGTAAAACATTTACAAATCGTAAACGAGGTAGTTTTTAAAATTTAAGCAACAAAAAGAAAACACCTGTTTTAATTAAATATACACCTGTTGAACACAGGGTGGAAACTATAGTTAATCTGCAACAAATTTCAGAAAATAAGTTTTTATAATTCTATTAAAATAAAAAAAAGCATTTACCTGATGGAATTCTAAAAGTATATCTAAATGGAAGTCAATCTAAAACATTTACATATTACATATCGTAAACGAGATAGTATTTTAATATATAAGCTAATTAAAAATAAAACATACCTGAATTAATTAAATATACAGTTGTTGAAGGTAGGATAGCGTCTTGATGATTCCGAAACACTTTCACAATGATTTATTTTTAAAAACCGTTCAGTTTATATATCAGTTTTAGGCACGTCATGAACATTATTTTAGAACAACTTTACTTTGAAAGTTATGTTTTCCCTAAACAAACAATATTAAAAATATATAAGAAATACTAAACATGTGCTATGTAATTTGTTATTAAGTTATTATTTTTAGTTTTTTTTCTGAGCAATTAGAAAGGTTGTTTTTCTAATAATCTAATTTGGGGAGCAGTATAAACGAGGTCGTTAATTGCTTTTCATTAACAGCTTGGGGTGACTATGGCCATCCTAATTTTTAAAATGTATTTTGTATATTGAAGTTTTAGTTAATCTTATCATGCTAATAATTGAATTTCGTGCTATTTTTATTGTAATAAATATATTGATGTTACTGCATTTTATTACTAGCCCTATGACGTTTAGATTTATAATTAATTTAAACTGACTTGAGTCATACGTAATAAGTATTTAACGGGATTTAAGATGCATCACGAAAATTCAAATCATCATCAATCATCAAAAAATTGTAGTTACAGGATTAGCTCATATAGGGTTAACATCTGTGTGACTAATTACCTTGTACGTAATTCGCACATTCGGATAATCTTAGAAAACATATTTAACCGAGCGTCAGTATTAAAGTTTTATTTAAATAAATCTTTAGGATTCAAAAACCATTTTTCCTATTATTATTAATGTGAGAGTGAGAGAGAGGGACAGAGATTCAAAATTGACAAATTCAAACTGACAAATACAAAATGGCGGATTCAAAATTGACAAATTCAAAATGACAGATACAAAATGGCGGGTATGCAAATGACATTCAAAATTGACAGATTCAAAATGGCGTTTCAAAATGGCGATTCAAAATGGCAATTCAAAATGGCGATCCAAAATGGCGATTCAAAATGGCTATTCAAAATGGCGATTTAAAATGGCTATTTAAAATGGCGATTCAAAATGGCCGCTGAGTAGGGGTAGGAGTGGGGCTTAAGTGGGGGGCCTAAGTGGGGGGGTTAAGTGGGGGTAGGAGTGGGGAGGAGTGGGAATAGGAGTGGGGGAAAGTGGGAGGGGGGCTGGCCAGGTGTCGCCATACCTGCTAATACTCATCACACTGCTAGTTAACCCTGGCAATTACTATATATTGGAAGTCACTTTCAAAGTATGTGTTGCAAATTTCTAAATGGAATGTAAATAACTTTTACAGTAGTATAAAAACCATTGTTTGTTTTAATGTAAGAGCTTTTTGTGTTTTTGATCTTTAGCAGTAGCATAATTGATGCCTGAACAACACCTGACACAGAATGTTTAATGTAATAGTAAGTAAGTATATTTTGATCATTTGTTTTAGTTCTATTTATTCATTCATCTGCTTATTGTTTCATTCCTTTTTAATCTTAGTGGTTATTCACGTTTTTATGTTTTGTTTCTTAATGTAATACATTTATTGTTTAAAGATCGTTCTGCTTTAACTTTTTACTACTAACTTGAGTGCAAGAACCTAGTCTTCGAATGAAGTGTGTGTTGCATAAACTACAGTTTTAAGCTGTAAGTAAAGGTTAAATAAGGTAATATAGTTGCAACCACAAGTAAAACCACATGAGGGTTGTAACAATGTTTAAATTGCAATAATATTTGTATTGGTCAAACCCAAACGTAAATTGCAAACAAGAGTAACGGAATATATAGAAATATTAACTCTGATCCCAAGTACGATCATAATATGAATTAGGAAAATGTCAAAATCATGAATAAAGGAAAGAAGGGGAAAAATAACATAAATCTACAACCTGACTTCGAAAAGCTTTCGTACATTTCATGCATTTGAAGATAGATACTAACACGTGTGGAAACAGCACCTTTATTTGAAATGAGATCCGTAAATTCTTATAAAAACGATTTTATTAGTCTGGAGTGCTTCTTTGAGATGACCTTTAATATTTTGTGGGGTTTCTTTTATGCAGTATACCAACGATGATTTTACATTGAAAGAAAATATATGAATACGCAGGATCGCATTTAGAGTTTTTTTAATGAATATGCATACTAAATTGCATTATTTGAAAACCGACAAAAACATAACGTTACAATCTATACAATAAAGTGCATAATGAATATCCTAATTTCTTGCCCTACAGTGAACTATTAGCATTATTTAATTGTATTTCTTTAGAAAATCCCCATAACGTAACTTCATTACTTTATCTTCATAAAGTTCTAAGTAATTCTGCCGATAATTCGTTTTTACTTGAAAAAATTATGTTTAGAGTTCCTCGTGATAACTCGTGGTTACGAGATACTATTTATGTACAGTCAGCCAGAACCAATTATGCACTGTTAGCACCTGTAAATAGAGTTTGTACATTATATATATATATATATATATATATATATATATATATATATACATATATATATATATATATATGATACTTCGCGTGGTTACACGATGTAGTCAGTCTACATCGTGTAACCACGCGAAGCAGAAGGAAGTTAGAAGTGACCTGAGGATGGCAAGTGTGATCTTGCCGAAACGTCGTCAACCATTGTCTGGTTCCTCTAGGAGCCGAATAGTGAATACGCGGAGTGAAACCCGGAAAAGTAGTGAAGTATCATATAATATCCGCGGAAACTTAAAATGTAATATATATATATATATATATATATATATATATATATATATATATATATATATATATATATATATATATATATATATATATATATATATATATATATATATATATATATATATATATATCTATAGGGCCCCACTATGCGTCCCCCCATGTAAAATCTTAGGTTCAAGTAGCGTCCGAAGTCACTCGGCGTCCGGATATACGGACGCTGGGTGACTAGTGCCTCAAAATTGCACCATATGAAGCTTAAAGTGTCTAGATGACGAAAATGTAAAAATTAGCTGTGCGCAGTTTGACACCCATTTCTGATTCGTGTATAAAATCGTAGTTCGAGCGTTTGCAACACGCAGCGCTAATAGCGCGCGATTTGTATACACTTGTATACAAATCGGCAACGGTTTACCCTGCGTCCCCACACATAACAGTAATTTTGTTGGTAACACTGATGGCTTTATCGCTAGACAGTGACGTCATTTCAACGGGACTTCACTTTATGCATTGTATTTCTGAGTAAAGATTGCGTCATTTATGGTGACAAAAATTGTTTCATATTATATTTTGTTAAAGCTAATAAACACTTTTAATACATTTTATTTATGCGTTATTTAAACTTCGTTATTAAAACGGATTTGCTTGCTACTACAAATGGGCGATAATTTTAATAAAATTGTAAGATTTAATAAGATGGATAGAATTTAAGGATATTCTTTCGTTCTCAAAATATGTGTGGGATATTTACACGTAATTGAAAGCTGTATTTATTTAAATTAAACAAACATTATGCATTATTATATTATCATTCGGTATTTAATCAATCACTGATGCTGTTAGATAATAATAAATCAAAATATACAATTAAAATATAATTTTATGGCATTTATTATATTACGTTAATTTGAACAAACTTTAAAATAAATATGTAGAATGTCGATTTTTAAAATCTTCACAATTCTTATCTATCAGATTGTTGACTTTACAACATTTTTTTAAGTTGCCGTGTAAAACAAAAACGTCAATTTTGCACCCCTTGTGTTTTATGTAAATAAATAAGCAATACAGTCCACTCAATCTGTCATTTGACAACATAAGATATGTACAAAAATAAATTAGGCAATTTCTGTTGATAGATGATTCTTACATATTATATTTTGTTAAAGCTATTTAAGAAACACTTTTTATACATTTCATTTATGCGTCATTTAAATTTCGTTATTAAAACAGATTTTCTTATTGCTACTACAAATGGGCGATAATTTTAATAAAATTGTAAGATTTAATAAGATGGATAAGAATTTAAGGATATTCTTTCGTTCTCAAAATATGTGTGGGATATTTCCACGTAATTAAAAGCTTTATTTATTTAAATTAAACAAACATGAGGCATTATTATATTATCATTCAGTATTTAATCAAACACTGATGCTGTTAGATAATAATAAATCAAAATATACAATTAAAACATAATTTTATGGCATTTATTATATTACGCTAATTTGAACAAACTTTAAAATAAATATGTAGAATGTCGATTTTTAAAATCTTCACAATTCTTATCTATCAGATTTTGACTATACAACAATTTTTTAAGTTGCCGTGTAAAACAAAAACGTCAATTTTGCACCCCTTGTGTTTTATGTAAATAAATAAGTAGTACGCTTTTTGTTTTCTTTTTCTAATATTGTTGGTTCCTGAAATGGTAAAATATAGTTGAGGAATGTTCCTCCTCCTTTTTCTCTTCTTTTTTTTGCATAATATAAAAAAGTGCATAAAACTTGGATTTGAGATAGTTGATTTCAAATATAATAATAAATGAAAAACAATATGTCAACAACACAAAAAAGAATCCTTTCATGTTAAAAAATTCATGGTTTTTCTGTGAACATAAAACCAATTTAATGATACTTTATGTATATGAAGATCCTTTGAAGAAGGAGTCAACTCTAAGTTAAGTAAAACCCCCAGGGGGAATTTGGATAAACCCATCAAGTTTATATTTTAATAATTGATGACAGATGGAATTCAGTCGAATAGTACTGCTCAATTTTTATTATAATCATAATGAAACATAAACTCTGCATGCAAAGGATTAATAGCAGAATTGGAGGTCTCGTAAATGGCATCCTGTAAGTAATTTGTATTGTTAATACGATCCAGATTTGTGGAGTTTAAGGATCAGAAACTTAAAAGGTATTTAGTAAAGTGAGTGCCTAAAAGCTTCCAAATTTAGAACAAGAAAAACTAAATTGTAATAACAAACATTATGCTGGTAACTTGTGATAAAGTAGTTAAAAACTGTATTTAAATCTTTACTTATATTTAATAATTGTTGTGTAACTCTATCAGAAAGGGTTATATTCTTGTACTTTTTGTAATAAATTTAAGAAATTATTTTATGCAATCTCTGTGTTTTCTTTATGTGTAAAGGATCTTTAAGATGCACCAACCACCCTGTAGATTTACTTTTCACTAATTTCAAAACTTTTAAACAAAACCTCTTCTTGTTTGTGTGGGCAATCATTGTCTGTCACGAAACATATCCAAGGTTCTAGGTTTCACATTTCAGTTATACCTATTTATTATATTAAAAACAACAGACCAAACACTAAAAATCTGGGTTATATATGATATAATCAAAAGTAAATCAAAATAAAAGCACTCATTCGGAGCATTTACAAATTAAATATCTTTTAAACAGTTCCAATCCCAAGAATTTAATGGTTAACAACCTGTCGTTTTGCGTTGCTACGGTTGCTATTCAAAAATGATATCATATCACTGAAGGACATCGACATTTAGTACATTGAATGCACAGCTGTTTTTCTTTTTAAAATAAATAATTGCAAACAATAAAATATCACTTTACTGAATTGGATAAAAACTGTTTCAGATAACGTTGGACATTTTATAATAAAATCGAAATTTTTATTTCTTATAACTTTGAAATTTTTTATTTTTGTTTGTGCTGTAGTTAAAATCTATTATAATATATTTTTTTTTGTAAATTCGTTATCTTTAACGTTTCTAATTTTATATTCCTAACAATATAATAAATAGTTACTTAACGTAAAAATGTAAAGTCACTATTCGGTTTAACGAACAACTTTTAACAAAACTTCTGGACCCGGATTGTTTTAGATTTATTATATATCAATTTTCTTTTCCTAAATCAGCATCAGTAATCGATTAAATATAGTGAAAGATAATAATTGTTAATTTATGTTTAACTTGAATCAATAAATCTTTGAATTCCTTGTAAAAACCCTTGTCTATATCCAACCTCGTGCACCTAAAAAATGAAGTAAGCACTAATAACGAAAACAAAAATGTCATTTTAAAAGATTCGCAGTCAATAATATTTCTTGTTACATAACATAAATTAAGTAGAACGGTTTTTTGATCCTTGATAATCGGCGATCTTACTTTTTACGCTTTATTACTAATTACTAAAGACGATAGCTTATATATGTAAACCCATTTCTGCAATAATTGTTGGAAATCGTCGATGGAAAACTTTAAATATAAACGAAAACAAAATGTTTTAAAATACTTTAGTATTTTAGATTTTATTTATTATGGCCGCCATATTTCATCCGTCCTTTAAAATTTGCAAACGTTGACATCAAATTTGAAATTAGCGACCTTGAAAACCGCTTTGTAGAAAATTTCATACAAATCCAATTATATTTCGAGTTTTATGATGTTTTTATGCATAGAGCATTTTAAATATGAAAGCCTTTTAAATAAAATGCATACACATAAAGAAACGGAACTAAAAGAATTTATTAAGTAGCATTAATCAAATAGAAATGTTTTTGTCAGTTTAAATGACGTAATCTTATCAGAAATACAGCGAGTAACATGACACCGCAGACAGGCAAGCAAGCTGCTAAACTTTAGAAAAATAAAATGGACGCTGAATAAACCTATAGTTTGCTAACGCTGACACTGACGCTGACTGATACCATCATTTATATACACTTTATATACGCAGGACGCTGGGCGCTACGCTTTTGGTCCGGAAGCATGGTAGGCCTTTATATATATATATATATATATATATATATATATATATATATATATATATATATATATATATATATATATATTTTACATTAAATAATATTTAGAATGCAAATTCATCTTGCTCTTTGCGCTTTTATGACACGCGTTATTTTAGGATGACCATATAGATCTTCTGTCTCCTTATTAGTTCTTCTCCTCCACAGTCCCGATTCTTCCTTAATTCCACCGAAAATCCTTCTCAAAATCTTCCTTTCCCAAATTTCCAGTTTGGTTTCCATATTCTTGTTCATCACCCATATAGAACCGAAGCACGAATAACTGTCCTGTACACTCTTATTTTGGATTCTCTGGACACTGCTTTGGATTTTAACAAGTACATTAAGGATCCTGCTGCTTTGCTTCCCTTGGTTAGTCGCTTGCCTATTTCCGTAAATTCACTGTTATCAGTTGTTATTGTTACCCCAAGATACTCGAAACTGTTCACTTTCTCGAAGCAATATAATGTATGATCTTCTGCTCTCAGTGTGATGTCTTTATCTTCTGCTTTGACCTTTATCCCCATCTCCATATATTTGGACTTACTCTCATTTATTCGCAGCCCATGCTCTTTTGATTTTGCTTCTATTTTTCTAAAAATATTTTCCATTTCAATTTTTGATCTAGTTATTAGCACTAAATCATCTGCGTAAGCAACTACTTGATATTTGCTGTTATAAACTATGCTCCGAGTTTGTACTTCTGCTTCTCTTATTGCTTCTAACACAAGATTAAATAACAGCGTGGATATTGGGTCACCTTGTCTCAATCCCTTTACGATGCTAAAAGCCCTTGACACCTGCCCTTCTAACCTTGCTTTACCTACTGAACCCTCTAAGGTCATTTTAACCAAGTTTATTAGCTTACTTGGAATTTTTAGCTTTAGCAATGATTCATATATCTTTTTTCTACTTATGGAATCGTACGCTTGTCTGTAATCCAAGAATAGCATGTTTAATTCCAGGTGTTGTGACCAGCTCTTTTTCATTATTTGCTTTACTGTAAAAATCTGGTCCACTGTCGATCTTCCTTTTACGAAGCCTCCTTGGTACTCCCCCACTTCCTTATTAGCATAAATACTTAATCTATTTGTACTTAACACTTTGTAAATAACATCCGGCAGGCCAATACCCCTATAATTACTACATAATTCTTTTTCTCCTTTCTTGAAAATAGGACAAATCAAGGCTGATCTCCACACCTCTGGCATAATTTCTTCCTCCCACACTTTCGAAATTAGTATATAAATTCTTCGTTGTAACTCCGCTCCTCCTTGTTTCATCATTTCCGCTGAAATTCCGTTTTCCCCACCGCTTTTATTATTCTTAAGATACATTATCGCATCCTTTATTTCCTGTTCTGATGGTTTCTGTACTGAATTTGGGTCTTCTGCTTCCTGTGGGTTATCCTGTATTTCATCATTTGTGGTGCAAGCACCTTGTACTCCACCGCCTAGAAGCTCTTCAAAGTACTCCGCCCACCTTTCCAGTCTTCCTTCTAAATATCCTACCAGTGTCCCATCTTTTTTTAAACAGTATGCGTTCCTTGACGGATTCAATGCTTTAGACGTTTTGATTTCTTGGTAGAAATTTCTGATCCTGTTATTGACAAAATGCGCTTCCATTTCCTCAAGTCGGTTTTCCCAGTAGATTTGCTTTTTTCTTCTACAGATTTTTCTAGCTTCCTTCCTTAGTCTCGTATACACTTTTCTTTTTTCTTCTGTTCCGTCTCTAAGCATGTCCAGTCTGGCTACATTTCTTGTTTCTAGCGCCTTTCTACACTCTTCATCGTACCATTTTTTGTTTGTCTTTGCTCGTGTCCACTAAGCCATTTCTTTGATACAGTTTCTACCGCCCCCCGAAGATTCTCCCATTCTTCTTCAATATTCTCTCTTACTTCCCGCTCTCCCAGTTCTAATGTTAAGTCATTTTCAAATTGTTCTCTACAGTTTTCATCTTTTAGAAGCTGTACCTCGTATTTTTTCGCACGTTTAATCCTAATTTTTGTCTGTTTTGGTAGTTCTTGCTTTATTTTCACTATCAGTAAAATGTGGTCGGAGTTTGAATCCGCACCTCTGTAAGATCTACAATTCATAACTGCAAGAGCATGTTTGTTCTCGATTAAAACGTGATCTATTTGATTCTGAGTTTTGCCATCCGGCGATATCCATGTTATTTTATGTATTCTTTTTCCATCAAAAGCAGTAGTTACAATTTTTGTGTTCGTCTCTTCAGCAAACTCAATTAATTTCATTCCATTTTCATTACATTTTATATGGACACTTCTTCCTCCTGTTATCCTTTTGTACGCGGATTCCCTCCCCACCTTAGCGTTAAAATCGCCGAGAACCAGCTTCATATCATACTTGGGCAGTTTATCCCATACTTGTCCTACCTGTTCATAGAACTCGGCTTTTGTTTCACTATCTTTGTTTTCAGTTGGGGCGTATACATTTATCAGGCTTATTTTTCGATATTTACCCCGTAATCTTAGCAGACACATCCTTTCTGAGATTTCCTTGAACTCGACCACTACGTGTTTTAACTCGTTACTTAGTAGGAAACCTGTTCCAAAAACTTTTTCTTGACACCCACTGTTAAACAGTGTGTACCCATCAACCTCTGTTAGCTGACCTCTTTCTGTTTAGTTTCCTGATTCGCGAGCACTTTCACATTGTATTTCTTCATGTCGTCCACTAGTTTATTTATTGATCCCACGTCGTTTGTTCCCTAGACATTCCACGAGCCTATTTTTATTTCTTCTTCCTTTAGTTTTCCATTCGTTATGTATGTTCCTGGATAATACTTCCGTCTTCTCCTGTTTGATCTAATATCTAAGCTCTCAATTAGTTCTACCCGGCCTTCTTTCATCTTCACTCTTGTACCAGTCACTGACAGTTGTCTAAGCTTTTCAGGTGTATATCTTATTCTTATTCCTTTATAAGTATATCTTGGTTTTATATCCGAGTTAAATGAGTGTATCTTTTTAGTCAGCTCCTCTATTTTGTGATGCAATGCTCTCCTTTCTTTATGTATTTCATCATCTCTTCTTATTATCTCAGCCCTTAGATCTGATAAGTTAGCTGCGGCTTCACTAAGTTGTGTTTGCAATTCATATCTCCCCAAATCTAGTTCTTGTATCATTTTTTTGATCCCTTCTTCAATTATTCTGGCTTCCATCTCTACGTTTCAAACTTAACACCGTCTTTTGAGACGACACGAGTACTATTTCAATTTTTAACTTCGCGCGTCTTCCAGTGGTTGACCTTTATACACTTTCGCCGGTTGACACACGCACACCTCTACTTTTAATCGCGAGCGTATTTATCAGGTTATCACGTTTAAAGCTTTGGTTATGTCGCCGAAATTGGATATTTATACCAAATACGTACAGTTTAGGTCTCCTATCTACTATTTTAATTCATCTACACCTTGCACTAATCCTCTAATCTCACTATTATTAAATAATTCTCAATGGCTCTATTATTTTTAACTTTTAAATTCCCGTGAAGCGGACCCGCATTTTTACGGTTATCGCGCCGTCACAAAACTCAGAGTTTGTACATTATACAATTCTATATCAGATGGAATCGATATGTTTGGCTGTTCTTACACTTCCTTTAAATGCAAATTGTATTCTTTATTTGATAATTAAATTAATGTAATATTGTGGTTGCATTTTGGTAAGGAAATTTTTAACTAATATGTTATTACATGATAAGTATAACATAATATTGTTTAAGTTGTTATTCTGTTGCTTGTTACTATGTTACTTATTCCGCGTACGTACTATATTACGAGTACTATATATAACAGGGTGCCCATTACGTATGGAATATATTATATATCTCGGTAAATATCGACTTTATAACAAAATTTGTTATATAAAAGTTGTTTAACATTTCATTTTCCATTGGTGAAATTAACTTAATAAACATTTTTTACGTCTTTTTCAAAAATTTTCTGATATAAGGGTACTAAGATTTTAGGTCGTCGAAAAGAGAAAAAAACCTCTATCAAATGAGCCTAATGAAAGGGTACATTGTTATTTAAAAAAATTAAAGTGTTATTCATTACTCATTTGTTTTCTGAAATAAAAACAATTGAATGCTATCTTATTATGGAAAATAAAATGTTAAACAACTTTTATATAACAAATTTTTTTATAAAGTCGATGTTTACCGAGATATATACTATATTCCATACATAATGGGCACCCTGTATAGTAAATAACTTTTTTATTTTTAGTTAAAGTTAAACTTTCTTTTTTATTTTTAGTTAAATTGTGGAATTAATGTTACTTTAAACTAGAGTTTATTTTTATATTTTTATTTCAATTATTATTGTGTGCCGTTGACACTAAAAAGTTTTGTAGATACTTTAATTATATTGTTTCCTGTAATTGGATTTATCTGTTGGAAGCTTAAATTAAATAAATAAATATTTGAAGCCAACATAACCTCTTTCTATGTTTACTGCGGACACAGCTGTTGATTGGTTTGTTCAGTAAGGTGACGTAAATATGACCTTTAAGGGCCTAGGATACTTAAAAAAAATTATAAAAATTGATTAATTCTTGTTTGCGTGTTGTGTAGGTTCATCTAGTATATATGAAAAAAATATTTAAAAAAATCTAATCATTAACAATTTATTAATAATTTATAATAAAAGAGTAGATTTACCTACACTTTCATCAGTTCTAGCACAGAAACTATTCAAACTAAGTTGATGAAAATAGCATATGTTACTCATTACATAAAGACCATTGACATCTCGTCAATATATTTTATTAATTGTTTCATGATTATGAGAATCAGACACCTTTAGTAATTACTGCTGTATTTGTTTTGCATAAATCAAAATTTAAAATAATATTACGTTATGTCAAAGATTACTAGTATTACAAGATGCAGAAAAAATATGAGTATTGTTGATATATCTGATAAAGAGTTATTAGTGTAGAAGATTTACAACATAAAAAGTACACACCCACTATTGGTGCCTACCCCTCATCTTTTGTTAAGAAAAGTAAGCTTATTCTACCCGCCTCCTTTTATGATCGCATAGACCAACCAGTAAAATTTACTGGTAAAAGTAATATTTAGTATTATTTACAAATTATAACATTATTATTTACATTATATATTTCTTATTATACATTTCCTAATGCTATACTTTTGATAAGTTGCATTCTGAAGAACATCCATTTTATATTTCTTAATATTGATTTTTAATAATTAATCGATTAAGATCGATTAATCATTAAATGATGATTATTAGATGATTAAATCAATATTTTAATGGTTTTTATCTTATTTTAAGAGGTTAAATGATAGACCACAGTCAGCATATTAATTCGCCTATCATTTTTTGTAATTATTGGACTGTTGTTTTTGTCACTTTGTTCACTATTATTATAATTATTTTTAATAGATAGGAAGATAGGCATTAGTTTGTTTGTACAAATATTAAATTAAATTAAAAACCGCTGTACACTGTATTAGTAGTATATCCTAACTACATATTACCCGTTAAACAAAAGTATTCGGTAATTGTACTAATTTGGTATTTGCAATAGTATGGTTTGCAATATTTGAGCATCTAATCGATATTTATTTCATTATACATAGTTATCTGAGTTCAATAACAATAGCTAGGATTAAAGTATGTTAGCTTTATAACGTTTCCTACATTTTCTAAGCATCTTATTCATTATTTTAACAGGTGGTTCAACCAAGTAGAAAATAATCTGCTTTCGGACCTCAAGCCTTCTTGGTAGGACTGTCACTTTCTATTCAAATAATTTAGAATTTTAGAATCTGTCTTTGCTAATTGTAAAGAGACCATTCATTGACTAAACTAAATTTTTCAAAGAAGCATACAAATATATTTGTGGGACGTAATGGTGTTGGTGTCTAAGAAACAAGAAAAACGTAAATATAAAAGGTGTCAAAAAAATCTACGTACATCATTTCATATTCAGTGTTAGTAGTATTTGTACGCTTCAGAAGTTTTTATTTTTTCGTAAAATATGTCAAAAACAAGCAGCAGCGTGCAGTGCATACGAAACAGTGGAAGCAATCCAGATACGACGTATGCACTATTACGCTCGTACGCAATGTGTACGAGCGTGATAGCGCATACGTCATATCGGGACTGCTTCCACTGTCTCGTATACACGGCACGCTGCTGAAAACAAGAGTGCTTTTGTCTAAACAAAGAAAAAACGAACAAAAGTAGAGTACACATTGTATTTATTTGTTTGTATCAGTGAAGCTTATTTAGTTACATATTACATCGTTTATTATTTTTTAGTTAAGTTCAATATTATTAGTATTAGTAATAACCAGGAGCAACCACATGGTTGCTGAATGGGTAGTTAAGTGCACAATTTCGTGTAGTCGAATGTATAGGTATAAAATTACGGTAGGTTATGGTACGGTTAGGTATACATTCGACTACGCGAAATTGTGCACTTAACTACCCATTCAGCAAGCATGTGGTTGCCCCTGGTAATAACTAATAACGGTATAATAAGAAATACTTTTTTGGGAAAAATGATTTGAGCCACAATCAATCAATATGGTCAAATCATAGATTTATGTACCAGATCCAGGAGCAGTTACACGTAACGGACCGTGCATACTGCGAACTGGTATTGTTCTCTAAAGATGATTTCCACCTGGAAAGAATCCTCAAAAATAATTTGATATGTGATAAAATGTTAAGGAAATTAAAAGAATTTTATTTTGATTGTCTACTGCCCGAGTTAATAGATCCTCGAATAAGCAGGGGTATGCGCGTTTGAGAACCGGAATGTCGAATTCGGGCACATCAAGAACACTTTAAAATCAAAACATGTTCTAGAAAAGAATGCGAAATTTGTAAAAAATAATTAATCTTATACATATATTTTTTTAAATAAAATTTAATTAAAATATTCACATATTTTCTTTTATACACATTATGTCCGAATTAGAATTTGCAGTGGCTAGATAGTAAGGCATTTACACAATTTGTATGCATACAGCAAATTAAATGCGATGTTAAAATTGTTAAGAAACATTTATTTTCAACTTGGAATGATTTTCTACCTGCGATGCCGACTACAAATGCAAAGAGTGTCACAGTAAGCAAGCTTGGCAATTACTTACGCTCAACCTACCTTGCTGACTGATTGATTTATGATCTGTTGCAGAGAAGGATGGTCCTTTAGTAAAAATTGTATATTGATACAAGTGGCGCCCCTATAGCGGATTTAGTTTTCGAAACTACGTATCCTAGGTCCTTAATGAACTATTAACAACAACTGAGTAGGGACAATTATTAGGTTATAATTCAATTTAAAGAAATATATTAAACTGTGAATAGTGTATTCTAAAATTCATATAGTGTTTGTGGAACTATTTACAAAAAAAAACATCAGTTTTTTCATAAGTAAATTTTTTTTAGTTATTTTGTATACATTGACACACTAGTCATAGGGGTTACACAAGATTTCTACCCGAATAAGGAAAACGCAAATAAAGCGGAAATGTGTAAATATCACATGCTATGAACCGTAATAAAACTAATACATAAATTTGAAATTCTAGTGACTACATACGTTTGCCTACAACTATGTTCTCTCTTCATTATAAATATATAAAATTTAGTGCTCCTTTTGTTTATTTCTTGTCTTTCTTGCCTCTTACTTTAGTTCATAGTATAACTTTTGGTACATCTAATAAATGTCCTTTTATAAGAAGAGATAAATTACTATCTCCGTTTGAAATTTCAATTACTTTATTGAAACAACTTACATTACCGTTTACACACTTACCAATGCTAGTGTACACCCAAAAAAATAAGTAATGCGTTGCCTCCTATATGCGCCTATTCAGTAAGCTACACACCTTACACATTCTAGTAATTATTATCTATGTATTAAAAATTAATGATTATTAATAATAGAAAGTTATGCTTCTTTTATTTAAATGTGTAAGATGCGTTGCATACTGAAAAGAGGTACATAGGAGGCGACACATTACTTATTTCTTTGGCTGTACCTACAGTGGAAAAGAAACCAAATGGTCACTTATTAACTTAAGGTAATCTCTAAAGAAAAAGGATTCGATATTGATGTTTTTGAACAATTAAAGTTTACTCGCTTGTGAGTAGAAAAGACTTACTCACTGACTGTAACATGGCGATTGGCTGCTATTGTATGTAGCAACCAACCACCAGTTTACGTTGTACAATATTATTAAAATTCAGTTATTAGCTTATATTTAGGGTGTAAATAAATATCCTACGCAAAAGAAACTTGGATATGGGGACACTCGCCGTCAGCGCAGTTTGAAAGTTGTAACAAGAAGTAGTGTCATCTAAGTGTTTTCTAAAAGCTGAAAGTTGATCACTAAGCAGTTTATATAATAAAAAGCTGGAAAATAGTCGTTAGACAGCGTAATGATCAAACGCGTTGCATCAGCACTAATGCGGTGGTCGCATATCTTCAAAATGAGGTAAATGTAAAGAAATGATTTAAAAAAGCTGAAATTTGGTACAGTGTTAATTTATTCAATATAGTTTCTCAAAAAAAACAGTCAGACTTCATTTTGATAAAACCGAGCTAGTCAGCAGTCGCTAGAAGCAGTCGTTACTTCGTATTTCAATTTATACAGTGATAAATTTGCATAATCCATCCAGGTTCCAATGACAAATAATAGTCTGATAATCAAAAAAAAATTCTTTTCACAAAAAAAATTAAGTCACTATTAAATCCACAGCACTGTTTAATCAATTAATTTAAATTGTTTATTATTGGGATCACACACTAAATTCAAGAACTTTTACAAATAATAAACATGTTGACGTAACATCAAAATATAACCTCAAAATTTTGACGTTTAATTATCGCTGACATTTCTACTCACGACATAAAATTGTCTATAAAATATGCTCTGTATATAAACACGTGGTTTGTACAACTAAATTTACAGAGAGAGTCACCAGATTTCCTACTATATTTATACAATTTGAAAAAACAAAAGAAAAACTTGGTTATTTTTCTAAGGGAATACACTAAGGGTTAGTTAGTAAATTCTTTAGTGGATTCTAATAATCTTTGGTGTTAAACAATTGAATAAAATGTAACTAAATTTTCATAACCATATAATTCTAATTAATTGTTTAAACAAATATTATAGTTGGTAGAGAAAAAACTGCTCTTTCTAATTGTATCCAATAGTAATAATTTCGTACACCAATAAGATGGCCATAACTTGACAACCAAATCAATTTTCAAATGTCTTTAATTACATATTAAAATACGAAATAATTAAATAAAACCAGCTAGTTACTTCCTTTTCTAATAATAGAATCCTTCCTTAGCACCTATAACACAATATTTACAACTTTTTATATATCCAAACTACAAATTAACTAAATTACATAATTTCAGATTACTATGTTTGAACGCAGAAATATGTGGTTTTTAAACCCATAGATCTTCTATAATAAATGACCCCCACATTTACATTTATGTCTCAGTTCTGTCCAAGGAACTATTTGGCAACATAATAAAACATTTCTACCCACAGACTTTTTATCTTGGCTAAGAACAAAATTAGGAACAAAATACTGAAATCATTGATCTCAAGAAACCTTCACAAATTTTATAAACTAAACCGGCAGATAAGTCATTTATCTGTTTTAGGTGATAAGAAGCCTTGAAATGGTTTTAATACTTAATTATCTACAAAACTCAAGCAACGGTAGTAAATCGTTACCAAGAAAATTTACCAGATTTCAGAGAAAACTCAATTTGAAGATTTATCTTTCTTCTATTTAGTGGATTATAGAGTGTTTCTGTATCCAAATGAAACATTTAAAAAAAATATTTCGCCTTAAAGTTATGCAATCCAACAATAATTTATGTATTTCGGGATGCCTACATTTCCTAATGGCATGGGAAATCACGATAATATGTACATGAAAAAGTCAGAACGGGAACACGTCCCTAAGTTTTTGCACTATAAGAGAAATAAATGATACAAAAATCGGAAAAAAAATTAGTCATTATTAATTTTCATCTAATGTCTACTACTAACTGTTTGGATTTCTTCATTATTAAAACGGTTATTGTATGAGAATTTCAAGATTTCCATGTTTAAAAGGTTTACTAAATATGTCCGACGATTTATTGATCATTTTGGGAACGCAGCCAAGACTTGTCAAAAATATTTCTTAAAAAGTATCCTAGGTGTGAAGTAATTGATAGCATAACAACGAAAGTAGGGCCTGGTTCTTCTAAAATAGGAAGAAGGTTAACTTCAGAACCTACACATGTTCCTCCAGTAATTCAGTGTTAGTGTTTTTCTTAATTTATGTTTCTCAGAAATTTTTATTGATGTTTAATTATACCGTTTTGTTAATGATCTTTATCTTCAAACGTCACAAAAGTGACATATTTTGTGACTCAAATGACAAGGTAAAAATAGCATTTTGTGTGCTTAGGCGCTTCTTTCTTTTTTTATGAGCTTAGGCAGACAAAATGAACAACAATAATTTTCAACAATGTAAACATAATTTATTACAAGCTAATCATATTACAAATTATTAGTTGTTAACGTTAATGTGAAACACACAGTTAGTAATACTAGCATTTTGAAGTAATTTCCTACCGCCAACAACATATATTGCAGAATTATTAACAATATTATTTGAATTAATCTCTCTAGCGTTTACACTGGTGCTGGGTTCGCAGTCACTTCTTACGTCTTCCTTAAATGAGTGTTCTTTGTCGGATGGCACAAGAATTTTGCATGCAATATCTTTCTTGCTTCGTAAAGACTCTTCTACGTACCCTTCAGCTACAGAACTGGAACGCCAGTCCCCATGTCTTTTGAGCATGGTAATATCGCATCCTCCATCCACAAGCATAGTTGCAGATGTTCTGCGTAAACAGTGACTGGTATATTCATTCCAGTTTGGAAGTTTTAAATACTTGGCTACTTCTTTCGCTACATTCCCAAGCTTGTGAATACCCATTACCATTCTCAAGCACTTTCCATTCTGATATTTTAGAAAAAAACGTTGTTCTTGAAAGCCTGCAGGTCTTAGAGATATATATTTTCTATATTTGGCCAAATATTCTTCCCCCAAAATCGTGAAAGATCGCGACTTTTTTGTTTTGGTGTCAGGAACCTTTACTAGCAGCAACGAACCACAGTCTTCAATATCATCAGTTTCCATTTTCGCAAGTTCATGACATCTACATGCACCAGATATTCCAAAGATCAAAAAAATCTATAAATAAGAAATGAAATATTTAAGTAATAATTATACAAAGTCTTAGGATCGTGAGTACCTTTGTTCCTAGATAAATCTCGTCAGGAGCGTCGTACAAAAACCTGTCAAATACTTCTTTTGATAGGATTTCGGCTTTTTTGGCTTGTAACCCTCTCCTTGTTTTTTCAAAAACAAGCGCAGTCTGCAGTATTTCGGGATATCGACATTTTTCTTTAAATTTAAGGACGACTTCACCATTGAATATTGCGACCAGAGCGAAGAACTTTTCAAGGTTCGAGATAATTCCAAAAAGTAAGCTAATAAGACGTTTTCCGAATACACTTCCACATTTTTCGCGGAACACCACTTTAAGAATTTTCCGTATGCCGCTTCATAGACACTTGCCGATTTAGTTGGTAGTAATTTTTCAATAGACTCTCTCGCAGCTTCAACGACTTCAGGAGGAGTAGAAGGTGGGTCGGAACTCGACATCGTACAGTTTTATTCGTTACGTAAGCGTCAAATAAACTGATTAACGAATGTAAGCGTCAAATAAACTGATTAACGATTTCACAAAACACTGGCGTTTAATTTTTTCCGTTGTTTGAATTTTGTTTTTTGCATCGCCATGGAAGCAATACTGCCAAGATATTGTGATCAGTTAAAATTTTAATTTTTAAAAACTTTTCAACAGTAAGATCATAAGTGCTCAACTCTTGTCGGCAAGATTTTTATTTTGTATGAGCATTGGTTGCTTGGCAATTAAACGAGATCAAATTGACGAAAAGACCCGAGCGCGGAGCGCGAGGGTTCTTTTCCCAAGAATTTGATCGAGTTTAATTGCCTTTTAGCAATCAATGCGAATAAAAAAAATAAAAATCTTGCCTGACAAGAGTTGAGAACGAATGATCTTCGGTTGGGGAATTAACTGAATGAAGCGTTAAATACGTCAAATTTTTAACAACTTTATTTATGAGAACAATTATAATTATAATTAAAAGTGAATTTTGAATGTTTTCATTAATTGAAGCGTCAGGAATGTTGCCGAAGCGCGACATTTTTACTTTTGTCAAATTGACATTTGATTTTTTAAATATTAATGGTTGCTAAAATAATGCTAAAACAATGAGGTAGCGGCAAGAAAAGTAGCATACATTCTTTTCAGTTAAAGAAATCATTTCTAACTTGTGATTGGTGCATGTGACACTGTTTTTAATGTCTCATTGGTCTACAACAGTATGAAGTTAATTATCAATATTAAATTATCAATATTAAAAAATGTTCTAAATTAAGGTAGAAAGTCACCGAAATCTAAAGTCAAGCTAGCTGCTGTATATGAATAAAATCAACAAATTTTAATTCACATATGAACATTATAGAAAATTAAAAAATTATTTATTTGTTGTTTAGCACACAAAAATTGTCATTTGTCATTTAAAACAGAAAACAAATTAATAATGATAACATCGTTGTTCGCTTTACTAACGTAGTATACATTGATGTGTAAGATTTGGCAACGCAATGTACGATCAGTATTTGACGTAAAACCAAAGTGAGGTTAGAGTTTGGTAAAAATTATTGACTGCTGCACGTTAAATAGTTTCATGCGGTGTTATGAATATGATTGTGACCAAAAATTATTTTTTAATGACATCATAAAAGAACAAGTGTGTGGTATAGCTTCAATTTGGTCGATTCGCTGCCCTTCTTGCCAAATTGTCAAATACGTTCACAGATCAGAAACATACTCCCCAATAATGCTTCTACAAAACGTAATGTTTGTAATATAAAACTTGCAGCAGGTAGAAGATTCTTAATACTATTTCCTATTATCATTATAATTTTTTGTGTATAACATTAATTAATCAAAAATTGATCTTCAACGATGATCGATGCCGGTATTGGGGCAAGTCAAATCAACGCGATTCTCACATCACTTGACATGTCTGCTGTGAGCAAAACAACGTTGAAGCAAGCAGGGGATATTATAGGGAAGTCAAGTAGCGAGAAAAAGTTGCGAGAAAGCTTTGCTTCAAGAGCGGGAACTAACAATAAAAAGGCCGTTGTAAGTTTATCACTGTTTTTCAATATTGCAGTACAGAACTTCGATCCTTTTTATACACATATAAACGGTTACTAATGAACTTCATATTTACTCACCTATTAATCAAAAACTAGACTGATTTGTCCACTCAAAGTGTCTCTTTAATATAGAGCACGTACTCAGTAGTCCGCGACCACATCGCCGAACCACGTCTGGGATCACGTACAAGTAATGAGAAAAATCAATATTAATACAATTTTCATTTTATTTCATTCAATTTGATTTCAACTATTTAATTTATTTACGTATATCATTATTTTCAAGTAATATAAAAACTACCAACATAAATTCATCTAACATATCAAATTTGAATTTCCGCGCGAAGCAACGTTGCCAGATCATATAATAGGGTTTTGCATGTGCAGGGACTTCAGTCATCAGTTTCCGGTTACAGCTGAAATACAAGTTTATAATCGAAATATCTCAATAACAAAGAGGTAAACTGCAGTTTAACGTCAATATAAAATACAATTTCTAAACTATTGTTACATAGTTTTTCATATACATGGTGAATTGTTTAAATATAAAACTTTCAAGTTGTTCTTGGGCATACTGTGTAAACCCATATACATCAATGTATTTGACTGCAACTTTGTTAATCGTTTTCTCGGCATATACGTGGTGAAATGCCGTTTTTCGGCTAACAATCGAAAGAGCAACATTGAATTTACCAAATATACTTAAATTATGTAATTCTTGAGTTGTAAGGCTTGGGTGACTTTCTACCTTAAGACGTTTGAAGATAAACTAGTATATGTCATTCGGCGCAAAACTGTCTTTGTGTACTTCAGCTGACATGTCTGCCTTACTAGCGTTCGGCAGACAACAGTCAGCTTCCAGTTTTACGCCTAATAACATAATCTACTATTAAATTTAAACGAAATTATTTAATACAATTAATTAAGTGATTTGTTATTAACAAGACTATCTAGTGGTATTAAATCTTTTGTTTTTACGATTAGATATTGTGGGTTATTTCATATATGTAGTTTATTAAAATAACGCTCTTGTGAAGTCCAATTGAAGTATGCTTCTCTTATTTGGTATTCAATTTATAATCGTGTAGTTCAAATAGAAAAGATTCATTTTGTTGTTTAATAGTTATACTTTAAACATGATAAAGTTTATTCCAATAGAGAGTGTAAATTTAGAGTTGTGTGATTTTTCAAATGAATTACTATTACACATTTCTTTAAATACTAGACGCAAATTTTTTAATTGTCGTTTTCTGTTGGAAACAGTATCCTATACAATACTGGATACTACTGCTATTATTACTAGTACTACACTAACTAATATTTAGATAAATAATCTCTGTATGTTGTGGGAATAGTTGTAAATAAACTATCAAGACTGATGTGTATAATGATAGTATTAACACAATTGTATTTGAATTTCTCTTCGCAAATGTTTCTTAACTTCTTGTTTATACTTATGTACTACTTTTTGTTTGCGTTGTTATCTTACTGTAATTGTGTCAATGAGCTTTAACTATTCCACTAACAAAATCAGATTTTAGCAAAGAGATATTAACCATTAAACAACTAGCACATGCAAATCATTACAATCTGAACATGATTGACACTTTAATTAAACAAAAAGATTATAGGTTAGCTATCAAAAGAATATATCTCATTGACAATCAAACAGAAGACACAAATTACATATCTATACCATATTTTGGCAAAATATCAGAAAAAATTGCACATATACTAAGAAAAACCAACAATTATAAAATAACATTTAAAACCAACACTAACACTTTTTCATTTTTATTTAATGCTAAAGACAGAACACATGATATCATGAAATCGGGCATTTACCGTTTAAATTGTTCTTTTTGTAGTTCGGTATATATTGGGCAAACACTTCGAAATTTTGACATAAGATATAAAGAACACGTACGTCATTACAAAAATAAACATCCTGAAAAATCGAATTACGCCAAACACCTTTTAGAACAAAATCACACAATGACTCCTGAAAATAATATTAAATTCCTACATTTTTGTAATAACAAACGCAAATTAGACATTTTAGAAGCCTTTGAGATATACAAACACAAACTCAGGGTACCTTTAATGAATAAACAACTTGAGCTCAGTAATTCTCCGTTACTGGAAGTATTAGATATTTAATTCTGATTATTATTATTATTATTTTATCTAGTTACCTATTTTTGTATCTACCTTAGCGACGTGTTTGTTTATAATTATATTACTTTTGATAATGACAGCATAGCTGTCGAAACAATATTGTCAGGTTGTATTTTAATAAAACTGTGAAACTTTTAATAATCTTTATTTATTTCAATATTATTATTATGATTGTTATTATTATAAACGTTTTGAGAAATGGTATTGATTTTGTAAAAATACATTCAAATCAAAAAACCCGCCTTTAAGTAAAAACATAACCTAACTTTATAGATATCTATAATTTCTTTAATAAAATTGCTGTTTTATTACTGTAGCCGTACCAGAGATGTCGCTTCCAAGGATTGAAATTTGACATTAAGAAATATACAGAAAGTTACCTATCTATAAACTATATATAATCTTTGGGTTAGTACGGCTAGTATACTCGCTACAAAAATGTCTACTGTTCATCCACCGCATTTATGTACATTTCTGATAATTAATACTAATTAAAGGTGAAATGGTTTCGAAACATCACAATGCGCAGAAACCGAAATACGTATGAGCGTTAAAAATTGCGTCGCACGCGCATGTCTTTCTTAATGCAGTAACGTCGGTATATTTCCATTCTGTCTTGTTGCGTGTGCGTTTGGAGGTTATAGGTGTGTTTACGTTTGTTGTTGAAAGTTGAAATCAGTTTACAAAACAGTTCTTTTCAGAGCTTCTGCATATTTATTTGCGAATCGTAGGTAAGTTAATAACTGCTGATGCAGAAGATACGAATATCACATAAATATTTGTTGTAGTTAGATTTCAACGTGAAAAAGTAAAATGCCGCCAAAGCCCAGTGTAGGTGTACGTGGAAAGGTTCTGCATTCCCAAGCACGCGAAATTATCGCAAACGTCATCTCATTTATGGAGAAATAAGCTAAGGATGGTGTAACAATTCTTGTAACTCGTTTTAAAGAAAGAGTTCTGGCTGCGACAAAAATAGGGGAAAACAGTTATCGTGAGATTAAGAAAGAAGCCAAGCAAGTTGCTTCAGGCGAAAAAGTCAAGTTTTCCAGTCCGAAGAAAAATCGTAATAGACCAAATCCGAAGAGTGACCTACTGCAAGGTGAATTAGAAACCATCAGGTCGATTATTCACCAGTATTATATAATTGAAAAGAGACACCCAACGTTAAAAGGTATAAAACGAAACAAATTATTTTAATTGGTGTAGTTATAACGCAACGTGGTATTTACAGGAATTCGTAATAAGATACTGAACTCTGGGATAGAATTTCAAGGTAGCTTATGTACTCTGGGAAAGATTGTAAAAAAGTTAGGTTTCCGGTAAGTTATTTTATAAGAACCTAACACATTTTATTACATATTCTAACTATTTATATATTTAGCTGGCGAGAAACCATGGACAAGCGTAAAATTCTAATGGAATCACATGATATAAGATTAAAGCGCATCCAGTACTTGGAACAATTACAGCAGTATGTACAAGATAAAAGACCCATAATATTTACCGATGAGTCCTACATAAACAGTTGCCATACTAACAAGAAGACATGGAGTGACGATTCGGAACGCGGTTTTAGAAAACCTATTGGAAAGGGCGCACGTGTAATAATGGTGCATGCTGGCGGGGCAGATGGTTTTGTAAAGAATGCATTACTCATGTTCAAATCAGGTGTGGTATTACTCTGAAATATTTGTGAATTTTTTACATTATTATTTGTTATTATAGGAAGTACATCTGGCGACTACCACCAGGACATGAACAATGCAAATTTCATGCTGTGGGTACGCAAGCAGCTGTTGCCTAATTTACCCAAGAGAGCTGTGCTTGTGATTGATAATGCAGCATATCATAATGTAGCAATCAACAAGGATCCAACTTCAGCATCGACAAAACAGGCCATGATTCAATGGCTTATCCAGCGAGGCATTCCCATGATCCAAACGCCACAAAGCCTGTACTCTATAATATAATTAAGCAAAGAAAAAGCACATATAAGCAATATATTCTTGATACAGAATTAGCCCAACATGGTCATGTAGTATTAAGATTGCCACAGTACCATCCCGAACTCAACCCTATTGAGAAGATATGGGCATTAGTTAAAAACCATGTAGCAGCAACGAATATAACTTGTAGACTGAATGATGTCATCGAATTAGCACAACAAAAGTTTGAGTCAATCACCGCTGAAGATTGGGCAAAGGTGTGTAGGCATGTGGATCGAGTTGTTGAAGAGTACATGCGTAAAGAACATTTACTTGATAGTGCGTCAGACGAGTTTCGGTTCACTGTAAACACTGGGGATTCGGATGACGATACATCAGAGGGAGAGTTTTCTGAGGACGATGTAGATGTTGGTATTTCCCCACTGGAAATATTAGAGGAACCGGGGCCTAGCACCAGTACACTGGAATCCATGGGATTATAATATAACACACAGATTGTTTTATAAACGATGTTATAAATTATGTCACATAAGTTGTCAAATGTTTTACATGTAGACATATTTTCATATTAAAATAATTAAAATTCGTCTCTACAATCACTTCTTTTTTTAATAAGAACGTATTATATCCCAATACTATCTAAAAACCTAAATACCCTATTTTGTCGATATATAAAGAAAAGCAAGGTTTTCCATTTATTTTGATTTCCTATTACTTTTACTAACACTAAAGTAAATTACATTATCAAATTTAAACTTTTAGAAAACCCAGAATCATTTATAAACTTTTATATACAGGCTTATATCTCACAATTATCTTTTTGCTACTTAGGTGAGTTGATTTAAGCTCCAACCCCTTCAATTGAAAGTGGTTATTTAAAGATTATAAAGTGTACTTTGAGATTTTCATAACATTTTATGTGCACATATTTTTAACCCCTTTTAATGAACAACATACGCGCCGCCACTGTACTCGCAGGTGACGTTCGCGCAGATCTTGATGAGTCATTGTGATGTTTCGAAACTACGTGAACTCTAGTGAACGATCCAAATAACTATACTAAACGCAAGCTAAATGATTTATTTTCGTAAGTACAAATAATTGGAAAAAAGTTTCATTATTTTCTTCATAGATATTCTCAAATATATTTAATAACGGCTTGGAGTAGCTTTATTAAATTTTTTCAACAAACCTATCATTGAATTATCTCTAATAACATATTTCAATTTCATTGAATTCTCATCATTTTGCAATCACTGACATATGTACATCCTTAATATTTGTGCGTTTATATTGGAAGGTTAGAAACATTTCAGTTCGTTTGTTTTTTCTTTCTAACCAACTGTTTTTATTAAAGCTACAAAACATTCCATCTCAACATGTACCTCAGAAGTGCTACAATACTTACACATACACTTATTGTGTTTTATTTGTCAAGTATGCCAGACCTTTGTAATATAAGTACATATGTTTTTTCAGGTTGGAGTCAAGTGCTTTAAATAAATGCATACGTTATGGCGTAACTCTCCAATCCTAATGTCTGTTCAAGTATTTATACTAGAAGAAAGTAAGAAGAAATTTATTTAATCACATCAAATACATCATCACGCTTATAGAGTAGTGGTTTAAAATGCTTCATTCTAGTGACTTTTTCAAATGATATCGCACTTGGTCAATCATGGGTTTAAATACATGCATAAATATGATTCATCGCTAGAAGGCACCTCATTTGAATGTAAGATATGTGGCTATAAATGTTCATGAAAAGGACATCTATGACAACATATGTTCACTCATAATGCTGAGAAACCATTTGGAGATGTAATATTTATAATCGTAAATTTCTACAAATGGCAAGCTTGCAAAAGCACCTCGTGCATAGTGGTGAGAAACCATTTGAATGCTATATATGTAATTATAGATGCTCACGAAAAGGAGATTTGCAAAAGCATATGCTCACACATAGTGGTGAGAAGCCATTTGAATGTGATATATGTAATTATAAATGCACAGAAACAGGAAATTTGCAAAAGCATATGCTCACACATAGTGGTGAGAAGCCATTTGAATGTAATATATGTAAGTATAAATGCTCACTTAAAGGAAGTTTGCAAAGGCATATTCGCACACATAGTGGTGAGAAGCCATTTGAATGTAATATATGTAATTATAAATGCACAGAAAAAGGAACTTTGCAAAGGCATATGCGCTCACACAGTGGTGAGAGGCCATTTGAATGTAATATATGTAATTATAAATTCACACTTAAAGGAACTTTGCAAAAGCATATGTTCACACATAGTGGTGAGAAGCCATTTGAGTGTAATTTATGTAAGTTTAAATGCTCATTTAAAAGAAGTTTGCAAAGGCATATGCACACACATAGTGGTGAGAAGCCATTTGAATGTAATATATGTAATTATAAATGCACACTTAAAGAAACTTTGCAAAAGCATATGTTCACACATAGTGGTGAGAAGCCATTTGAGTGTAATATATGTAATTATAAATGCTCCCAAAAAGCACATTTGCAACGGCATATGCTCACACATAGTGGTGAGAAGCCATTTGAATGTGATATATGTAATTATAAATGCACAGAAACAGGAAATTTGCAAAAGCATATGCTCACACATAGTGGTGAGAAGCCATTTGAATGTAATATATGTAATTATAAATGCTCCCAAAAAGCACATTTGCAAAGGCATATGCTCACACATAGTGGTGAGAAGCCATTTGAATGTAATATATGTAATTATAAATGCTCCCAAAAAGGAAGTTTGCAAAGGCATATACTCACACATAGTGGTGAGAAGCCATTTGAATGTGATATATGTAATTATAAATGCACAGAAACAGGAAGTTTGCAAAAGCATATGCTCACACATAGTGGTGAGAAGCCATTTGAATGTAATATATGTAAAGTATAAATGCTCACTTAAAGGAAGTTTGCAAAGGCATATGCGCACACATAGTGGTGAGAAGCCATTTGAATGTAATATATGTAATTATAAATGCACAGAAAAAGGAACTTTGCAAAGGCATATGCGCTCACACAGTGGTGAGAAGCCATTTGAATGTAATATATGTAATTATAAATTCACACTTAAAGGAACTTTGCAAAAGCATATGTTCACACATAGTGGTGAGAAGCCATTTGAATGTAATATATGTAATTATAAATGCTCCCGAAAAGCACATTTGCAAAGGCATATGCTCACACATAGTGGTGAGAAGCCATTTGAATGTAATATATTACTATAATATTTATATGTTTATATAAGTGTGAGATAAGAAAAATCACCACATGCGGGACAAAAATACTATGCTATATATAGGGCAAAGAAATAAATTGGGAAATCCCAAATTAAATTGAAGATGAAAGGTAAATGATAAAATTTTAAAATTGATTTATAAATAGTGATAATGATATTCATTAGCACATACAACAGACATCTGACAAAATTACAGTAAACACATATACAAAGCAAAAACCACCTACCTTCATCATCAAAGAAAAATGTTCCCGTTATTACTATAATTTGGAAAGCAAGTTCCAAAAATAAATGCGACTTTTCAGGCTGCTCGCTTCCATTAGGGCTCTACTTAAATTTTCTGTAAAATACTGTTAATGACCACAAACAAACAACAACAAAATTTCAAAGTATGCATTTAAAAAAAATTTCAAATGAAATAATTTATTTATCAACACAATCAAAAGAAAAACCAAATAAAACTTTTTTAAGAACATAGGACGCGACCACGCTTCAAACGAATTTATCTTAGCGTAATTCTTATTCTATTTCTCAAAAAACTTCTGTAATAAAGAATCAATTTCTCTTTGTTTATCCTCTTTATGCATTAGAATTATTTGAATTTTCTAGAAATTTAATGTTTTAATACATATAGTAACAAAGTTTTGTTTTTATTGCCATTTATTTTCACAAATATTACAAACAGGTTTCCTCCATTCTATAACTCTAACTATCCAATTGCTTTTGCTTTTTTTTTCTTATAAACATTTTCTTTTTGCTACATTTACAGATTTATAAAAATACAAATTATTCAGTCCATTTCCTTCATATGATTCGTATGCGGATGTTAGAAGAAGTAGTCAAGATGCAGTACACGCCTTGTAATGATCATTTAATGTGGGATAAGCGTGTCCTTTCGCCTTAACAAAATTCTTAAAATTAAATGAACACAAAAGAAACATGTTGGGTCCCCATTAACTAAAATAAAAGAAAATGAATAAAAAAAATTTAATTCTATAAATCAATTTTCAGCAGAAATTATTTTAAAAAGCAATAGCCAACCAATTTTTCATAAAGCTTAATATACAGTACCTTTTCAATTACGAGAGAAAGTAAATGATGAATTAATTTGACAAGATTTAGACATTATAGAACTTGTTTAATTTAGTTAATGGGCCAGTCAGAAGATGTTATATGTTAATTTAAGATTAGAATGCTAAGTAGGTTGAGTACATTAAGCAGAGGGTGCAAACGAACCAAGCGACGCGCACCTTGAAACAAAGGGCAAATGAGTGACGAGGGCAGTGGGATGCTGACCACTGGTCATAATGCATGTCATTATGTAAATAAATATAATATGTAAATAAATAGATTATGTAAATAGTAATGTGTTTTATTAATCAGAAGATAACACTGGATAATCTTAAATTATACACAAAAGGTGTTTTTCTTCCTTAAGGTAAATCCGTTTTATAATTATTCACTGCGTTATGAAATTTAAGCATTCTAACTGGCTTAGATCGTACATTGATATAAACACAGAACTTCATCAGCAAGCCAAAAATAAGTTCGAGAAAAACCTGTTTAAGCTCATGCACAACGCGGTTTTCGGCAAGACGATCGAAGACATTCAAAAACACTCGATAGTTAAACTAATAAGCAAATGGAAAGGGTGTTATGGGGCTGAAGCGATGATCGCAAAACGAAATTTCAAATCCAGCACAATTCATGCAGAAGTTTTAGTAGCTATCGAGCTGAATAAAACGGAAGTTTACTTCAATAAACCCATATATGTTGGCATGTGCATATTAGACATTTCTAAATTGAAACTGGGGTTTCAAAATTTTCTGTGAACAAATTGAAAACTTGTGTAAAAACGGTAAAAGAAGCTGTTAATTTGACATTTTAACATAGGTTTACAAAGAAATTTCAAATTTCGGGGAATTAATGAGACAGTACGTACTTAAAACCTACCTTCAAATTAAGATAAATGTAAAACCACAAATTGTGCTTAAGCCAAAAAATAGCTGAAGTATTCCATATTAACTGTTTAAAAAAGTAATGAATAAAATTAAACGCTTAATAGTATATAATATCTGTTTTATCTTCCTGTTTTTCTATGTACATATTTAAAAATTACTATATTATGAAAAAATATTTTACATTCTTTTATAACGGTCTTCTATTTAAAATTTTATTACCACCGTGGAGTGGTTTTCCCTGTGGTTCCAACTATATTACCTTATTCAACATTTAGTTACAGCTTCAAACTGTAGTTTATGCAACACACACTTTCTTCGAAGATCTGGATTCTTGCACGCAAGTAGTGAAGACATTAAAGCAGAAAGATTTTTAAACGATAAATTTTGTTATGTTAAGAAACAAACCATAAAAACATGAAGAAACAAAAGTAAGAACAAATTTTATTTTATTGCAAACAGGCCTTTTTACATGGAATATATGTATATAATATTCAAAGTAATATATTATAGACATATGAACATTGACAGTAATGAATGCGTATAATAATAATTAAATTTAACTTATTGCAATAACTGTATTTATATATGAAATGTTGGGTATAGTAAATGTCAATCTACACTGCTCTACTGCATTACATTCTACATTAGATTGTTAAGAATTTAAACTATTTTATTATCAGAATGGAAGTGGATTAATGATTTAGGAAATATGGATATACACGCGTTCTAAAATTGCTGAATTTTATTATAAATGGGCAATAAACAGATGCCAAGTACCACTGGAATAGAAATTCATGTAAAAATTACGTGCCTCTAATTCTTTTTTAATGCCGCAAATTAATATTTCAAAGCGATGCTCAATGGCACGTAATAATTACGTACCCCGCGGTATATCTTTGGCACGTTAAGATTATTACGTAAAAGATAAGTCCTTTTCATGTAATCGTCATTTACCGTAACCTTCACATGCTTTTGATGAGTATGCAAATAATTTAATTTGTAAAAACCCTACACTGCAAATAATGTTGCTAAATAGTTTTACCTCCGATAAACGTTTTATTAACCTGTTAACTACTCGAAGTATTTCTTACATGGAATTTTCTCTCTTTCACTAAATAAAGTTAGATTTAATTGAATTACTTTATTTCAAATTTGCTCGTGTAATCTACTCCTTATTAATGGGGTCGTATCGTATTTCGCTAAAACATTTTTATCACAATGAAAGACTTTATTGACTGTATAATACTAAATACTTTTAATTAAAGAAAGAGATTTCATTAGACATTTTATTGTGAACTCAATAATTCTTTCTTTCATTTCGATATAATACATGTTTTAAAGAAATACAATACGTATAGTTTTATTACATAAACAACCTCCAACCCCGACTTGTTTATGCAATTAAGTTGTGGAAACTCCCGACGGATAAAAACCAAGGGCAACGACAAGCAATTTCAGCAATTTTAATAATAATAATGTTATGCTGATGTTATAGTGGTTAATATACGACTTCGTGTTCGAACCAAAGAATAGGTTCGAACAATCACTTCGTGTTATTATTCTTATGGCCTCTTTGTGAAACGATTGTGGTTGTTTTTAGTGAATAAATATGGTTGTGCAGTGTGTAAAAGATTGGATTATTTAAATCCAGATTAGACTTTTCATAGGTGAGTATGAACGTTATATTCTTCCAAACAATAAATTACACCAGACAAACACGTGCGTTGTGCAAATGGCAAGGCGTCGAAAAAGCAACTAAATTTTGGTGTTAATGAAGATAGAGTAAGGTTTTATTTTATTAGAAATTTCTTAGCTTCAGAAGATTGCTTTACGCGGGGGGCGAAACCCTCCAAAGGGCGCTGCTTTCGTAAAGTTTTATTTCGTTGGAAATTTTTTAAAACAAGCATTGGAGGTAAAAAAACATATGTAAACATTAAAAGGAAATATGGATATACATTGCTCCAAACAATTAGAGGATATTGTGTTACAAGAATATTAGGTGTTTAAATAAGATACTTAAATTATTAAGTAGTGATTATATTTATCTGCTTTGACGGAGACGCTAACAATAACCAATAAACTTTCGTCGTACGTGCTGCGTGCTGTACTTGTACATTGTACTGAAATCTTTGTTGTTTAAAAACCTCAAAATAAATGTGCTGACTTGTTGGGTCAACAGAGTGATAATCTTCGGAGAAATGTATGGCTCTCCTCTAGTCCAGGTCCGCCACCCGCACTCACAATGCTATCAGGCGCGTGCTGGCCCACCGGGAGTTTCCCGGTGGGCCTTTATAAAGTTGTCTCGAAGGGCCCTACGACACGTCTTAATTTAAATTACCAACAATTAAATTATATTTAAAGTAACAATATACCTCCCTCTGTTCAACTCGACCGCACCTGACGAACTAATCTTCTTTCCCGTTTTTAGTTTTGCGAACCATTCAAGGACTCGCTAATTTAGAAGAATCGATGTATCCTAATGTTGCGGATGCGTAGCATAATCATATTTATATTGATGACGTAATTTGGAGATATGATTTTGTAGGTTCTGCACGAAAACTTTAATTGGAGTTAATACAGGTTCTGCGATCCGGAGAATTTGAGTTGCGACTGATGTCCAAATGCCAGTTCAATTAGACAAAGAAGAATATACCTTTATCAAGGTTTTAGGTGTTCATTAGGACTTCATGGAGGACGTAGTTTTCGGAAGTAGCGAGAATTTACGATCTTTTAAGATTTTTAACCCCAGTGTTCTGTTAGCAAAAAGGTTTCTGCAGCAATTATGGATGGCGAGAATAGATTGGGATGACCAAGTTTCTGAGGCAGTGATCAATAACCTACCTAATTTATTCAAGTTGGAACTTCCTAAATTTTCAAATTTAAAATTGTCTAGATGTATTAGTTTAGACTCGGCCGTCAGAAAAAACTTCATGCTTTCTCGGATGCGTCTGGAATTGGTTACAGTGCTGTAGCGTATTCTAAAGTTTCAATATTCTGACAGCTATATCCTAGTTTTTTTGATGTTCAGGAATACTAGAGTTGTACAGTTGCGGTCGAAAAATTTCCAACGGTCTATTGCCACTGCGTAATCTCGACTTTTTAAATCTCATAAGAAACATCACATTTATTCATCTGAAATGTCATAAATGGCATACCAGCCAGATTCATACGATGTGAATATCAAAAAATGTGCTATCTTGATAAATTACCGTTGAAAATTTTTCGGCAGCAACTATACCTCTTAAAACAATCCCCATGTTTAGAATTGTGCGGTGCTGTTTTAGCTGCAGAATTGATGTAAAGTCTCATTGATGCTTTGAAGAAGCAGATCATGTTGGACGATACGATCGTTTGGAAGGCTCCCAGACTGCAAGACATTTGTGGTTAACCGAATAGCTTTTATTCGAGATATCATCGCTCCTTCGTCATGACGAATACCATGGTATTACTTTCCGTTTCTAGAGAATCCGGCTGATAGTGCCTCGCGCCGACTTTTGCCCTAGCAATTGCTAAATCATACTTTGTAGAAGAAGAGACCTTCATGCCTCTCTCATCTCCCAGATTCGTGGCCACAATTACCTTCATTCTCTGCAAGTTCAAGAGGAACGTAAAATTGTACTGACAGTTACTAATGAATCCCATATGAAGTGGGGTAGTGGGGCCCTCCAAGGTAATATTTTCCCGGTCCCTAAAATTGACCCAGCACGCGCCTGCATACTATATACCATTCGATGTGTCTCATCGAGCTGAACAACAGTGAAGTTTTTGGAGCACAGTAGTTTTAGAGATAATCGCCAAAAACTTTTTTGGAAGGGAAACCATAGCCTTCCACCCCCATTCTACCTGAAAATGCATGTTTTAATGCGCATGCGACCTAATCTAACCTAATCTATCCTAACCTAACCAAAAACTAAATTAAAATACGTATGAATAGATAAAAACGCAAACGTAACTTAATCCTAGGTTAGGTTAGGTTCGGTTGGGTTGACTTAGATTTGGTTAGGTAAAGGTTAGGTTAGAACACTGTTGTTCAGCTCGATGAGACCCATCGAATGGTATATAGTTTGTGCGGGTGGGACCTAATCTAAAGTTTTATCAAATATATTAAGAGGGTATATAGCGGAAATAGCAAAAGCAATGGCCAGTTTAATTGACCAATTCGCTTGCGTTAAAGCCCGGAAAAAAAATATAATCAGTGTAATCATATAAAAAAGATTTTTGAAGAGATACAAGCAAATGAAATAGTTATTTATGTATTAAGGGCATAAAGAAGCTTTTATGGCCAGAAGCGTTATTTCTAGCCCGAGGCGTCAGCCGAGGGCTAGGAAAAGGCTGTAGGGCTATAAAAGCAAGTTATGCCCGAAATGCATACACTATTTTATGCACAGATTGTTTTTATCTCAAATCTATTATTGTGTAAAAAACATAATTAAATGAGTACGTAGGTTACATCAAGCCGCTGTACGTATACTTATGTGCATATATACGAAGTACGTTACTATAGTTACTATCTAAAATACTTAATTTCAGCTTATTTTCATTGGTGATAAGTTTACAAATTATATTAAGAACCAATCAAGTTCTACAAATACAGCTCTGACATTTAATTGACGTTTCATTATTGCCCGTCGGATCATAAAGAGGCCCTTGGGGCATAAAGAGACAGTTATGTTTAGATAGATCTATCAATAATAGTCTAATTATAATGCATCTGTGCATAAAAGTAATGAATAATTATTAGCTACCTACTGCATATTTTATTTTAACAAAAGTTACCTACGTACAATTGTATCTATGAGGGGCACAAACGTAGGTCTCGTAGGAATCAACCAAATCAAAATACTGACAGTGAAACACATAATAATTGTAGTCAGGTTTGAATGCACGAATAATACTTCCAGTTAGCAATAATTAGTTGTAAGGATGCTACATTCGTTAATAAAACCTTATTTTCTAGTAATACTTATACTTCAAACGGTCAAATTTATAAATTATTAAAAAGCATCCAAGGAATCTTAAATTTAGTTGCCATAAAGATTTTGACATAGCTATAGATTGAAACGAGAGATTTGGGTTTTAGATTAATTAAATAATATAAAAATTACATCGCACAACTTGAATCAACATAAATCAAATAAACAGAAAGGAACTTAAATGAATTTATCTTATTTTTCTAAAACCAAGTCAATATGGCTACTTCCTACCTGTTTACATTTCATCATCCCTCTCCCCAAACAAAAACAAAAACGAATCGTCCCCTAACTACAAAAAAATCAAAACTACCAACATTATAGAATCTGTAATAAACACCGCTAAACATAAAATCAAGTTACCAACCCCAACGAAACTGTAATAAACACCCCCAACATTTTATATTGAAACAAATAGTTGATATTTTTGAAATCAATTACATATTTTGCCTGAACCTGTATGTAATAACAGAACTAGGTAAATTGATTATTATGAAAATTGTGTTGTAACTAAATGACTTACTACAGCTACTTTGATAATTTTGGTTGACTGTAGGTCTGACCACTACAAGGTCTCCAGTCTGAGAGGCAGCCATTCAACCCACGGAGCCAAGCTCTGTTGACGTTGTCTGTTTATTTAACGACTGTCATTTATCATTCCTTTTCGTTTGTTTCGTTTTAAATTAATTTATTCATTATTACGTTTTTATGATTTTTTACAATTACTAATTACTGTACAATCACTTATTAATTGGTTAATAAAAATTAATCAACTATTAATATTAATCTATTTACGCATGCCGTTTTTGTTATGAAAAATATCAATGTTTCTCTAAATATATCCCTCCCAAAAAATAATGTGTGGTGGGAGACTAGTTCGACAAGTTACCCTCTCGTTCTCCTCTTACCGCTACCCCCAGCTGATGGTTCGGGACTGTTTACATATAGCCTTAATGTTTGCTTGTTAGCGAAGACCTCGAGTATTTCCGATTCTAAGTTGAGATGTTGTCTACTGTAGATCTCTTTTTACGGAAACCAGATTGTGTTGGAGATAGTAATTTCTCTTTTTGAAGACGCCATATGAGCCTTCTATTAATGATTTTTTTCCATTAACATGCACATGCAACATCGTCCTATCTAGGACGATAGGATGTCGCATGTGATTTTGGTTTATTAGGTTTGGGAATGGGGATAATGGTTGCTTTGGACCAAGAAGACGGATACTGATCTGTAGAGAGTATGCGATTGTAAAGATTTGTTAGATACTGTTTGGAGGCAAGGAATAGATTTTGAAGGAAAATAAAAGGAATATCATCAGGACCGGGGGCGGTGTTTTTAAACTATTTCAAGGCATCATCGAGTTCCATTATTGAGATGGGATCATCTAGGGGGCTAATTCTAATGAATGATGGTGTAATTTTGTTAGCTTCAGCTTCTTCCTTTAACGTTAAAAAAGTCTCAGTATAATTTGAGTCGCTTGAGTATTTCTCCAAGTTATCTGCAAGACATTCCACAACCTCTTCATTAACGGTGACTGTGCGTACGTCTGAGGAATGTGAAGATCACAACTTATACCTTTAATTCTTCTGACTTTGTCCCACACTTTGTCCATTGTAGTGTTGCTATCTATTGTAGATACGTAATTAACCCACGATTCTTTTCTACTTTTCTTAAAGATACGCCTGGCTTTTGCGCGCAACTCTTTAAACTTTAACAAATTGTCGTGAATGTTGTTACGTTTGTATTTGCTTAAGGCTGGATTCCTTAATTTACGAGCGTTTGCACATTTAGAATTCCACCAAGGGACAGGTTTGCGATTATCTGGTAAGTTGATTTTTCCCATTTCTTCATTAGCTGCCTGTACAATTATATTACAAAAACTGGTTACTTCATTATCGGTATTTTTGCATTGTGAGAGTTCATCTAAGTGGAAATCGATCTTTTCTGTAAACATGGGCCAATTAGCCTTTTTGATGTTCCACTTTTTGGCAGCTCTTGTGTGCTGGTGTGTAAGACGAAGATTTTTTATATGGATAAGATAATGATCGCTATCATTAGAGAGGGTGAAGCTTCCCAGGAGTAGTTTAAAGCAAGACAAGGATCGCAAAATGTGAGATCGATAGCAGAAAATGTACCACGAAAAGAATTGAATCTTGTTTGAGTGCCGTTATTTAGGAGTAGAAGATTGCACATGTTCATGGATTTCTCAACACTCTTTCCTCTTTGATCTGTAGAGTCCGAACCCCAAATTACATTATGGGCAATAAAGTCTCCCAAAATAATACTTGGTGAGGTATCTACTGGATCATATCGGTTAACTCGTCTGTATTGATATTGCGATTTGACGGGATGTATATGTTGCAAACAGATATTTTTTTATTTTGTTGGAGTGTTACCGCAACTGCTTTGAGGGTAGTTCTTAAAGTAACTTCATGAAAAAGGTATGATGAATGTGCCTAAATAGCTGCACCTCCGCTAGCTCTAGCATAATCTGTACGATTTTTATTTTATACATTAAATTCTTTCAGTTTGTGGATGTAATTATCTTTAAAGCTGGTTTCTTGTATGCAACCTATTTTTGGTAGAAATTCCGATATAATAAGCTTTATATTTTCAAAGCGGGTGTTAATCCCGTTTACATTCCACTGCATGATGAATATAATAATTTGAATGTTTTTAGGTAGGATGTACTTAGTGTGTATTGGACGATAAAAGTTCGGATTCTGTGTCCGATATGATTACACTGAATGTATCATCTGCTTGTTTAATTATCTGAGTTGTAAGTGATTTTCGAATTTTTGTAATTCTGGTCTTAATGGAACAATGTATTAAGTAAGGATAAAATCTGAAAGCATGTCAATAATCTAGCTAGTCCTCAGCGAGTAAAGACGGGATACACTGAAAGGGTCAGGAGAACGCTGTACATTTTCCAAAAAATCTATTAGTTGCTTATAATTTAATGGAAACGAGGGTTATCGATTTTCAATTAATTCCTTAACAGGTTGACAAAGTTCTTCGATAGGCACTACGTTTTCTTTGGAGCTACTTTTTTTTGGTTGTCTTCGTTTTTCGACCTCTATTAGACCTTGATGTAAGTGAGAAGCTATATTGCATTAAATCTTGTTCCTGAGACAAGATTGTAAGAGGGCTTGCTTGATTATTGTCTGCTTCTTCTGTTGAACTTAGAACTGAAAAGTCCCTCTTTGACGATTTGAGATCCATTTCTATTTGCCAAAAGCCGTTCTTTAGTTTTTCTAGATTTGTGCTAGAAGGCTTATCTTTTATTTCTTCTGTAGTTTCGTTATTAGTGTTGTTGTTATTAGTGTTGTTGTTGATGGCAGCGACTGTATTGTTTATTGACTTATGTCCAGTTTTCTTGCAACTGAAACATCTCATACTTTCGCATGATAAGAATATCTTATGGGTAACATCATCATTTTCAGTTTGTATAGAATCTGGAAAATCCTTTACTGTGGAGTCACCCTGTAGTCTGACGACGGAAACTAGACACGTGGCTGTATTCGGATTCCATCATACCAACTTTAAGAAATGAAATGGGAGATAGTAATTTAAATCCAAATTGATTTATTTTTAATTCGATGACACTGCGAGGTATAGTCGGACAGACATTTGATAATACCAGGCGCTGTGCTGGAGTTATTATTCTGCGTATTTCTACCGTCTGGTTGTTGATAAATATTGACTTATATATATATTCAGAGATTAGTTTGTCGACCATTTCTTTGCTAGATAAGTATATGCATACACGATTATTTGATATACGTGATGCAAATCGTACATTTTTAGGTTGTATGGTACTTTCAACTGCTTTAATATAAGTTTCAATTTTAATTCCTTCTGGCGCGATAACGGCTTGCTCTTTTTTTTAGAAAATATGTCGGTATACTAACGGGTGTTTTTTTAAATTTGGCGTCAGAGCAAGCAATGAGAGTTCGATTGTGAACGCACCTTTGAATGTCGCCACGCCGCAGTGTATCTAAACCTAACCTCACTTTTAAGTTTTGACATTTTGACATTTGAAAAATAGTGGTCTATTCACAACAAACTCATAGTCATAGCTAACTAGGACGCCAAATTTAAAAAAACACCCGTTATTATGATCAACGACGCTTGAGTAAGATCGAGCTTGAATTTCAATAGGTTGATATGGTTGCTGTGGATTTCCAGAGGATTCGGTTAATTGTGGAAATTGGGGATTTGGAAATTTGGAATTATTACTTACCGACATTTTATGGTTGGTTCTGATTATGGAGGTTCAATGAATTTTATTAGCATTGTGTTATTTAAAATCAATGAATCGGTAAAGTTGACGTTTCAGACAACCCGTGTGATTAGATTAAGAAACGCACCACACTCACGATAAAATATTTAAAACTTGAATGAATTTAATTTCTTATTATTCGAAAATTAAAGAATGCTCGCGAATAAAAATTGAGAAAACGATTATGAACACATCGAAATGTAATTAAACAAAGTCTAAGGCCCGGTTTCACCAACAACAAATAGCTAGTTATTCATAGAATAACTTTATTCTCTAATTAAAATCCATGTTTTGCGTTTCACCAGGCGCGTGCTGGGTCAATTTTAGGGCCCGGGAAAACATTGCCTTAGAGGGCCCCACCTTCCCACTTTGGTTAATTTTTTAAAGGATAATTTATTTATTTGGATTAATCATTAGACATTTTAAACTAACCAAGGGTTTTAATAAAGTTTGTTAGATACTAAATACTAGGTGGCGCAAAAGTCATCACCCTATCAGAAGACCATCTCATTTTTGCAAATGTCGCCTTATGTCATCGTGACTTTGACATTTGTGAAGTAAACAGAATCAGAATACACGTAAACAAACCATGAATCACTGTACTCATCAAGAACGCAGAATAATTGTGATAATGTTTTTGAAAAATAATCGGACGGTGGTTTTTGCTCAACGTGACTTTCGTCGTCAATTCCCTGGTCATGTGGCACCAACTAAACAAAGACTGCAGCGTTTAGCAGCTCGTCTCGAGGAGAATATCGCTCATGTGAGTGCAGATGTCCAAGAGGACCCTTAAACATCAACAACACGACGGGTCGTGCAATTGGGTATCAATAGACGGTCTTTACAGCGAATTTTGGCGAGACTTGAAGATGTTGCCGTGTAAAGTACAAACAGTGCATCAGCTACTGTCTGCCAATCGCGTGTAAATTACAGCCAAGCCCTCCTAAACCTCGACCGCGATGAGGATGATTTTCCATTGAAAATCATCATGAGCTACGAGGCGCATTTCCACCTATGTGAATACGTGAATAGGCAAAATTATCTCTTCTGGGGCACCAAAAATCCGCGTGTAATGCACGAAGAGCCATTACATCCTCTGAAAGTCACTGTTTGGTGCGGCGTTTACGGAGGAAAGGTGAATGGCCCATACTTTTCCAAGGATGGAGAAGGCAACGCTGTTACTGTGACTGGTGAGCACTACAGAACCATGACCAACGACTTCTTGCTGGCGCAAATTGACGAAATGAGTTTGGGAAACATGTGATTCCAGCAAGACGGTGTAAACGCACACACAGCACGAGCGACAGTGGATATTCTGCAGCAAGCTCGTTTTGGTGATATGGACTGGTTCCCAAAATCGCCCGATTGACCGTTCCAGTTTTTTCTTCGTGGTTTTTTGAAGTCACAGGTCTATACGACTACGCTACAGACCTTAGCGGCCCTATAGGAGAATATTCGACAAGAAGTAGAAAATCTTTCGCCAGAAGTTTTGAGATAAGTCATAGAAAATTTGTAAAACGAGTCCGAATGTGCATCAACTCTAGCGGCGGACCATTTGGCCGACATTATCTTCGGGACTTAATGTAATAATATCTAAATAAACATAATCCAAACAGGACCAATTCTATTAATTTACAGACAAAGTAACTGCCTTAGGAAATCGAGCGAGGACTTTTGCGCCACCTAATACATATATGTATAGTCAACACTTTTTAATTATTTTTTGTACGACCATGCTATTTCAGATTGTTTACCATACTTGGTTTTAGAACAGTAGGTTATATTTACTGGTTGCTAAGCAAAAACGCGTCGGTAAGTAATTACTTACCGTTCAGTTCTGTCAAAAACAGAACGGTAAGTAAATTATATGTAATTTATAAAATAAATGCATGATCTTTAGATGTCTCTTTCGCGAGAAATCATTTATTTTCTAAATAATTGGATTATTTAAAAAAATGTATGTTGTTTATTTAAATTTGCTCAGGCCTCTTCAATATCCCAATTATATTCGTTTTCAGACTCACTCATTCTCACGAGTTTGACAAATATCGTGACATTCAAAAATAATAGTAATTACAAACGTATCCATGGTAACGACAAAACCTACTTAATGTTTGGTGGATATACAGGGCAAAAATAAATTATCTTAAATCTATTTTTTTCGGGGATATTTCCTTAGTTAATACCTTTGTATTCATAATGGTCGTACAAAAAATAGTATAAGCATCTCAAACAGTAAGGAGTTTACCGATCTCCTCCAATATTGGCGACTTCGCTTCGCTCAGTCGCCAAACATTGTCGTCGATCGGTAAACTGTCCTTACTGTTCTTGATACTTAATATACTATAACTAAACATTTGAACAAACGTGAAACATAAAAAAATATTTAATAAATATACGAATATAAAAATACTCGTTTCTAAAGTATGAGCAAAAAGTAACTACATCAAAGTTGCCTTTGGGATTTTGAAGTTATGTGTATTATAACACCAGAAAATTATACAAAATAATCAGAGTCCTTTGGCAGTGACAGTTGTTAAGATCTTCTGGTGTTATAATACACACGAGTTCAAAATTCCAAAGGCACGTTTGATAGAGTTGCTTTTTGCTCATACTATACATAAAATATTAAGTATCTAGAATATTTAATTGTTGATAATTTATATAGGGAGAAGAAGTGCATACGTCATACCGTGCCTGACGTCATAATTCTTTCCTCGCAACGCGCATGTACTTCAATAAGGCACATTATATTTTCATTTCTGATTATTGATAGTGTTAAAAAGGATGTTTACAAGCTATAAAAACACTTACCCAATGGCTTTCACCCATTGTTGTTTCAATATTTTATTTGTGATAGTACCTATCTATTATTTTAACCTCACAAAGGAGCGTCACGTTTTCTCTTCCAAGTCAAAACTGTCAAACAAACGGTTTACAGCGAAGTAGAGCGATGCGAACATGCGCGTTGCGAGGAAAGAATTATGACGTCAGGCACGGTATGACGTATGCACTTCTTCTCCCTATTCCGCCGATAAATACGATATATTTTAGTGTATGTAATTGTTATTTTTAGATTGTGTTTTGTTTATGAATTGTGGCGATAACAAAGATTTTCTAAATGGAAATCCTTTTTTATGTTGAATTTAGAAAGAGCATGCAATTCTGAGACCAAATATACTAAAAGAAAATTCGAAAATTGAAATTTTCGAGATACCTTAATTGTTTTTAAAGTTTTAAAACAAAAATCAAATAAAAATCAACAGTTCCAAGTTTTAATTAGTAGTTAGAGATGGCCGGTTCTGGAACCACACTTCCACACCTCGGGTAGGCAACCATATATACACGCTAACATATGGGCTAATATACAGCTACCATTCTCATGCAGGGTGAGTATTGGCGCGGACCAGCGTATACCACGTATACAGGTCAACTCTACATATCACATTATGATTGATGCAGTCATCCGAGATCGTAATGATTTTATAAATGATTGATGCAGTCATCCGGGGGGATCATAGCGATTTTAATCATTTGCATATCTCATCTCTCATTTGTACATTTCATTTTTGCTAATTAAATTAATTCACGGTATCATTTGCATATCTCATCTCAATAATAATTAATTAACATTTATATTGATAATGAATTCAAATAAATTCCTTAAAACACTCTAAATAGAATACGACTAACAAGGCCCGCATTTAACCGCTATTTTTCTCTTTTTAGGTTTAACTACATGTCGTACACTCTAACTTTTGTACTATCTTATAGTAAAGAATATTACTCTCAATCAGGATCACATCATATGACTGTTCATTTCGAGCATTTCATTTTCTATATCTCATTTGCATATAACATTTCAACTACAGACATTCCTAAAATATAAATCTATTACTCATAACATTTAAAATGTGTAACATAATTAACATGTAGAAACTTGTCATTTCTCATTATTGATTTCACCTCAGTTCTCAGAACCGGATCTATAAGGATTATCTCTACGCCAACAAGAAACCTCAAGTAAAATGTATTGTTTCATCCGGTGCCCGTCAAATATTTCTTATCATAACATACTATTATGTTCAAAACAATGCAAATATAATTACTTTCAATATAGTCACTTGTTTAGTATTAATTATTTCTTTGGAATGAAGGCGGATTACATCCTTATCTCATTATCTCTTTAACACAACATATTAAACTGTTAACTAGATATCATAAATGAATATATTCCTTATTGAAACCCGATATGTAATATAAAAATCCTATATTATTATATAGCTAGTAGATTTCCCCTAATTAGACAAAGTTCGATTATCTACGAATCACTAACAGGAAATATATATGTAGGGATTAATGTTTTACACTGATACCATTATAGCAAGGTGCAACTTTTATTGTTTTATATATCATAAACGCGTTGTTAGTGTAAACTATTAAAAAGATAGTAGTCATATTAAAATTAATATCAAGTCTAGCGTTTTACAAGAAACGGTTATCATCTAATTGCTATCATACACGGATTAAACTAAACTATATATTAAGAAATATTAATTACGGCTTTTATAGCATCTTACAGGAAAAAAGATTACATTCAATCAGGATCACAACATATATCATTAACTAGATATCATAAATAAATATATTATATATCGAAGGTAGAGTAAAGACATGAGGATATCCATCGTTTGACTAATGTCTATTTATTAAAACAAATAAGTTATGAAATGAAGCAGAGAGTCTATTCAATGAACAATGTTAATACTTTTATGATTCTTCTAGCCTATAGATCTGCAGTTAGAAACTCGAGTCTGCTAAATGCTCACAATTCACTTACCCTATCACCATCATATCGTACAATACAAGCATTCCATATTAGTATTAAAATTTTATAAATAAAACGATAAAACAAAATTATAGTTTTTCACCTATTTCTATGTTAAACGTATTCATCGTATATGAAAGCACGTACGGTAGCAAGAAGAGATAAATTACTATCTCCGTTTGAAATTGCAATTACTTTATTGAAACAACTTACATTACCGTTTACAAACTTGCCAATGCTAGTGTACCTACAGTGGAAAAGTAACCAAATGGCCACTTATTAACTTAAGGTAATCTCTAAAGAAAAAGGATTCGATATTGATGTTTTTGAACAATTAAAGTTTACTCGCTTGTGAGTAGAAAAGACTTTTACTCACTGACTGTAACATGGCGACTGGCTGCTATTGTATGTAGCAACCAACCACCAGTTTACGTTGTACAATATTATTAAAATTCAGTTATTAGCTTATATTTAGGGTGTAAATAAATATCCTACGCAAAAGAAACTCGGATATGGGGACGCTCGCCGTCAGCGCAGTTTGAAAGTTGTAACAAGAAGTAGTGTCATCTAAGTGTTTTCTAAAAGCTGAAAATTGATCACTAAGCAGTTTATGTAATAAAAAAACTGGAAGACAGTCGTTAGACAGCGTAATGATCAAACGCGTTGCATCAGCACTAATGCGGTGGTCGCATGTCTTCAAAATGAGGTAAATGTAAAGAAATGATTTGAAACTGCTGAAATTTGGTACAGTGTTAATTTATTGAATATAGTTTCTCAAAAAACAGTCAGACTTCATTTTGATAGAACCGAGCTAGTCAGCAGTCGCTAGAAGCAGTCGTTACTTCGTATTTAAATTTATACAGTGATAAATTTGCATAATCCATCCAAGTTCCAATGACAAATAATAATCTGATAATCCAAAAAAAATCTCTTTTCACAAAAAAAATTAAGTCACTATTAAATCCACAGCACTGTTTAATCAATTAATTTAAATTGTTTATTATTGAGATCACACACTAAATTCAAGAACTTTCACAAATAATAAACATGTTGACGTAACATCAAAATATAACCTCAAAATTTTGACGTTTAATTATCGCTGACATTTCTACTCACGACATAAAATTGTCTATAAAATATGCTCTGTATATAAACACGTGTGGATTTCGGTGTGCGAGGTGAAGGTAGATGTGCTCTGTAAAAATCTGTTTAATAAAGGAAGTAAAGGTTTTTAAATAGTGCTGTGTTGTGAAAGAGATAAAGAAAGGGGCAAGGAATCATTAGGGATAAATAACAGAAGAAGTAATCACATAATAAGTAAGAACAGTTAAGATTTAAGTTTAATACATAATGCAATAAAACTACAATAAAAATTCAATAAAAGTCAGAAACACAGATAAAAGCCAAGGTTCGACGGGTCGACCGGCCTGTGGCTTTTTACGCAGTGTGGTCAGATAAGAATAAAATTGATATAAAATAAACACATCTTTGTTTACATTTTTTCTTTTTTGTTTTGTTTATTTCGATTGTTTACATGCTAGAATATTAATACTTACAAATAGATTTAATAATAAAATAATACTAACAAACAGCACAGATAAATAGACACTACAATATGAGCTCAACAGAGGAGGAGAAAAGGAAACGAACAGAACAACAAGCAACGAGTGATGAAGAAGCAGATGCTTTTAATAGGAGTAAGAAGACAACTAGGTCACCAGCAAAGCAAAAAGAACAAAAAATAGATAAGATACTGGAAATGCTACAAAATCTAACGTTAGATATAGCTCAAATAAAACTCAACCAACAAAAAAAACAAGATCAAATAAGAAAATTAGAATTAGAAAATGAAAACATAAAAAAGGAAAACATCAAAATAAAAACGGAACTAAGAGAAACGAACTTAAGACTAGAAAAGCTAGTAAAAGAAAATAAACGGAATAATGTAATCGTAACGGGACTAAACATGGATCAAAATGATACAGTCAATACGAAGGAAAAAATGAGTAATCTCATACAGCAGAAATTAGAAGTAGATATAAGAATTAAAACTGCATACAAAATAGGACCTAAAACATGCTTAATTGAATTGGAAAACTTCGAAGATAAAATGAAGATAATGAGAAACAAAATAAAATTAAGGAATATAGGAGACGAACGAATATATATTAATAATGACTTAACAATTAAAGAAAGGAATATAGAAAAAACATTAGAGAAATAGCAGCAGAAGAAAGAAAACAAGGAAAAGTAACTAAAATAGGATACCAAAAACTAATAATCGACGGGAAAGAATGGAAATGGAATGCAGAACAGAATATGTTAGAAGAAACAGTCAATAATGAAAAGACTGTTTCAAAAAACTAAATAATATACTGTTGGACGGATATAAGAAGAAGGAAACGGCAATGAAAATGGACAAGCATATAAGTTACGACACCGAAGGCATGAATTATAATATGACAACAAAAAAGGAAAAGAAAATGGACAGACTAATAAACCAAATAAAAAGAAGGAAACAAATAAAAAGAAGAAACAAAAAGAACAAAATAAGGATAGCAACATGGAATATTAAAACAATGTTAGTAACAGGAAAAATGAATGAAATAGCAAAAGAAATGAAACGATATAAAATTAAGATAATGGCCTTACAGGAAATAAGATGGAAAGGGGAAGGGAGAATTGATAAAGATGATTTCATATTATATTACGCAGGGGAAGATAAACAAGGAAGAAATGGGACTGGTTTTATGGTAGATAAGAAATATAAGGAGAGAATAATAGAGTTCAAACGAATCACTGGAAGGATATCATATCTAAGAATAAAAAACAATATATATAATATTACAATAATTAATGTATACGCCCCAACAGAAGAGTCAAGTGATGAAGAAAAAGATGAGTTCTACGAAACACTAATAAAGGTATGTGGGAAAACACCGAAGCACGATGCGTTACTAATTATAGGAGATCTGAACGCAAAGATAGGAAAGGAAGAATATATAGGTAATGTAGCAGGAAAACATACCCTGCACGAAAAGAACAACGAAAATGGCGAAAGAGTATGCAACTTAGCAGCAGAAATGAATATGTTCATAGTTAGTACGAAATTTAAACATAAAAGAGAACATAAAGAAACATGGATAATACCAGGGAAAACATACGGGAATCAAATAGATCATGTACTAATTAACAAAAAGAATGAGAAAATGATACAATATGTACGATCATATAGAGGAGCAAATGTTGACTCAGATCATCACGTAGTCATAATAGAAACAATATTGAGAACTATTAATAAAGAAAAAAGAAAGGCAATAGAAAAGAAGTGGGAAATTGATAATTTAAAAGATGAACAAAAGAGAAAAACATACGAAATGGAAATAAATGAAGAACTAAACAAAAAACAAGAGAAAGAAAATATTGAAGAAGAGTGGTATAATATAAAAAGAAGCATTATTAATGCAGCAGAAAAAGGAATAGGAAGAAGAAGAAAAGAAAGAAGAAATGAATGGTTTGATAAAGACTGCGAAATAATGTTAGAAAAGAAGAAAGAGGCAAGACTGAAATGGTTAAGAACAACAGAAATGAATGATTATGAAGTATATAAAGAATTAAGAAAAGAAGGCACGAAATTACTAAAAATAAAAAAAACACGATGGATTGAAGAAATGATGGATGATATAGAAAAGAATAACAAAAACAATGCTAAGTTATACCAAATAATAAAGAAAGAGAACAAAAAGAAGACAATAGCAAACATAGACAGTGACGTATGGGAAAATTACTTCAAAAATTTATTAACGGAGAAAGAAAAGAAATCGAATGAAAAGAACGAGGAGAGATATACCCAGGAAGAAATAAATGAAGAGCTAAATCCAAAAAGAGAAGAATACAATGAAATAATAAAAAATCTAAAACGGAATAAGGCGGCAGGACCAGACAATATATGTAATGAATTGATACAAAACGGAGGAGAGAAATTAAAAGAGAGAGTATTTGATTTGATAGAGAAAATATGGAAAGAGGAGAGAATGCCGGAAGAATGGACCATGGGACTGGTAATAACAATATTGAAGAAAGGAAACCCAATGATATGCAGTAACTATAGGGGAATAAGCTTGCTGAATACTATATACAAAATATTAACATCAATGATATTAAAGAAGATGAAGCCATACGTTGAGGAAGCAATAGGGGAATACCAACAAGGATTTCGACAAGGCAGGTCAACGATAGATGCAATCTATATACTAACACAGATAGTAGAAAAAGCTTATGAAAATAATATCGACTTGCAAATAATCTTTGTGGACTTCAAGCAAGCTTTTGACACCCTGAAACGTGACATGATTATAAAAGATGCAAGAAGAATAGGAGTACCAAACAAATTAATAAGATTAATACAAATGACGATGAGAAAGTCAAAAGCAGCAGTAATAACAGAATCAGGATTGTCGAAAGAGTTTGAATTTGATTCAGGAGTGAGACAAGGCGATGGATTATCTGCAGCCCTATTTAATATAGCACTGGAAGGAATAGCTAGAGACTGCAAAATTGAAGGCACTATAATAGAAAAAATGGTGGAGGTAATTGCATATGCCGACGACCTGATTATAATATCAAGAACCGAAAGAGATCTAGGCGAAACACTATCAAAAATAGAAAAAGAAGCACGAAAGAGAGGATTAGAAATAAACGAGAGCAAGACAAAATATATGAAGATAAGTAGAGAACATCGAGAAACCAACAAAAATGAAAGAAGAATAGGAAAGTTTAAATTCGAAGAAGTTGAGAACTTCAAATACTTAGGTATAACAGTAAATAATAGAAATAACAGAAGTTTAGAAATTGCACAAAGAATTCAAGCAGGAAATAAAACATACTTCAAGTACAAAACATTGATGCAAAATAAAAAGATAAGAAAAGACACAAAACTAAGAATTTACAAGGTAGCAATACGACCAGTGGTAACTTATGCAGCAGAAACTATGTGCCTAACTAAAAGAGACCAACAAAAACTAAAAATATTTGAAAGAAAAATTATAAGAAGAATTTATGGACCAATAAAGATAGCAGAAATGGAGCATAGGAGATTGATGAATTTTGAAATAGAAGAAATACTGAAACATGAAGATATAGTGAGGATAATAAAAGCACAAAGAATACAATGGTTTGGACATATAAACCGAAAAGAAGAAAGATCAATGCACAGAAGAATAACAAGATGGAAACCACAAGAGAAAAAACAGAGAGGAAGACCGAAATCACGATGGATAGATCAAGTAACTGAAGATATCAAACTGTTAGGAATAACAGATTGGAGAGAAAAAGTACAAGACAGGAAAGAGTGGAGAGACATTGTAAAGGAAGCAAAAACACATACCAAATTATAAGAGAAAGGAATGAGGAGAATCAGTGGACTGACCACCCACAAGAGAAAAAGGTCAATAGAACTCTATGTAAAGAGTGGTTAAAACTCTAATCGAGTGTAAAACCTTATGTATGTATGTATATAAACACGTGGTTTGTACAACTAAATTTACAAAGAGAGTCACCAGATTTCCTACTATATTTATACAATGTGAAAAAACAAAAGAAAAACTTGGTTATTTTTCTAAGGGAATTCACTAAGGGTTAGTTAGTAAATTCTTTAGTGGATTCTAATAATCTCTGGTGTTAAACAATTGAATAAAATGTAACTAAATTTTCATAACCATATAATTATTATTAATTGTTTAAACAAATATTATAGCTAGGTAGAGAAAAAACTGCTCTTTCTGATTGTATGCAATAGTAATAATTTCGTACACCAATAAGATGACCATAACTTGACAACCAAGTCAATTTTCAAATGCCTTTAATTACATATTAAAATATGAAATAATTAAATAAAACCAGCTAGTTACTTCCGTTTCTAATAATAGAATCCTTCCTTAGCACCTATAGCACAATATTTACAACTTTTTATATATCCAAACTACAAATTAACTAAATTACATAATTTCAGATTATTATGTTTGAACGCAGAAATATGTGGTTTTTAAACCCATAGATCTTCTATAGTAAATGACCCCCACATTTACATTTATGTCTCAGTTTTGTCCAAGGAACTATTTGGCAACATAATAAAATATTTCTACCCACAGACTTTTTATCTTGGCTAAGAACAAAATTAGGAACAAAATACTGAAATCATTGATCTCAAGAAACCTTCACAAATTTTATAAACTAAACCTGCAGGTAAGTCATTTGTCTGTTTTAGGTGATAAGAAGCCTTGAAATGGTTTTAATACTTAATTATCTAAAAAACTCAAGCAACGGTAGTAAATCGTTACCAAGACAATCCAACTCAAAATCTAACAACCAATAAAAACAGTCTATTTTTTTAATTTGATCCAATTAGGATCTGATTACACTGGCAATCTTTCCATACTAAGGAGCAGATGATTACAGTGATAATACAGGTGAGTATAAAGGTAAAAAATTCAACAATAAACTTTATTAACACTGGTAAAATTTTGTTACTATTTACACAGCTTTTGTTATGTTGCCGTGGTGACATTTCACGAACTACTGCATTTCGAAACCTCCAATTTCTGTCATTTTCTTTGGATTGTCGTGCCGAATACAAGACGTGGTAGGAGTCTTTAGAAAATCGCCACTCGTGCTAAAGCACTCGTGGCGATTTTCGTCACAACAACTATTCGTGATCTGACTGACAAAAATTACCGGCAAGATTCCTACCACTTGTTGTATTATATACGAAAATTTACCAGATTTCAGAGCAAAATCAATTTGAAGATTTATTTTTCTTCTATTTAGTGGATTATAGAGTGTTTCTGTATCAATTTGAAATATTTAAAAAAGTTATTTCGCTTTAAAGTTATGCAATCCAACAATAATTTATGTATTTCGGGATGCCTACATTTCTTAATGGCATGGGAAATCACGATAATATGTACATGAAAAAGTCAGAACAGCAACACGTCCCTAAGTTTTTGTACTATAAGAGAAATAAATGATGAACAAAAATCGGAAAAAAATTAATCATTGTTAATTTTGTCTATTAATGTCTTTAACAGTAATGTCTATTAACTGTTTGGATTTCTTCATTATTAAAACGGTTATTCTATGAGAATTTCAAGATTTCCATGTTTAAAAGGTTTACTAAATATGTCCAACGATTTATTGATTATTTTGGGAACGCAGCCAAGACTTGTCAAAAATATCTCTTAAAAAGTATCCTAGGTGTGAAGTAATTGATAGCACAGCAACGAAAGTAAGGCCTGGCTCTTCTAAAATAGGAAGAAGGTTAACTTCAGTACCCACACATGTTCCTCCAGTAATTCAGTGTTAGTGTTTTTCTTAATTTATGTTTCTCAGAAATTTTGATTGATGTTTAATTATACCGTTTTGTTAATGATCTTTAAATTTAAACGAAATTATTTAATACAATTAATTAAGTGGTTTGTTGAATGAATTACTATTACACATTTCTTTAAATACTAGACGCAAATTTTTTAGTTGTCGTTTTCTGTTGGAAACAGCATCCTATACAATACTGCTACTATTACTAGTACTACACTAACTAATATTTAGATAAATAATCTCTGTATGTTGTGGGAATAGTTGTAAATAAACTATCAAGACTGATGTATATAATGATAGTATTAAAACAATTGTATTTGAATTTCTCTTAGCAAATGTTTCTTAACTTCTTGTTTATACTTATGTACTACTTTTTGTTTGCGTTGTTATCTTACTGTAATTGTTTCAATGAATTTGTTGAGTTAAAATAAACTATTATTATTATGAAATAAATAAAGATTATTAAAAGTTTCACAGTTTTATTAAAATATAACCTGACAATATTGTTTCGACAGCTATGCTGTCATTATCAAAGGTAATATAATTATAAACAAACACGTCGCTAAGGTAGATACAAAATAGATAACTAGATAAAATAATAATAATAATCAGAATTAAATATCTAATACTTCCAGTAACGGAGAATTACTGAGCTCAAGTTGTTCATTCATTAAAGGTACCCTGAGTTTGTGTTTGTATATCTCAAAGGCTTCTAAAATGTCTAATTTGCGTTTGTTATTACAAAAATGTAAGAATTTAATATTATTTTGAGGAGTCATTGTGTGATTTTGTTCTAAAAGGTGTTTGGCGTAATTCGATTTTTCAGGATGTTTATTTTTGTAATGACGTACGTGTTCTTTATATCTTATGTCAAAATTTCGAAGTGTTTGTCCAATATATACCGAACTACAAAAAGAACAATTTAAACGGTAAATACCCGATTTCATGATATCATGTGTTCTGTCTTTAGCATTAAATAAAAATGAAAAAGTGTTAGTGTTGGTTTTAAATGTTATTTTATAATTGTTGGTTTTTCTTAGTATATGTGCAATTTTTTCTGATATTTTGCCAAAATATGGTATAGATATGTAATTTGTGTCTTCTGTTTGATTGTCAATGGGATATATTCTTTTGATAGCTAACCTATAATCTTTTTGTTTAATTAAAGTGTCAATCATGTTCGGATTATAATGATTTGCATGTGCTAGTTGTTTAATGGTTGATATCTCTTTGCTAAAATCTGATTTTGCTAGTGGAATAGTTAAAGCTCTGTGTACTAATGATCTGTAGGCTGCTATTTTATGTGTATTATGGTGACAAGATTCATTTGGTATTGTTATGTCTGTTTGTGTTGGTTTTCTGTATATGGAAAATTCAAATAGATTGTCTGCGTTAATCTTGATATTTAAGTCTAGAAAGTTTATAGCCCTGTTTTGTTCTGTTTCTAGTGTAAATTTTATATTAGGGTGGATACTGTTTATAAGAATTAAAAATTCATTGATAACCTCAAAAGAACTGTCGAAAGAATCCTGAAAAATCAAATTACGCCAAACACCTTTTAGAACAAAATCACACAATGACTCCTCAAAATAATATTAAATTCTTACATGTTTGTAATAACAAACGCAAATTAGACATTTTAGAAGCCTTTGAGATATACAAACACAAATTCAGGGTACCTTTAATGAATGAACAACTTGAGCTCAGTAATTCTCCGTTACTGGAAGTATTAGATATTTAATTCTGATTATTATTATTATTTTATCTAGTTACCTATTTTGTATCTACCTTAGCGACGTGTTTGTTTATAATTATATTACCTTTGATAATGACAGCATAGCTGTCGAAACAATATTGTCAGGTTATATTTTAATAAAACTGTGAAACTTTTAATAATCTTTATTTATTTCATGATTATGGAGTTCCACAAAATAAGGCTGGAAACAATAAACAATATTATTATTATGATTGTTATTATTATAAACGTTTTGAGAAATGGCATTGATTTTGTAAAAATACATTCAAATCAAAAAACCCGCCTTTAAATGAGAACATAACCTAACTTTATAGATATCTATAATTTCTTTAATAAAATTGCTGTTTTAATACTGTGGCCGTACCAGAGATGTCGCTTCCAAGGATTGAAATTCGACATTAAGAAATATACAGGAAGTTACCTATCTATAAACTATATATAATCTTTGGTTAGTACGGTTAGTATACTCGCTATAAAAATGTCTACTGTTCATCCACCGCATTTATCTACATTTCTGATAATTAATACTAATTAGTGAACGATCAAAATAACTATACTAAACGCAAGCTAAATGATTTATTTTCGTAAGTATAAATAATTGGAAAAAGTTTCATTATTTTCTTCATAGATACTCTCAAATATATTTAATAACGGCTTGGAGTAACTTTATTAAACTTTTCCAACAAACCTATCATTGAATTACCTCTAACATATTTCATTGAATTCTCATCATTTTGAAATCACTGACATACATCTTTAATATTTGTGTGTTTATATTGGAAGGTTAGAAACATTTCAGTTCGTTTGTTTTTTCTTTCTAACCAACTGTTTTTATTAATGCTACAAAACATTCCATCTCAGCATGTACCTCAGAAGTGCTACAATACTTACACATTACACTTATTGTGTTTTATTTGTAAAGTATGCCAGACCTTTGTAATATAAGTACATATGTTTTTTCAGGTTGGAGTCAAGTGCTTTAAATAAATGCATACGTTATGGCGTAACTCTCCAATCCTAATGTCTGTTCAAGTATTTATACTAGAAGAAAGTAAGAAGAAATTTATTTAATCACATCAAATACATCATCACGCTTATAGAGCAGTGGTTTAAAATGCTTCATTCTAGTGACTTTTTCAAATGATATCGCACTTGGTCAATCATGGGTTTAAGTACATGCATAAATATGATTTATTGCTAGAAGGCACATCATTTGAATGTAAGATACTTATGTGGCTATAAATGTTCATGAAAAGGACATCTATGACAACATATGTTTACTCATAATGCTGAGAAACCATTTGGAGATGTAATATTTATAATCGTAAATTTCTACAAATGGCAAGCTTGCAAAAACACCTCGTGCATAGTGGTGAGAAACCATTTGAATGCTATATATGTAATTATAAATGCTCACGAAAAGGAAATTTGCAAATGCATATGCGCACACATAGTGGTGAGAAGCCATTTGAGTGTATTATATGTAAGTTTAAATGCTCACTTAAAGGAAGTTTGCAAAGGCATATGCGCACACATAGTGGTGAGAAGCCATTTCAATGTAATATATGTAATAATAAATTTACAATTAAAGGAAGTTTGGAAAGGCATATGCGCACACATAGTGGTGAGAAGCCATTTGAATGTGATATATGTGATTATAAATGCACAGAAACAGGAAGTTTGCAAAAGCATATGCTCACACATAGTGGTGAGAAGCCATTTGAATGTAATATATGTAAGTATAAATGCTCACTTAAAGGAAGTTTGCAAAGGCATATGCGCACACATAGTGGTGAGAAGCCATTTGAATGTAATATATGTAATTATAAATGCGCAGAAAAAGGAAGTTTGCAAAGGCATATGCGCTCACACAGTGGTGAGAAGCCATTTGAATGTAATATATGTAATTATAAATTCACACTTAAAGGAACTTTGCAAAAGCATATGTTCACACATAGTGGTGAGAAGCCATTTGAATGTAATATATGTAATTATAAATGCTCCCGAAAAGCACATTTGCAAAGGCATATGCTCACACATAGTGGTGGCAAGCCATTTGAATGTAGTATATTACTATAATATTTATATGTTTATATAAGTATGAGATAAGAAAAAGCACCACATGCGGGACAAAAATACTATGCTATATATAATTACTACAACCCATAACCTAAACCAAGGCCCCAGAAGCTATAAGCTTGTGCGGGTATATAGGGCTAATAAATAAATAAATTGGGAAATCCCAAATTAAATTGAAGATGAAAGGTAAATGATAAGATTTTAAAATTAATTTGTAAATAGTGATGATATTCATTAGCACATGCAACAGACATCTGACAAAATTACAGTAAACACATATACAAAGCAAAAACCACCTACCTTCATCATCAAAGAAAAATGCTCCCGCTATTACTATAATTTGGAAAGCAAGTTCCAAAAATAAATGAGACTTTTCAAGTTGCTCGCTTCCATTAGTGCTGTACTTAAATTTTCTGTAAAATACTGTTAATGACCACAAACAAACAACAACAAAAATTCAAAGTATGCATTTAAAAAAAAATTTCAAATGAAATAATTTATTTATCAACACAATCAAAAGAAAAACCAAATAAAACTTTTTTAAGAACATAGGACGCGATAACGCTTCAAACGAATTTATCTTAGCGTAATTCTTATTCTATTTCTCAAAAAACTTCTGTAATAAAGAATCAATTACTCTTTGTTTATCCTCTTTATGCATTAGAATTGATTGAATTTTCTAGAAATTAAATGTTTTAATACATATAGTAACGAAGTTTTGTTTTGCCATTTATTTACACAAATATTACAAATTTGTTCAGTTTAACATGTTTCCTCCATTCTATAACTCTAACTATCCAATTGCTTTTGTTTTTTTTTCTTATAAACATTTTCTTTTTGCTACATTTACAGATTTATAATAATACAAATTATTCAGTCCATTTCCTTCATATAAATCGCATGCGGATGTTAGAAGAAGTAGTCACGACACAGTACACGCCTTGTAATGATCATTTAATGTGGGATAAGCGTGTCCTTTCGCCTTAACAAAATTCTTAAAATTAAATGAACACAAAAGAAACATGTTGGATCCCCATTAACTAAAATAAAAGAAAATTAATAAAAAAAAATTTAATTCTATAAATAAATTTTCAGCAGAAATTATTTTAAAAAGCAATAGCCAACCGATTTTTCATAAAGCATAATATACAGTACCTTTTCCATTACGGGCGAAAGTAAATGATGAATTAATTTGACAAGATTTAGACATTATAGAACTTGTTTAATTTACTAATGGGCCAGGCAGAAGATGTTATATGTATATGTTAATTTAAGATTAAAATGCTAAGTAGGTTGAGTACATTAAGCAGAGGGTGCAAACCAACCAAGCGACGCGCACCTTGAAGCAAAGGGCAAATGAGTGACAAGGGCAGTGGGATGCTGACCATTGGTCATAATGCATGTCATTATGTAAATAAATATAATATGTAAATAAATAGATTATGTAAATAGTAATGTGTTTTATTAATCAGCAGATAACACTGGATAATCTTAAATTATACACAAAAGGTGTTTTTCTTCCTTAAGGTAAATCCCTTTTATAATTATTCAGTGAAAAATCTATATTCCCACCAAGTTCCAAACACCAAAATTTAAACCAATAATAACACGTAAAATTTCTTAAAAAAAATAATTAAGTCACTAATGAATCCACATCACTGTTTAATCAATTAAATTAAATATATTGTTTATTTCATCCATTTTATCATAGAAAATCTAGCAACAGACTTAGACGGATGCGTAGACTTACTTCCTATCAATAAAGAACGTTACATCTCTTTCACTAAACATGTAGAACAGAATTTGGTTAAATCTAGATTCATAGAAACTTTGGCATCATCAAAACTTACAGAGACTCAATTACCTGATCAAACAAAATTTTATAATAGTTTAACAAATACAGCCATAACCGCAGATGTTGAAAATGTATGGAGTTCTTTCGGCTGTTGAAATTTACGCGAGTACAATGACTTACACCTGAAAACTGATCTATTGCTTCTAGCTGATGTGTGTTCGAGCAGTTTCGGTCAAGCAGTTTGAAAACGTATAGCTTAGACCTGGTGCATTACTATACTCTACCCGGATACACTTGAGATTGTATGCTAAAGTCTACCCAAATTAATTTCGAGCTGTTAACAGATATTGATAAAGTTTTATTTGTTGAGCGCTGGGGTCTAAGCAATGCTCAAACTATGATTTTAGAACTATTTTAGAATTTTGAAACTATTTTAATTTATGATGACATTCATAACCAGTATGGTTGGGCGATGACTCTATACCTACCATTTGGTGGATTTGAATGGGTAGAAGGCGGTGATCTAAACTTTAATTTCAATGTACCAGCAGATAATCCTCAAGAATACATTCTCCAGGTTGATCTAGAGTACCCAAAAGCTATTCACGATTCCCATGCAGATCTTCCATTTAGTCATGAGCATTGCACACCGCCAAATCCAAAAGAAACAAAATGGAAACACTTACCGATAAGAAGTGATACATCATTCATTACAGGAACTTACATCCATGTTTAGACAACCAACGGTTTGAAATTAACTAAAATTTACCGCGTTATGAAATTTAAGCAATCTAACTGGCTTAGATCGTACATCGATATAAACATAGAACTTCGTCAGCAAGCCAAAAATAAGTTCGAGAAAAACCTGTTTAAGCTCATGCACAACGCGGTTTTCGGCAAGACGATCGAAGACATTCAAAAACACTCGATAGTTAAACTAATAAGCAAATGGAAAGGGTGTTATGGGGCTGAAGCGATGATCGCAAAACGAAATTTCAAATCCAGCACAATTCATGCAGAAGATTTAGTAGCTATCGAGCTGAATAAAACGGAAGTTTACTTCAATAAACCCATATATGTTGGCATGTGCATATTAGACATTTCTAAATTGAAATTGGGGTTTCAAAATTTTCTGTGAACAAATTGAAAACTTGTGTAAAGACGGTAAAAGAAACTGTTAATTTGACATTTTAACATAGGTTTACAAAGAAATTTCAAATTTCGGGGAATTAATGAGACAGTACGTACTTAAAACCTACCTTCAAATTAAGATAAATGTAAAACCACAAATTGTGCTTAAGCCAAAAAATAGCTGAAGTATTCCATACTGTTTAAAAAAGTAATGAATAAAATTAAACGCTTAATAGTATATAATATCTGTTTTATCTTCCTGTTTTTCTATGTACATATTTAAAAATTACTATATTATTATGAAAACATATTTTACATTATTTTATAACGGTCTTCTATTTAAAATTTTATTACCACCCTGGAGTGGTTTTCCCTATGGCTCCAACTATATTACTTTATTCAACATTTACTTACAGCTTCAAACTGTAGTTTATGCAACACACACTTTCTTCGAAGATCTGGATTCTTGCACGTAAGCGGTGAAGACATTAAAAAGCAGAAAGATTTTTAAACGATAAATTTTGTTATGTTAAGAAACAAACCATAAAAACATGAAGAAACAAAAGTAAGAACAAATTTTATTTTATTGCAAACAGGCCTTTTTATATGGACAATCCAACTCGAAAATTTTTAACCAATCAAATTACAGAATTTTTCAAATTGGGACCAATGAAATTAGTTTTATAGTGAAAAAACCACTAGTGGTATTTTCTTAGTGAAAAAATTTATGTCAAAATGAAATGTCAAATTTAATTAAATTAATATTATATATACGCTAAATATATACAGGGTTATGATAATGTAATGCACAAAATTCATAAAACGTACAACGATTATTATGAAACTTACGTTTATTTCGTTTTTTATTCATTTTCTCGTTTTTTTTTCTTATGTGAGCCCTACTGCAACTATTGTTCCCTAGTGTAACAAAACAAGCTTTCTCCAATAATGTAATAAAAATCTTAGCTTCCCATTAAAAAAATATGTTAATGACGTCATAACTTTGACAAATTTGACGTGTTATTTTTGTAACTTATGTCAAAAGATGCGGAATAAAAAAAAACATTTGACGTGTTTTTGCATTTTGTTCCAAAGTGATCGTTGTACGTTTTATGAATTTTGTGCATTACATTATCATAACCCTGTATATATACGCTAAATAAAAATTTGCTCGATGGATTGTCAAGCCGAATACAACTCGTGGTCTAATTTTTTCTTGCAAAATTTATTGTTTCAGATATGAGTAGCTTTGGCAACGAAAGCTACACGAGTCGACGCAGGAGACGAGTGTAATTTTCCAAAAGCAAAAGCTACGAATGTCTTAAACGATAAATTTTGCAAGAAAAAATTAGACCACGAATTGTATTCTGCTTGACAATCCATCGAGCAAATTTTTATTTAGCGTGTGTAGTTAATATTAATTTAATTAAATTTGACATTTCATTTTGACATAAGTGGATTTTTCTTAGTGAAAAAACCACTAGTGGTTTTTCATTGGCCCCAATTTGAAAAATTCTGTAATTTGATTAGTTAAAAACTTTCGAGTTGGATTGTCAAAGTAATATATTATAGACATATAAACATTGACAGTAATGAATGCGTATAATAATAATTAAATTTAACTTATTGCAATAATTGTATTTATATATGAAATGTTGGGTATAGTAAATGTCAATCTACATTGCTCTACTGCATTACATTCTACATCAGATTGTTCAGAATTTAAACTCTTTTATTATCAGAATGGAAGTGGATTAATGATTTAGGAAATATGGATATACACGCGTTCTAAAATTGCTGAATTTTATTATAAATGGGCAATATACAGATGCCAAGTACCACTGGAATAGAAATTCAGGTAAAAATTATGTGCCTCTAATTCTTTTTTAATGTCGCAAATTAATATTTCAAAGCGATGCTCAAAGGCACGTAATAATTACGTGCCCCGCGGTATATCTTTGGCACGTTAAGATTATTACGTAAAAGATAAGTCCTTTTCATGTATTCGTCATTTACCGTAACCTTCACATGCTTTTGATGAGTTTGCAAATAATTGAACAACACATTTAATTTATAAAATCCCTACACTGCAAATAATGTTGCTATATAGTTTTACCTCCGATAAACGTTTTATTAACCTGTTAACTACTCGAAGTATTTCTTACATGGAATTTTTTCTTTCACTAAATAAAGTTAGATTTAATTGAATTACTTTATTTCAAATTTGCTCGTGTAATTTACTCCTTATTAATGGGGTCGTATCGTATTTCGTTAAAACATTTTTATCACAATGAAAGACTTTATTGACTGCATAATACTAAATACTTCTAATTAAAGAAAGAGATTTCATTAGACATTTTATTGTGAACTCAATAATTCTTACTATCATTTCGATATAATACATGTTTTAAAGAAATACAATACGTATAGTTTTATTACATAAACAACCTCCAACCCCGACTTGTTTATGCAATTAAGTTGTGGAAACTCCCGACGGATAACAACCAAGGGCAACGACAAGCAATTTCAGCAATTTTAATAACAATAATAATAATGTTATGCTGATGTTATAGTGGTTAATATATGACTTCGTGTTCGAACCAAAGAATAGGTTCGAACAATCACTTCGTGTTATTATTCTTATGGCCTCTTTGTGAAATGATTGTGGTTGTTTTTAGTGAATAAATATGGTTGTGCAGTGTGTAAAAGATTGGATTATTTAAATCCAGATTTGACTTTTCATAGGTGAGTATGAACGTTATATTCTTCCAAACAATAAATTACACCAGACAAACACGTGCGTTGTGCAAATGGCAAGGCGTCGAAAAAGCAACTACATTTAGGTGTTAATGAAGCTAGAGTAAGGTTTTATTTTATTAGAAATTTCTTAGGTTCAGAAGATTGCTTTACGCGGGGGGCGGAATCCTCCAAAGCGCGCTGCTTTCGTAAAGTTTGATTTCATTGGAAATTTTTTAAAACAAGCATTGGAGGTAAAAAAACAATATATGTAAACACAGGAAATATGGATATACATTGCTCCCAACAATTAGAGGATGTTGTGTTACAAGAATATTAGGTGTTTTAATAAGATTAAGTGATTATATTTATCTGCTTTGACGGAGACGCTAACAATAACCAATAATCTTTCGTCGTACGTGCTTCGTGCTGTACTTGTACATTGTACTGAAATTTTTGTTGTTTAAAAACCTCAAAATAAATGTGCTGACTAGTTGGGTCAACAGAGTGATAATCTTCGGAGAAATGTATGGCTGTCCTCTAGTCCAGGTCCGCCACCCGCACTCACACATGCTATCAGGCGCGTGCTGGCCCACCGGGATATCGGGAGTTTCCCGGTGGGCCTTTATAAAGTTGTCTCGAAGGGCCCTACGACACGTCTGAATTTAAATTACCAACAATTAAATTATATTTAAAGTATCAATATACCTCCCTCTGTTCAACTCGACCGCACCTGACGAACTATCTTCTTTCCCGTTTTTAGTCTTGCGAACCATTCAAGGACTTGCTAATTTAGAAGAATCGATGTATCCTAATGTTGCGGATGCGTAGCATAATCATATTTATATTGATGACGTAATTTGGAGATATGATTTTGTAGGTTCTGCACGAAAACTTCAATTGGAGTTAATACAGGTTCTGCGATCCGGAGAATTCGAGTTGCGACTGCTGTCCAAATGCCAGTTCAATTAGACAAAGAAGAATATACCTTTATCAAGGTTTTATGTGTTCATTAGGACTTCATGGAGGACGTGTTTTAGGAAGTAGCGAGAATTTACGATCCTTTAAGATTTTTAACCACAGTGGTTCTGTTAGCAAAAAGGTTTCTGCAGCAATTATGGATGGCGAAAATAGATTGGGATGACCAAGTTTCTGAGGCAGTGATCAATAACCTACCTAATTTATTCAAGTTGGAACTTCCTAAATTTTCAAATTTAAAATTGTGTAGATGTATTAGTTTAGACTCGGCCGTCAGAAAAAACTTCATGCTTTCTCGGATGCGTCTGGAATTGGTTACAGTGCTGTAGCGTATTTTAAAGGTTCAATATTCTGACAGCTATATCCCAGTTTTTTTGATGTTCAGGAAAACTAGAGTTGTAAAATTGCGGCCGAAAAATTTCCAACGGTCTATTGCGACTGCGTAATCTCGACTTTTTAAATCTCATAAGAAACATCACATTTATTCATCTGAAATGTCATAAATGGCATACCAGCCAGATTCATACGATGTGAATATCAAAAAATGTGCTATCTTGATAAATTACCGTTGAAAATTTTTCGGCCGCAACTATACCTCTCAAAACAATCCCCATGTTTGGAATTGTGCGGTGCTGTTTTAGCTGCAGAATTGATGCAGTCTCATTGATGCTTTGAAAAAGCAGATCACGTTGGACGATACGATCGTTTGGAAGGTTCCCAGACTGTAAGACATTTGTGGTTAACCGAATAGCTTTTATTCGAGATATCATCGCTCCTTCGTCATAAGACCTCCGCGGTGCCAATGTTAGAAGCGTGCGTTGGAAGCCTACGTCGGTCGATGGTGCTGCTGGGATGCCGGGCCTTGATTCTCGAAGTCCGTGCCAATGTTAGAAGCGGTGAAACTACAATTGTCTTAACGGCGACACGTTGTTGGGAACTATGTTTTCTTTTGGATCAAGTGTTAAAACACAAAATCGATATTTATCGTCTTATCGTCTTTTATTATCTTCTGTGGCCGAAGCTTTTTTTTAAACTTTATTTATTGAATATAATAAAACACATTTATATATTTCGTTTGCAGTCGTAGAATATATTTTATTATTTTTAATTAAGAGAAAACTGTCTTTTTAACATTTATGATACAAATGTATTAATATTACTTTGACAGTAATTATTTAACGAGTTTAAGACGAGTTTAAATAATTAGATTTGAATTAACACACTTAACAGAACAATTTTAGAATTCACATTTAAATGACATTAAGCAAAATAATTAATTAAAAACTCGAATGAGCCTTTATGTTTTACTAGCAGGACAAATTTAAAATCCACGCCTAGTTTAATAGTCACTCTGGATAAACACTTGTTGAGACTTGTGAGTTGAATAAAGACTAAAGACTTAAGATTAAAACAGAGGTATTTATACCTTATCTGCCTACACATTTCTCATGGTCATAAGAGAATTAATGCTAAAGAAGTTCTCATATCTCTATAACGTAGACTTATCAGAAAAATGTAATTTGATATCGTGTGTTCACATTCCTAAACAATTCTCATGTAACATGATCTTATCTATAGTGTGATTATACGTACGTTACTCTCTATTAAAATTTTATTACTACCCTGGAGTGGTCTTACCTGTGGTTCCAACTATATTACCTTATTCAACATTTACTTACAGCTCCAAACTGTAGTTTATGCAACACACACTTCCTTCGAAGATCTGGATTCTTGGACGCAAGCGGAGTAAGACATTAAATCAGAAAGATTTTTAAACGATAAATTTTGTTATGTTAAGAAACAAACCATAAAAACACGAAGAAACAAAAGTAAGAACAAATTTTATTTTATTGCAAACAGGCAATAGCCTTTTTACATAGAATATATGTATAATATGTATCTAATATACAAAGTAATATATTATAGACATATAAACATGGACAGTAATGAATGCATATAATAATAATTAAATTTAATTTATTGCAGTAACTGTATTTATATATGAAATGTTGGGTATAGTAAATGTCAATCTACACTGCTCTACTACATTACATTCTACATCAGATTGTCCAGAATTTAAACTCTTTTATTATCAGAATGGAAGTGGATTAATGATTTAGGAAATATGGATATACAAGTTTTCTAAAATTGCTGAATTTTATTATAAATGGACAATAAACAGATTTTTACGTAAAAGATAAGTCCTTTTCATGTCTTAGTCATTTACCGTAACCTTCACATGCTTTTGATAAGTATGTGGATAATTGAACAACACATTTAATTTATAAAATCCCGACACTGCAAATAATGTTGCTATATAGCTTTACCTTCAAAAAACGGTTTAAGCTGTTAACTACTCGAAGTATTTCTTACATGGAATTTCTTCTTTCACTAAATAAAGTTAGATTAAATTAAATTACTTTATTTCAAATTTGCTCGTGTAATTTACTCCTTATTAATGGGGTCGTATTGTATTTCGTTAAAACATTTTTATCACAATGAAAGACTTTATTGACTGCATAATACTAAATACTTCTAATTAAAGAAAGAGATTTCAGTAGACATTTTATTGTGAACTCAATAATTCTTTCTTTCATTTCGATATAATACATGTTTTAAAGAAATACAATACGTATAATTTTATTACATAAAAAACCTCCAACCCCGACTTGTTTATGCAATTAAGTTGTGGGAACCCCCGACGGAGGACAACGACAATTTCAGCAATTTTAATAATAATAATGTTATGCTGATGTTATAGTGGTTAATATATGACTTCGTGTTAGAACCAAAGAATAGGTTCGAACAATCACTTCTTGTTCTTATTCTTATGGCCTCTTTGTGAAACGATTGTGGTTGTTTTTAGTGAATAAATATGGTTGTGTGTGTGTGTGTGTGTGTGTTGAAGGAGGGTTTGGCCTCAGACTGAGTCTATTAGCCACAAAGTTAAAAAATATGGTTGTGCAGTGTGTAAAAGATTGGTTTATTTAAATCCAGATTTGACTTTTCATAGACGAGTATGAACGTTATATTCTTCCAAACAATAAATTACACTAGACAAACACGTGCATTGTGCAAATGCCAAGGCGTCGAAAAAGCAACTACATTTAGGGGTTAATGGAGATATAGTAAGGTTTTATTTTATTAGAAATTTCTTGGGTTCAGAAGATTGCTTTAGGTGTTATTAAGAACTATTAAATTTTCTCTCTCGACTGCTTTGTTATTGAAATTTTCAGTATCTGTAAATTTAACCATTTAGGCCGCAGTCTCACTGAGCCACCGTCAACCACCCACTGCCATCAACTAAAATTTAAACATGCACTAATCAATACCGCTGGTCCCACTAAACCACTGTTAGCCACCTACTTCCATCAAACGGTGACCACCAGTTTGAAATTTCGAACTTGTTCGAATTTTGGTGGTTGGTGGTCAGCGGTGGTTCAAATGCGCACGCGCCAGTGAGGATGATAATAACTAAAGATTTGCATTTCCTGTCCACTGATTCTTCGTTCTTAATGATTGGTAATGTTAACGTGTGATGTTTGACGATTTGTTTTGACAACATAACCTGAAAAAATTTTAATAATGTGTTAGGACAAGTCGTGGTCTCCCGTCGAAATCGACAATCGAATTATATGACCAGAGTTCGTCTGGTTATTCGAATTTAAATACCACGGACATGCTTTGGCGTCACATAAGCGACCAATTTCTAATATTTTTCCAATTTGGTTTATTATATTTTATTAAACGCAACGCGACAATAGTAAACAAACCAATGCACATAACCTTGTTTAATAGGAAACAATAATAACAGTAAGCTTGCTAAGTTGGCAATATGTGTACTTCAAAAGGAAATGACCATAAAACAAGCGCGAAATTTAAAATTTTACATGAAACTGGTGGTCACTACTTGCTTCAGTGGGACTGCACGGAATTATTTTAATTGGTGGTGGTCGGTGGTAGTGGCTGCAGTGAGACTGCGGCCTTAATTAGCCGAAAATAGTCTGCAAATATTAAAAATTATGAGGAACAATAATATTAATAATGTTTTTCAGGTATCCTACTGATAGCAATCGTAAAACAAAAATGATTACAAATCTTGCATTCGAAAGGTGCATAAACAAATTCCCGTTTTTGCTCATCCCATATTTTGCAGACAGTGATTTCGAGTTAAAAGGGGAGAGAAAGAAATGATTCATGAGAAAAGATGCTTCTCCGATTCCTTTTTTAGAAGTTAATGAATCACATACTACAAGGTAGGATGTTATAATTTTTCTTTAACAAGTTAATAAGATAAAATACGAATACAAGATTTAGTAATATAATACTATTGATAAACTAAACTTATTCCATACTGCTTATTATATTTATAGTTTTAAAAGACGTTATAAGCAAAAAAATAATTCATAGACATAAAAGAAACATTTTGATTTTATTTGGTTTCAGAAAAAGATGTGTGCGTGGACCGTTTATCCAGCAGCCATACATACCAGTAGCAACCAGCTCATCACCAGTTGTACAATTTCTAGCAGGTAGATCACAGAATCTCAGTGTTCGTGAGAACCCAGAAATCATCTGCTGCTTTGCAGACAGAGCAGTCTGAAAGTGAGGTTTTCCAAACAGGAGTTCTACATTTGTAAGTTACATTTAATTGCATGATTTTAAAAATATTATGAATAATAATATTGCCATAATTGTTTATCGCAGAAATCGTGATTATATTTTTAAATTTTAAAAATTGGTAAGTATTTATTGTTCTATACTAATCAAAAAACTTACTATTGTTTTTGAATATGCCAAAATTGAGTTGGCAAAAGTAATTACTATTACATTATTTCCAAAATCACGGGACTCTTGTTCCAAAGATGGTTATGTATGTTTTCTTATATTATTTATTTGGTTAACATTTATATTTAAATTATTTATTTACAGGAGGACTTGTACATCTTTGAACTATTGCCAGAGGATGTCTTAAAATTAATAAAAGGAAGAAAAATAAATCAAACTAAGCAAGATCCTCATCAGGTATTGTGGATAAATTACCACAGTTTCAACAAATACAACAGATTAGATTAGACATAGTGTCTCCGACAAAATGCTTGGTCTCATCTTTAGTGCAATGGAATGAGGAAAAAAATCTATACTTCTCGTCGTTTAAGAATTCTAAAAAATGAAACTTTAGATATTTTAAATTTGATAAATTCTAGTGCTCCACTTCAGAATTCGGAGCTAGAATCCGTTTAATTACTGTTAGTATTGCTACATGTTTGTTGTCAGTCTTTATTATTAATTATTTATATTTTAAGATATTATTATAAGTGTTATATTCACGTACCCACATTTTATAAATAACGAGATGATCGTATTAATATTTATTTAACTGTAGACAAAATTTACACAACAAACTTGATTACAAACCTAAGTGACAACTTGACAACTTTTCTTATCCCAACCTTATATTTATTAGTATTGCTAATGTAGAAACATTAAATATACTACAATTATAAGTCTAAACGTTGTGGTGGTTTAATCTGTCTTTTTGGCTTTTCATTTACATTTAAAGTTTGTTCTCTAGAAGATTTCACATTTACATTCGTTAATTGCTTATCAACTTCTAACAAATTATCTTTTGACTCACTAATTACAGTATCAATTAAAGAATTAGACTTATCATTAACATTGTTATTAGACAGATTAATACCTAACTCTTTCCTAACAGTTACATTACTAGGTGTACTAATTACTGCCTGTTCAAACCTTGAAATCACATTTTCATTATTCTCAACTAAGTCATCTTTTAATTTTGCTTTCAACATTTGATCTACATGACGTTTCCATATTAAGTCTTCTTTAACCAATTTACATAAATACATATATTCTATCTCCTAGTACTTCATCTACCTTAGCTTCAACCCATACCTTTTTGTTTGGATTTCTATAATCCCTAACTAATACCAACTGTCCCTCTATAAATCTCTCTTCCCTTTTTCCTTTATACGCTAACCTTTTCTTATCTTGACACCCATCTTTTTCCAATAACAAATCAAATCTATTTCTAATTTTGTGCTTAAATACTAAACTTGAAGGAGTAACACCAGTAGTGGCATGCACCGAATTTCTATAATGGAACAAATATCGTTGTAAAACGGTTTCAAAAGGCACCTCACTATTAGTTTCGTCCTTTAGTGCTTTTAAAATTCCATTTTTCAAACTCTTTACAGCGTTTTCTGCAAAACTATTTGTTGATGGATGATAGGGTGGAGACGTTATATGTTTAACTCCATTCATACTTAAGAATTTTGAAAATTCTTCTGATGAAAATTGTGGACCATTGTCACTAACTACCACTTTTGGCAGTCCAAACCTAGCGAAACAATCACGAAATTTGTCTATAGTTGCAGTAGCGTCCGTTGTTTTCATTACAAAAGCTTCAAGCCACTTTGAGTAAGTGTCAATAATAATTAGTAATACTCTACCCTGAAAAGGTCCTAAAAAATCAGTATGAACTCTTTCATAAAAGGAATTACCTTTAACACATGGCATCAGAGAAGATTTATTAGGTTCTGGTCTAGAAGAATAACAAACCCTGCAATTGTTTACTATACCTTCTATATCTTTATCCAATGAAGGCCACCAAAAGTATGAACGTGCATTGGCTTTCATTTTACAAATGCCTTCATGTGTGCTATGCAACTCCTGAAGTAACTGTGATCTTAGTTTAATAGGTACTACTACCCTGTAGCCCCATAAGATAACATCATTTGTAATTGTAAGTTCTGATTTCCGCAAAAAGAATGGTTTTAACAATTCATTATTTGCATTCTCTGGAAACCCCTGACGAACAAAATTAAAAATCTGACCTAATAATGGGTCTCTTCTAGTTTCTGATCTCAACTTATTTACATCTATAGGAACAGTAGTCGCTAAAAAGTTTAATTTTTCTAAATAGTTTAAATAGTCAAACTCTTCCCTTTCTATAGGTTCTACATTTGGTAATGGTAAACGGCTTAATGCATCAGCCTTAACATTATCTGTACCTTTTATGTATTTTATTTTATTATTAAATCCTGACAAAAATAATGACCATCGCTGAAATCTAGCTGCTGCCATTTTTGGTAAACCTTTAAACTCACCTAATAAGGTTATTAACGGTTTATGATCCGTCAGTTTCTCAAATCTACAACCTGCTAAATACTCATAAAATTTTAATGTAGCCCAATAAACGCTGAGTGAGTAGGTATTCCCACACTTGAGTCCAACCCCACCCTTTTTATGCAAATGACCCGCGATCTAATTAATATTCAAATGAGGCGTGGTCTAATTAAATACGCGAATTAATATTCAAATGAGGCGTGGTCTAATTAAATGCGCGAATTAAATACTCGAATTAAATTAATTGATCTAATTAAATTAAATTAAATTAATTCACGGTATCATTTACATATCTCATTTCACATTTACATATATCATTTCTCATATGCATGCGCGAATTAAATTAATTAGATCAATTAAATTAATTCACGGTATCATTTACATAACTCATCTCTCATTTGTACACCTCACCTCTCTCATTTCTCATATGGATGCTCAAATTAAATTAATTCACGGCATCATTAGCATATCTCATCTCTCATTTCTCATATGTATGCGCGAATTAAATTAATTCACGGTATCATTAGCGTATCTCATCTCTCATTTCTCATATGGATGCTCAAATTAAATTAATTGACGGTATCATTAGCATATCTCACCTCTCTCATCTCTCATATGCATTCACGAATTAAATTAATTCACGGTATCATTAGCATATCTTATGTCTCTCATTTCTCCTACGCATGCTCGAATTAAATTAATTCACGGTATCGTTTGCATAACTCATTTCATTTTTATATATTATTTGTCAGCTCTTATCTCTCTCTCTCTCTCATAAATTTATTTTAAAATAAATCATTCCTATTTGATATTTATCTATAGGTCATCATGTAATTCTGCGAAAACAATTTAATATGTAGAAACGTAATAATAAAAATTTATTTTCAACTATACAAAATAACTCTAAAGCTACTGCCAATCACTTGTCGGATTATCTTTGTTGCATTAGACCTGTTTAAATATACGTCATAAACATTTAAAATACGGTTTACAAGTAAAGCAAATTCTAATTTGAAAGAAAACAGTTAGCATCGTTCGTTATGATTTCATAAAATTTTATTTAAGAGAAACTTCTTAAGAATATAGAATACTGTAGAGCATTATTTTTAAAATTCAAAAAACATTATCTATAGCTAAAACTGTTTAAGAAGTTGCTTTCAAACTAAATGTTTTTGCATGAAAATACGTACAAACTAATTAGCCATGTTGTTTTGGACATTCTTTAAAACTGCTTTCAACCATAAATAAACAAACGTTCTTACAAATGACTGAAAGGAATTTAGATTTTCTAAATAATTTGTTAAGAGATCATTATCTTAAAAGCGGCATAAATTATTGTTTTAAACGACAATTACTCACCCTTGTGTTCATCCGTATAAGTTAGATGTGTAGAAAATTTGAATACGAGTTAAGTACACTATCTATTTAGCTGATTCAATAAAAATTTCGTTATTTTTAAAATTCCTAACAAGGGTTCAGGGTTCTTTATCTGTTTTAGAATATTCAAAGACAACATATGTATAAATTATCGTGAGACTCCTGCTCTATATAAAACGTCATATATAAAATTAGAGATAAAAATTTATCCTGTGTATTGGTGAAAACTCAAATATTCACGGAAATATAACAATCGGTACATATAACGATACTAATCAGTCTAACGCGGAATATATATTTTATATTATACAAACGGCTAGAAAAGAATAGGTACAATCGGATTATGTTCATACCAAGCTCTGCAGCAGCAATTTCATAGTTGTATCTTAGATGGTGGAGCGTATAATACAATCTCGATCTCAGCTATTGTATGTTATGATACAGAGTTATTTTTACCGAATGGTGAAATATTGATAAATACTCAACGGTATACCACGGAGGCGGTCCACATTCACGGAAGCAATAACGAAGAAAATGTGACGCAGGCATATGACGAACTTTTACAGTTAATCAAAACAAAAAATAGACAATTAGGGGTAAATTATGTTACGTTTTTGAAGTTTATTCGTGTATAGTGTGTGTGCGCGCGTGTGTGTAACAGTTTAGCTATGTAATGTATACGTTTTGTTTCTTACTTAAGTGTATTTTGTTTGTATGTTTGTAATATTTAGACATTTACGAAAATTAAATCAAGTTGAACAGCAGATTACTATTTTAAATTTAATAGATCATACGATTTATCTTACCCTGTTCTGAATGACTGCTTTGTATAAATTGTGCATTGTTTGTAAATGCTTTCTGAACTAAAATATTCATATATGAGAGAAATGTTATATAAGTCAATACAGCCCTATAACTATCATTTATTGAGCTATACAAAGAGATTTATATCTACGCTAAACTAAAGATTAATAGAAGTAATGCATTCCTGATATCATAAGATAACGATAAAACACATGATTATTCTTAGACTAAGGTCTAATATAGGTAGTCAAATTGTAGGTAATCGAATTGTAGGTACATATCATGATATGATATCATACAATTATATTCTACTAAGAATTGTAATAAAGTCACTGCTATAAATAACAACATTCTTTATCACGATCATCTATCATTATCATAATCATCTAATGTCATGCAGAGTCAGCAGCTAGCTCCTAAGTTCGTATATGCGAGAATCGGTATTATATAACACACACATCAGTCTACATTCATCGTTCTAATATTGATAGGAACTTTCTAGAATCTATAAAGTTGTACTACATATATTCAACTAATTTGAATATACGATAACGGGTACTCATTATACTTCTATGCACACAATCGATGTATCAGTACACTCCAACCACGTGATCGAGATTGTAGTATTCAAATCAAGCTTCCTAGCCCCTATACAAGTATTCTAGAACACATAGTATTCATCACTAAACGTTTATGAATAATAATAACCATTTTCGATACCTTCAAAATATAAGTCTATAACATATGTTTGTAATACGTCTTTATAACTTTGAAATACAGGGTAGTTACCTCTTGCAATATCTACAGTTACGAGAACCCTGAAGACTTAACTTAGAGAAATAAATCAGATAAATATTTTACTTTTATTGAAACGATAACTTTGCATACTAATATATGAAAATAATATAATGTATATCGCCTGATAAATAAAATTGAAATTATTCTTATTCTTTTATAATGAAATTTGTTTTGAAAAACAATGAAGCGTTATGTATATTAATGCAGGAGTTCTGTTAAAGGCATTCGTTATTTAGAGATTCGCTTATAAGTATACTATCTATTTAGCTGATTCAATAAAAGTTTCGTTATTTTTAAAAATTCCCAACAAGGGTTCAAGGTTCCTTGTCTGTTTTAGAATATTCAAAGACAATATATGTATAAATTATCGTGAGACTGCTGCTCTATATAAAACGCCATATATAAAATTGGAGATAAAAATTTATCCTGTGTATTGGTGAAAACTCAAATATTCACGGAAATATAACAATCGGTACATATGACGATACTAATCAGTCTGACGCGGAATATATTTTATATTATACAAACGGCTAGAAAAGAATAGGTACAATCGGATTATGTTCATAACAGGCTCACCATGATTATTATAAACATCTTAACAGAATAAAAAGGGCGATATGAATATAACTTATAGGATTTAATCAAACTAGAAAAATATCGATATATATCCTGCGTTGAGAAAATAATTATACTATACAAGCATCCAGTATGTAAAGTAAAAGGAATTAGACTCAACTATGATGTACTGAAACTCATCAACGATCATCTTTTATCCCGATGACGTTATAGGGTGACATTATGAAGTCGTACTAATATATGAAAATAATATACTGCCTGATAAATAAAATTATTCTTTTACAGTGAAGAGTGTTTTGGGGAAAACCTTAATGTAGCTGCTGAGCTCTGCTAGCCAGCTTCACTTATAAGTTCACACCACTTAACTGATTCAATAAAAATTTCGTTATTTAAAAATTCCTAACATTGATAGCTTTATCTGTTTTAGAATATTCAAAGGCAGTATATGACAATAAATTATCGTGAGACTCCTGATCTATACAAAACGCCTTATATAAAATTAGAGATAAAAAATTAAACCTATGATATATGGTAAAAATCAGTTCAAAATTACATTACGTCTAGAAAAGTAGAAAAAATTGGGGTTAGAATTGTTGTTATATTTAGCGACTTCTTTTGCTTAATAATTTTCATTATGGTATATGTATATGTCTAGTCACAGTTTCAGCAAACGCATTGTATTCTATCAACGAATCATGTAAAATTAAGTAGTACGGATTAGTTGTATCAGAAAGTGGGTTGACCGACTCAAGCTCTAATCTCTAAATTCATGAATACCTTATACACACGATATAACTACGATGTAAGATTACGAGAGGGTACATGAAGAAAAGGGTATGTTGTAAGTCGGTTCTGGATTTCTTAAAACATTACTCGAATATAAAAAAATTCGTAACGGCGATGCATAGGTTTAATACTATCAACAGCTCATATAAAGGAAATGTTAGATTGTTAACAGTTTATGAGCATTAATCAAAGACTATTCTATAATGATGTATTATTTATTTATAAATGTTGCATAGTATAGTAGCTAAATACATGACTGACTGAAAAAGTTACTTTTATTAATGATGACTATTGAACTCGATCTGTCACTAGCTTAACCTTATAATTTCCACTTTTGACCAAATTATAGTTAATCTGATCAGATATTGCTTACAAATCGGAGCTCTAATCTAATGTCTACAGTAGAATCCTTAAAACTCGCTATGAAGTTTTAGAATTGTCGATTACTAAGACACCCGTTTCTTCTACCTTCTTTAGTAAATTCATATTGTTAGCTTCTACTTTGTCAACTGTTACTATATAGAATGGTGTTCTTTAGATCCTTTACCTCGCTCTATGTACCTGTAGTCATTACAATGAAAGTTTGTACTGTTGTGTCGAATTGACGATTTGATTTGAAAATTTAATAATGTAATTTATCGTTTAAACTAACCCTTGTTTATTTCTATATATGTTTAATTAATATGTAATTAGTACATCAAAATATGTTCTTAATATGTTTTCAATTTCTTTATAAAATATAACTATATATCATTGAAATAAAACATTATTAAAATATTAAAAAATAATTTTATTTTATCACATCCTAAATATTTACACGACTGATCACGTTTCTCGTCAGCTTCTTTTCAAACAATTGCAGTCGTTTATCATAAACCTAATGGTGAGCTTGTATTATTCGTATTACGATATGGATATATTATTCAATTTTCATGTTTTTTGCTAACCCTACATAACTTAAGCTTTACATAGATTTAGACGTTTTATATTTCGTATTTTAGACACATAGCACGACATATCTGAATGATATATTAAATAAAAATAAATTGCTACTAAACGTAAGCTAGACTTGAATGATATCGATCGATATGCTATAATATGTATAGCTTAAATGCTAGATTAGTGAAGGAACATACAGTGAAGAGTGTTTTGGGGAAAACCTTAATGTAGCTGCTGAGCTCTGCTAGCCAGCTTCACTTCTAAGTGCACTATCTATTTAGCTGATTCAATAATAATTTCGTTATTTAAAAATTCCTAACATGGATAGCTTTATGTGTTTTAGAATATTCAAAGGCAGTATATGACAATAAATTATCGTGAGACTCCTGATCTATACAAAACGTCTTATATAAAATTAGAGATAAAAAATTAAACCTATGATATATGGTGAAAATGCAAATATTCAACAATTCTAACCCCAATTTTTCTACTTTTCTAGACGTAAGAAAGATGGTCGAGTTGATTTTATTTTGTTCTGAAATTGAAAAGGCTGTTGTCCCCATGCTACTTGAATTCTACCGACGTCCTGGATAGTGCGGGACTCCTGTAAAGCTGCCTCCTTTGTTTGAGCTATTGTTAACATGTCCGTTAACCCTTTACTTACATCTTCCTCACAAAGACGATCTAAAATTGGGCCTGGCTTCATGCCTGTTACAAATTTATCTAAAACTCTAGCATCTAATGTGTGTTCGAACTTACATTCAGCGGCAAGCTTTCTAATTTTAACATACCACTCGTTGATACTTTCCTCCTTTTGTTTTAGTGAATCAAATTGTATTCGTCTGCGATACACTGACTTCTTTGGTTGAAATTGATTTGTCAACAAAATAACGAGATCGTTATATGTTTTGTCACAAGGCTTTTTTGGGTAACAGATATTCTTAATAATCCGGTAAACATCTTCGCTAATTAGTGTTAATAGGATAGACAGGGCTCCCACTCTATATGATGAATTTTTTTTACGATTTTTAAACTTAAAAATTTAGGTATTTTTTAGGACATTAACTGTGATGAAACGAAGGTAAAAGTAAAATAATAGCTATTTATGTAACAAGTACATAATGTAGGTCTTTATAGACAAGCCAAGTTTATGGCCGAGCGAGCGAAGCGAGCAAGGCCTATAAAAAGGGCGAGTCTATAAGGTCCGATTATGTAAGAGTTGCATACAAAGCTTTATGTTCGATTCCTAAAATTGGCTAATTATCAAAAAAAATCAGTTTATAAATTTGACATCTATTCTTGACAGAAGAAAATTTGACATGTAATAGACAGTTGCCATACTTTATTTTACTAATACATACTTTATTTTACTTCTGCCACTTTATTTTACGAGTACAATAATAAGCCAGTTCACTGCCGCAAAACAATACAATAAACAGTACTTTATAATGCAATCGGACATAAAGGTATTTACGTTGTATTTTACAAGCGATAAAAAAACAAACAATCAACTAAAATGAAGCTGTACGACATTTTACTGAAATTAATTGTACATACTATAAAGAAAAATAAAATATTTTATATAAAAATAACAAATAAACCAAACTTCAACTCTCTTACAAGGTTTATATAAATATCACAACAAAGGAACTATATATCGTTATATCAGTGAAACAAAGGAACTATATATAAATTAATCAAAGAAAAAATATATATCAATGAAACAAAGGAACTACATATTATGAATTAAACATTTAATTTCTACGTTTCTTCATATCTGCCTGAAGACTTGTTATATTATCATTTAATTCTGCAATTCTTTTTCGGCATACATCACTTTTCTCTACGCCTATTGAAATTAGAGAATGAGCTTCAATAGTTGTTTCTTTATTTATTTTCTTACTTTCGATTGCAATTCCTAAACTGTTCTTTCCATCTTCAACTAATTTTTCTGCTATTTTTAATATTATTTGCTCTTCTTGAAGTTTGTCTCTAGCAGTCTGTAAAGATGCTTGCAGTTGAGTTAATGCTGTTTCATTTGCTTTTCTAGTAGTTTCTTTCTTGTTCTTTTTGTTACTTTCTTCGATGGCTAAAGCCTTTGCCTTGATTTTATTTTCCTGCGCAAGCGCATATTGGTGCCGAGAACTTTTAGCTAACTCAAATAATCTTTTATTAAATGGAAAGTTTTCTATTGTAAATAAATTAATGCTGTCCTTCACAAGTCGTAAAGCTATGATAGTATCTTCTGACAATGAGGTTCTACCCTCCAATAAGAATTTATTTAAGCTGAAACCACGTTCAGCTGTTGCATTACCGTGACTTAAACTAAAGCAACATTTGCTGAGAACTACCAGTTGCACATACTTCAGTTTCTGTTCATCTTTTATGTTTCCTACTTGCACCCAATAGTTATCTCTCTAAACCAGATTCTATAGGAATTTCTTCAATTTGATACATTTTAAACTGACTTTGTATTAGGTCAGAAAGTCTCTCAGGACCCAAATCTTCATTTAATTTGAATACACTTTTTACTTTACTGTCCAAGACTGTTCCTATAGCATGAGCTAGTCTTCCAATTGCAGAAACTGCTTCAGGTTTTGTTCTAAAATTAGGATTTAAATACTGTAAATCATACAGTAGTGTAGACTGATGAGGCAATCTATACTGAAGGTGTTTTACTAACTCAACGTAACATATTTTAAATTCTGTTCTTATTTTTAAAATATCATTATCTCTATGAGTTTTACCTTCAATCTGGGCTAATAAATAATTTGTTTTAGTACCTACAGTTATATCCATAATTGGTTTTTGGTTAGATGACAATGAAGGATCTATTAACCCTAAATCTTTGGCGCTCTTTGGATGAAACAAAATATTACTGTCTTCAGTACTATCTGTATACAAAATTGTTGGTTTTAAAAAGTTGTGCATAATTTTATACAACAATTCACTCATTTTAGAGTATAAGATATGAATTAAAGGTTGTTCACTCTGAAATATTAACAAAAATGTCTCCAGATCTTCAGCTAAATATATCGCAAATGATAGATAGGCTTTAGTTTTATTAGATTTTAAATTCTTGGTAATTCTTAAATACCTCTCATTTCTTGCAAGTTCTTTATTATAGTTTTTCTCTTTGGGCAAAAATTTTAAAAAATATACTGAAAGATTATCCCACTGTTCCAAAATTCTTATTAGAACTTTTTTTATACTTAACCAACGACTGCTAACATGTTTAATCATCATTTCCGTTTCTAACTCTGTTATTAGACTAATTAATTTGTAATCTTCCCTTCGAGCACTGCTATACTTAAAGTAAAAAAATAAATCTTGACAAAGTTGATCAAAATCAAAATTCAAACATTTTAAACCTTTGACATATGCATTGTGTATTTGATGTAAGGTACATGTGCCAATATTTAAGATTTTCTTTCTATAGTTTAATTGCAATTCTTTCTCTAAATCTTTCAAGAATGACTTATTAACGTTTGGGCCATCCATTCCAATGTGAAGTAAGTACTTTACATCAAATTCTAGTACCTATTTTAACAAAATGGAAAAAGTGCTCAAGTAACTGTGATGCAGTACAATGCCCCACAAACACTGACCCACAATATTGGCTAATTATTTTATTACGAGTACTAGAAAAAAACTGCACATAAGCATCATATTGTCGTTTTATTTGTTGTGTTGTAGTTTCATTAAACTACAACACTAAACTTAAAAGTGAATGGTTTATTTCGCAAATCTTCTATCAATAACTCACGCACGTAAGGGGCAACGCCAAACTGCATTACATATTTCGCTTTTGTTTCAGACATGGAGTAATTATTTGCTATATGAAAGTCTGGGAACGTTATTGCAAATAACTTATTAAGGTACTTGTTACTTGAAAAAGACCAATTGTTAGCAGCGCATTTCAATGTCCAAATAATTTCTGCTTTTAATATTTCTTCTTGTTTTGTCATAACAAAGTTTCCTAAACATTAATAACTAATTAATAAACCATTTATAAAATAACCCTAGTAATTACCCACCTATTCCTTTATTTAATACTACTAAATCATTTCCAGTAGTTCCACCACTTTTTACAAAAGTAGTTTGCGTTGTATAATTTTGTCGTATAGCTAACACATGTCTGTGTTTTTCCTGCAGCATGGATTTTTACTTGAGCAATTCCACTAATATTAATTTTAAAAATACTGTTGCATAAAATGCATTTAGCTTTACTTTTGTCTTCGTATTTTTGTAGCCAGTCATATTCATTCTCCCATATAGGATTGTATCTAAATGATTAGTTGAAAAGTAATATTAAATTTACAATAATATGTAAAGTAATATTACATTTTAATGTAATAGCTACTTCAATATTTACTTAGTGTTATTAAATGGCATTTTAAAATAATTTTTTCCAGAACACAAAATGAAAATTACCTATTTGGCTAATAACCAAGCCCAACCAACTGGGTGCTGAATGGGTAGTTAATTGCACAATTTCGTGTAGTAGAATGTATAGGTATAAAATTACGGTACGGTTAGGTATACATGCGACTACACGAAATTGTGCGCTTAACTACCCATTCAGCAACCATGTGGTTGCCCTTGCAGTAATAACTATAAAGTATTAAATAGGTTACGTTATGTGTAAAAATGCCGCCTAAAATACACGCACCTACTCATCAAGAGATGACATGCGTCAAAAAGGTGATTTCAATCTGAAACCAAAATAAATCTACCATTTAAGTGGTGTACCTTATACTATATCACCTTGGTGCAAGCAGCTGCGCGGTGATTAGTGAGACCAACATACTCGACGAGTCGGAAAGAAGTTACTAGTGTGTGGCGGGCTATTTGAAATGAGAAAATCAATTTAATAAATTTTTAGGTATTTTCGATAATTTCTCAAATCTTTAGGTATTTTTTAGGATTTTTTTAGAGAGTTATTATTTTAGGTATTTTAGGACTTGTTAGCTTTAAAAAATTGATCCAACCGTTCACTAAATATTTCCCAATCATCACCGATTTGAAAACTATTTAAATTTGCAATATTTCCAGTGTTTACTACTGTGACGTTTGTCATTTTGTTAAATCTTGTTTTCTCTTCTCTTATTTTGTTTTATTTTTTTAAATATTGAACCATATGCACTAAGCTATAGGTTAACCTCAAAAACTCGTATCCGATAAAATGTTCAAAAAGACTTTGACACTGCATGTAAAACCATTAATTTCTCGTCCCCATAATAATGTTATATTCACGTGCCCACATTTTATAAATAACGAGATGATCGTATTAATATTTAACTCAAGATATATAAAACACTGGTAGGTCAACTCTCCTATGCTTGCCATGATAAATTTTTCACTTGTAATTACACGAGTGCTTCGAAATTATCGATTTGTAATACGAACGTTGATTAGCAACCACGAGTGTCTTTTTTGACGTTTTAATTTGTCAAAAAATGACACGAGTATTGCGTTTTAATCAACTTGAGTATTACAACAGATAATTTCAGAAGCACGAGCATTCGGTAAGATTATTTCATGATACAGTTGTTTATTTAAGCATCTACTTATTAACATAAAGATTAGTACAATTAAATACACAATTATTGAAAATGGTTGACTGCTGGTCACCAGAAACTTCCATTCTTGCAGATGTACTAATCTTTCGTAATCTAATGTAGATCGATTGGCACAAAATTCTAAGAACTGATTCCATACAGTTTTCTTGGACTTGATAGTATTTGCAGGAGTGTTCTGTCGTATCGCTTCATTAATATCACTTCCGGAGTATTCCCCAAAACGATTCATCTTGATATTTGACCAAAAATGGGTAGGTATTTGACATGAAAGTAAAAAATGGGACACATGTGACACTAGTTTTCAGCGTTGTCACGAAGATAAAAACAGTCGAAAAGGACAATAAAAAATTATCGAATTATCGCTGTAATCCAAAAAATAAAGCCTTGCGATTGGTCAAAAACGAAGTAGAATGAAATAATCATATATAATACCATAAGTGGTAAAATTTTGTCGGCAAAATTTTCTTATTGTTACGAGCGTTTGTTGCATAGCAACAATTATATTTTCTTAGGGACATTGCATGGAAGGTCTTGTATGGATTCTCATGGAAGTGACTGAGGTTCTTAAAATAACTTCAAAATTTGGTTACCAGAAAGAATTTTGTTTCCAAAATATGAATATGTCTGTACTACAGGGTCAAACCAATCTTTACGTACATTACATTTATGTTTAGATTTTATTGTAATAGTGATCGATGTCGACTTCACTTTCCTTGCCAGACCACAATTGGTCTGGTATATTATTGATTTCGTTATTTGTTATTTTATAAATGTTTGTAATTAAATTTTTAAAATATAAATATTTCATGGATAGTTTTGCTGTAATTGATGTTGTTTGTTACAGAGTTAGATGCACAATAATATAATTGTTATCAAGTCAAAAAACTATTGCTTTTCAGTACAAAAGTCTGTGTTCTGCTGTTGTATTTAATATTTTTGTCCTTTTCACATGTGGACCATGTTTATATTGCTATTTAGCTTCTTGTTGCTATAAAAATTATGCTGATATGTGTGCTTTATTGCTATTAATTACCAGTAACAGTTTTACTTAACCTGCTTAATGCATATAATTAAAAACATGTTTAAGCATTAAGTATATATAATTCGATTTATACCAACTCTTTTTTAATACTTGAAATCTTTAGAGCGTCTAATAGGTTTGAATTTCGCATATAGATTTTTTTATAGTGGCACACAAGGTCTTTACTTGTTAATAAAACTCCTGTTGCATCAATCCATGCTTGCAGTTTATCTGCTTTCCGTAAAATATTACAAAATAATTGATCAATTTGATTACAATTCTCAAAAGAAATGTTTGCATAGGTCAATTTGTATTCTTATTATTTAAGTTAAATGAAAATAAAAAAAGATGTTACCTTAGTTTGCTGTAAAAAATAAAATTTCAATTTAGTTTTATTACCAAAGATGTTTTAAATAAAGAAGAGTCACAATTTAGCATTTTAATAGTGCCAAAGAATCTTGTACCTCTATCATCATGAAAAAGTTTATTTAATTTGTATTACGAAAAATACGCCAAAAGTAAATATTCATTATTACAAGTTATGTTGCTGTAGAATGACAATCATGCTTCGCACGTCGCGCCATCTATCAGAAATTTAGCTCGCGTTAAAATTGGTTGACGAAATGACGGCGAGTTGACATACCATATGTTATATATATATCTTGATTTAACTGTAAACAAAATTTACACAACAAACTTGATTACAAACATAAGTGACAACTTGACAACTTTTCTTATCCCAACCTTATGTTTATTAGTATTGCCAATGTAGAAACATTAAATATACTACAATAATATAATTGTATTAATCATTTGTCCTTTGAATTAATTAATAAAGTATTAATAATTAAATAAGTATTCTTTAAAGCAATATTTCAGTATTGTAAATACGTTTTTGTTAAATAAACTAATTTGAGCTAATATTTTCATCTTATCTGAAAATTGTAATTCATTTAGTTCACTTACAACAAACATGAACTGTACATCTGCCTTTAAAGAGCTAAAACTGTTAATTCTTATAGTTTTTTGAAGCTCCCCGAATTTGTTTATCAAAATGCACAATCTCATCGATCTTATAGATATCATGTAATAGAGTGAAAATGAAAGTCGATTCCTTATAAAAAAACACAATCATTAATTTTGAAAAACATTACATATGAAATGCCAGAGCTGTTTAATTGCTGCATATTGCCATTGCATTGCAAATTTAATATTTTCAAACACTAGTAAAATTGTAAAAGATGTTTAACAAATACTTGTGAAGAATTTATTTCATTTTTATTAAAAAAAAGAAGTCGGTATTAAGCATTCACAACAATAATAACCATAATAACGCGTTCGGGCGTCGAGCAATTAAACAGTGTCTGGTTTATAATATAATTAGGTCCATCAAAATTAATAAATTGTATTAGAAGGCATAAACTTGATTTTTTGCTATATTTGAATTTTTACTCCATACTGTTACTGAGATCTATTCGTTTGTATTAGCTAAAAAAAATCAATTTTAGTCATTATATCTAAAAAAATCGATAAATTAGACAGTTTGGTAAATCAATTTGCATTCAGCATCAAAGAACTATTGGAATGTATGCTTAGATCTTCAAGGACAAACGTACGGTGCATTTTTGCTGTCCACTGCTATTAATTGCAAAACAAAAAACATGCTATTGGCATGCCCGATGGCACGTAATAAATACATCCTTTTTTGATCATCTTTGTACATCATTTTGGCACGTAAAAAGAATGCAAAAAAGACGAACATTTCATCTTTATGGCACGTAAAAATTACATAATTTTTACGTGCCTTTTTTTCTTGAAATTCTTGGGATGTCATTTCAGGCACGTAGATTTTACGTAATTTTCATGCAATATCGTTACTTGGGAACCTACAATTTGAGAAAGCAACAAAACTTTTCTGCATGTGTGTAATATAGCAATGTAGAAATTAGCGAACATGCTGAAGAAGTTAAAAACACTTTTACTGGTCCAAAACTATTTAAAATCAATTCATTTCTTGTTGCGAGAATTATTTAAGAGAATCTATTGACAGTGAAATTAATAATGTAAATTATTTTGCAATAATTGCTGATGATACAACAGACATTACTAAAAAATCACAATGCCTCATTACTGCCCGGTTTGTAAATAATGGAAATTTAATAGTATAGGTATTATGGGACAAGTGGTTGAAATAAAATTTCAACGTTCTGAGTGGTTTGTGGAAAAAAGTAATTAGACATTGAAATTTTATCAGCCAAGTTGCATATACTATTTTTTCTCCGAATTTTTAGTAAATAGATCAATTGAACTAGTTTAGTTAATCAAATCACCACTAGGTGCGCACAGTCGGGGTTAGGTATTAAACGTCGTTAAAAGTTTGACAGCAACGTTCTGTTTATGTATGTCGTGTGTTGTATGTGAATTTTAAGTAATTAAAAGACTAAAAATAGACTTAAATTGTTTACGCAACGAATTAAAAAAGCTAGGAGCAAAAACAACAGGTTTCAAGGAGGTTTTAAAGCGTCGGTAAGTTCGTATTTTAGTTTAGGTTCTATTTTGAACTATAACCTACAAATTGTAGTCCAGTTGGAAAGAGAAATAATTACATAAAACTCTCTTACTAAACGCGGAAGTGGTTCCAGTTGAAGAAGTAAGAAGTTTTCCTGATGATGCCAAGTTTAAACCATTGAAAACGTTTCATAAGAAAAATGTTCTTACTGTAGAGACTATTGACAAATGGTTTGACGCCAGAAAAGCAAAAAAGGGCAAAGAGAAAGGAAGAATATTAACATTGAAACTTTTATAAAATATACAAAAATATATTTTGAAGGCAACATAATTATGTTTAATGTTGACGATGATCTGTTTTTTTTAATTTAGTATTTTGTTTATAAGAACCAGTGTTTTAGTATTTAAGGATATAGAAACTGTTACAAAGACTATTATAACAAAATATAATTTTATTATACAATACATACACATTTTTTATTTACATGAACAGATTTTACAGAAAATCAAGTGCAATAGAATATTTAAAGTTTTGTAACAAAGTAATTAAAAGATTACTATTTCATTGACGATGGTACCACATAATATGTGGTAAGAAACATATTATGTTTCTTACCCATTTTATCGCATAAAATTTTATTTTACGGAGACCTATTACGGAAAACCACAGCTAGAACAGAAAGAAGTGTGTTGTTTATTTTTCGTTTTTGGAAACTTCAATAGGAACTTCCAGGGAATTATCAATTATGATATTCCTAGCATTGTCCAAATCAATATCTGCAGCTTCTTCATTACTATCATTTCATGTTTCAATTAATTTCGTATTTGATACTCTCCTAATCATTCTCTGATGTGGCCCTTGTCAAATTTTTCTTACAGGTAAACATTGAGAAAGAACTGCAGTTCTGTAATCAAGAATTTTCTATTGTCCTAAAAATAAAATATGTAAGCTTAAATAAATCTAAAACTGATCTAAAATAAATTACAAATTAAAACTTACCCATACTGACAATTTTATAATCTTTTGGTAGAAAATGCTCGGAGCATACTTTTGTGTGCTTTGTTGGTGTTTTTCCTGATCTTGTGGCAATCAACCATTTTCTAATTAACCCATTATCTTTTGGAAATCTATGGAATATAACACTTCTATCTTTACCACTAATAAATTAACACTGAGACACACAACAATTATAAGGTATTTTACACCTATCGGTTACAATAATAATCAAATCTACAGAAATAAATAGTCAGAAAAAGTGAGGTTATGTTTCTATACCTAACATCGATTACAGCGCCACCTAAATGAAAGTGATCTATTAATGCACTTTAGAAAAAATCATGACATTTAAGTGACAAAACATGACATTAAAGTGGCATTTCTCTTGTCAGCAATCGAATGTCGAACAGTTTGAAATTCGAAATCCCGGTAGTCCGAAAATTTCAACCTCTAGTGGTTGAAATGCGATTTCAACCATCGTTATCAATTGCAAAATGAGTGATTTCAATGTCATGAGTAGAAAAAAGAACGAATTTTAGGGTTTTTTGATGTAGTAACTGCTGATAGAACTGAAAATGCATTATTTAATTTAATAGCTAACGTTTTATAAACCTTTAATTTAAAAAAAAAATTAGTTGCTCAATGTTACGGTGATGCTAGCGTTATGGCCGGAGAGTTAAACTGTCTGAGATTGAATCTGGTGCACCTTTAACATTATTTACACATTGGTGTGCCCACAGATTAAATTGGGTTTTGCAGCAGTGTTTTTTCCAGCCTCAGCTTCCTAGGAAGTTACGAGCCGCCACTGCTACACCTCCGCTAGCTCTAGCATAATCTGTACGATTTTTATAGTATACTTTAAATTATTTTAGTTTGTGGATGTAATTATCTTTAAAGCTGGTTTCTGGTATGCAACCTATTTTTGGTAGAAATTCCGATATAATAAGCTTTATATTTTCAAAGCGGGTGTTAATCCCGTTTATATTTCACTGCAGGATGAATTTTATAATTTGAATGTTTTTAGGTAGCATGTACTAGTGTGTATTGGACGATAAAAGTTCGGATTTTGTGTCCGATATGATTACACTGGAGGTATCATCTGCTTGTTTAATTATAATTAAACAAGATAATTATATGAGTTGTAAGTGATTTTCGAATTTTTGTAATTCTGGTCTTAATGGAACAATGTGTTAAGTGAGGATAAATTTCTTAAAGCATGTCAATAATCTCGCTGGTCTTCTGCGAATGAAGACGGGATACACTGAGAGGGTCAGGAGAACGCTGTACATTTTCCAAATAATCTATTAGTTGCTTGTAATCTAATAGAAACGAGGGTTATCGATTTTCAATTAATTCCTTAACAGGTTGACAAAGTTCTTCGATAGACGCTATGTTTTCTTTGGAACTACTTTTTTTGATTTTCTTTGCTTTTAGACCTCTATTAGACCTTGATGTAAGTGAGAAGCTATATTGCATTAAATCTTGTTCCTGAGACAAGATTGCAGCAGAGCGTGCTTCATTATTGTCTGCTTCTTCTGTTGAACTTAGAACTGAAAAGTCCCTCTTTGACGATTTGAGATCCATTCGTCGTCGTGCTTTAGTTTTTTCTAGATTTGTGCTAGAAGGCTTATCTTTTATTTCTTCTGTAGTTTCATTATTAGTGTTGTTGTTAATTAGTGTTATTGTTGATGGCAGCGACTGTATTGTTTATTGACTTATGTCCAGTTTTCTTGCAACTGAAACATCTCATGCTTTCACATCATAAGAATATCCTATGGGTAACATCATCATTTTCAATTTGTATAGAATCTGGAAAATCCTCTACTGTGCCTGTGCAGGCAAAATAAGTCTGACGACGGAAACTAAGCACGTGGCTGTACTCGAATTCCATCATGCCAACTTTAAGAAATGAAATGGAAGATAGTAATTTAAATCCTAATTGAGTTAATTTTAATTCGATGAGACTGTGAGGTATAGTCGATCAGACATTTGATAAAACCAGACGCTGTGCTGGAGTTATCATTCTGCGTATTTCTACCGTCTGGTTGTTGATAAGTATTGACTTATGTTCAGAGATTAGTTTGTCGAGCATTTCTTTGCCAGATAAATATATGCATACACGATTATTTGATATGCGTGATGCGAATCGTACATTTTTAGGTTGTATGGTACTTCCAACTGCTTTAATATAATTTTCAATTTTAATTCCTTCTAGCGCTGGCGCGATAACGGCTGGCTCTTTTTTTAGAAAATATGTCGGTATACTATTATGATCAACGACGCTGGAGTAAGATCGAGCTTGAGTTTCAATAGGTTGATATGGTTGCTGTGGATTTACAGAGGATTCGATTAATTGTGGAAATTGGGGATTTGGAAATATTATTTATCGACATTTCATGGTTGGTTCTGATTATGGAGGTTCAATGAATTTTATTAGCATTGTATTATTTAAAATCAATGAATCGGTAAAGTTGACGTTTCAGACAACCCGTGTGATTAGATTAAGAAACGCACCACACTCACGATAAAATATTTAAAACTTGAATGAATTTAATTTCTTATTATTCGAAAATTAAAGAATGTTCGCGAATAAAAATTGAGAAAACGATTATAAACACATCGAAATGTAATTAAACAAATTCTAAAAGTATATATACGCAAAGAAATCACCAGAAAAGTGGAATTATTGTAGAGAAAACATTCGCACACGGCTTCACCTCAATACGTTCGGACTCCGAATCCTTTAGATATATTTGTTAGTTATAATTAGTTATTATAGCTATATTTTTAATTATATTTAACACCTGTAAACTTTATATAGATCTTCGTGCTTTTTGCTATTAAACCATTTTAAAATTGAACATGTCTTGTCTCTCTCATATATATATCCACAATTTAATAAAGATAATCCAACAATTTAAATATATTTATTCTTTTTACGTTTAAAGTCTGTCTAAATTTCGATAATTTATAGTACTTTTGAATTAAAATATTCTTAGTCCGGATCTGGTATTTGCTAGTGCGCATGCTCACCAACCCGTTGTTTGAAGTCTCATTGTAAACGAAATACCTTACTTGAGAATTCCTTTCTCCTACTTTTATTTCTGTGATTCAACTGTTTCGTTAACCTCAAAAAAAGTTTGAGTTTGTTGCAAATGAATAAACCATTTGTCGTTACTTTAACTAAGAATAGATGTAAGTATATATAAACTTATTACTTAATACTTATTTATTATCAATAATGATCAAGATAATCATAGGTAAAGCCATTAATTTTATGCTTTTATTAATAGTGGATCCAATCCTCTTTAGCTGCAGCGTTCAACTTTGATACACCACGATGTAAAGCTGTTTCAAAACTATATAAGTTTTTCAGTAACCTTTTGTTAACAAAGATTAACCAGAACCAAGAATGAGGTTACTTTTGTTTAAGTTACAGAATACACTATAAAATTTAATACCGTACACTATCAATAATAAATTTAGTAAAGTACAATTCCAAGCCATTAATATTGATGCATTTATATTGGAAGGTTAGAAGTATTTTAGTTAATTTGTTTTTTCATTTCAGCAATTGTGTTTCTTATGTTACAAAACATTTCATCTCAGTACGTACCTCAGAAGTGCTACGATACTTATACATTTCACTATATGTAAAGCATACCAGACCCTTGCAATATAAATATTCTTCTTTTCAGGTAGGAGTTTGAAGTGATTTAATAATTCCATATGTTATGCCGTAACTCTCCAATCCTTATGTCTATTAGAGTATTTATACCAGAAGAGATTTATTTAAAAAATGGGTCAAATACATCACATCTTTTAGTGGTAAGAAACTATTTCATCGCACTCAGGAAGGAAGATTATCTGTTAAGTTTGTTTGTACTCGACAATCAATTTAACAAAGCTGCTAGCAACAACAAAAATTTAAAACTTTTACACTTAACAGCAGAATCGGAATTGTGACACACACGCACTCAATGCTGAGAAACCATTTGGATATAATATTTATAATCGCAAATTATCACAAATGGCAGGGATGCAAAAACACCTCCTCACTCATAGTAGTGATAAACCATTTGAATGTAATATATGTAACTCTAAATTCTCACAAAAAGGAAATTTACAATCGCATATGCTCACACATAGTGGTGATAAACCATTTGAATGTAATATATGTAATTATAAATGCACATATAAAGGAAATTTACAAATGCATATGTTTACTCATAGTGGTGAAAAACCATTTGAATGTAATATATGTAACTATAAATTCTCACAAAAAGGAAATTTACAATCTCATATGCTCACACATAGTGGTGATAAACCATTTGAATGTAATATATGTGACTATAAATGCTCAGTAAAAGGTAGGCTGCAGCGTCATATGGTTGTTCATACTGGCGAGAAATCTTTTAAATGTAATATATGTAATTATAAAAGCTCGCAAAAAAGAAATTTGCAAACACATATGCTCACTCATAGTGGTGAGAAACCATTTGAATGTAATACTTGCAACTTTAAATGCTCAATAAAAGGGCGTTTGCAGTTCCATGTACTCACACATACTGGCGAGAAACCTTTTAAGTATACTGGCGAGAAACCTTTTAAGTGTAATATATGTAATTATAAATGCTTAATAAAAGCGAGTTTGCGGCAGCATATGCTCAGTCATACTGGCGAGAAACCTTTTAAATGTAATATATGTAATTATAAATTTTCAATAAGAGGGAAGTTGCGGCGCCATATGCTCACTCATACTGGCGAGAAATCTTTTAAGTGTAATATGTGTAATTATAAATGCTCACGAAAAGAAAATTTGCAAACGCATATGCTCACGCATAGTGGTGAGAAACCATTTGAATGTAATATATGCGACTTTAAATGCTCAATAAAAGGGAGTTTGCAGCGCCATATGCTCACTCATAGTGGTGCGAAATCATTTGAATGTAGTATATGCGACTTTAAATGTTCAATAAAAGGGAGTTTGCGGCGCCATATGCTCACTCATAGTGGTGCGAAACCATTTGAATGTAATATATGCGACTTTAAATGCTCAGTAAAAGGGAGTTTGCGGCGTCATATACTCACTCATACTGGCTAGGAATTTTTGAAATGTAATATATGTAATTATAAATGCTCACAAAAGACAGCCTCACTTATAGTGGTGAGAAGCCATTTGAATGTAATATATGTAATTATAAATGCTTAGTAGAAGGGGTATGTGGTTCCATGTGCTCATTCCTACTGGTGAGCAATCTTTTAACTGTAATATATTGCGGTGACATTGGGCTCAATAAATAATAAAATTATTTTATTTATTTTTTAACACATACTTTAGAATTTACGTGAGTTTTTATTTAACTTCAAAATTACGTAAAATAAGTTGGGCGCCAACTATAACTTCTAAATAACTTAAAGTAGCTCAAATATTAAATGCCCTATAATTTTCCAGTATTTAGACAATTATTGGCTTTTTACATAAATAATGTTTTAAAAAGAGAAAGTATTAATCAGAACAAAACAAGGCGCATGCTAACACTTTTAATTTAGTCGAGAGAGACATAATGTTGGATGGAATTTTACAACATGTACCTAAAATGTACCCATTCATGTTCTAGTGTTATTCTGAGCCATCCTTGCTTTTATTTAGAAAAGACACCATTAATTCTGCAGCGGGAGTTCAACAGGGAGACCTGGCTGGTCCAATGCCATTCAGTTTAGCTATTCAACCTATAATTGAGTCTCTTAGATTTGAATTTAATACCTGGTATTTAGATGATGGAACACTGGGAGGTTTACCTCAAGACATCTTGTCGGAATATCAACTCATAATTGAACGTTGCAAACAGTTGGGATTGAAAATAAACCCGTCAAAGTGCCAGAATAAATTAAAAAAATGTGATTTAGTAGAAATAATTATAAACAAAAAAGTTGATTTTTCAGTCAATAATGATATTTTAGCTAACTTTGTTAATGATAATTTTTAAAATAAATTAAACGAGACTAATATTAATCTTAATCAACGACTTCAACTTGTTACCGCAGAAAATCTAAATTTTAAAAAGCAAGTGTCTGTATGTGAAATGATAGTTGAGGAACAAAGTCAACGGTTAAAAAACTTAGAAACTATTATTGAACTTTTAAAGGAAAAAACTAAGACAGTCGCACTACAATCAGGAAAGGTTCATGTTAATAACAGTAAATATGAGAAACATGAACCTACACCACATGATAATTTAAATAAAATTAAATCTGTAAAAGATACACGAAAGACTAATATTATTAGTGGTAAATCAAATAATTCAAATAACATTCAAAATGTGTCTAATAAATCAAAGATTATCGTGGGATCGGCTCCATCAGCGGCCTCTGCTACCACCCTATTAGCAGTACCGAAATTAACTTGGTTGTACTTAGGTAAAATACAAATAAATACTTCAATCAAACAAGTTGAAGATTATTTGAAAGAAAAATTTTCGAACAGAAATTTCATAGTAGAATTATTACCGAAAAGGGAGGATTCACACAGTATTTCATTTAAAATAGGTATGGACTTCGACTTATTAGAAGAAGTTAATAGAAGTAATTTCTGGCGAGTAAACGTGGTAGTTAAGAGATTTAGATTTTTTCGGAAACAAAGAAATTTCGAAAGTCAATCCATCTTCAAGTAAAACGAAAATCGTTGATAACACATCGTCATGTATTAAGTATGTTCAATAGAATTTATTGCATGACAACTCTTCTTCTTCTACTTCTACTTTCTTTAGACCCTTGTACCATTAAGGCGTCGCGTATTTGGATATTATCCATCTCTTCCATTCTTTCCTATTGGCTGTTAATTCCTTCATTTGTTCTTGTGTTGTGTCAAGTTTCTCTGCCATCTCTTCTATTATGTTGTTTAGAGTTTTCCTCGGTCTCCCTGCTGTTTTCTTTCCTATTGGTTTAGCACATAAAAATTGTTTGGTTTTCCTGTCCGGATTCATTCTGTTAACGTGTCCGAACCATGCTAATTGTTTTTTCTCTATCTTTATTGAGACTGGCTCTTTTTTGATTTCCTTGTATAGTGCTTCATTTCTCCATCTATATAGTTTTGTTACTCCTTGAATCTTTCTCAGGTACTTTATTTCTATTGTGGTTATTTTCCTTTTGTGTTCTGTGAGTGTAGGCAGTGCTTCTATTGCATATGTCATTGATGGAATTACTACTGTATTGTATATTTCAAGCTTTGTCTTCTTTCCCATTTCCTTTTTCCCTAAGAGCGTCCGGTTCGGGGTTGCCAGTGCTATTACTTTAGTAATAGACCTATTACCTATTAGTATGATATATTACCTCATTACCTTACACCAAAAATCTACTACCTTTCTACAAAAATAAATATTTTAATTTTTTTCAATCGAAAATTATTAACTGTTTGTTTTCCGTTTCCTCTTTCTTTTATTCGCAGGCTTTTTTTCGTTTCGTTGCATTATCACCATCTATTAGCATGTAGGGGACCAATGAAGTAAGTACAGATAACTATAACGAATAACAGAAACATTGAAATTATTTTAGATCCCCCTAGGGTAAAATGTATTGAAGCGAAATTGGGTAAATCCCCGGAAAAAATTAAAGTTAAACATTTTTGAAAGACGAATTATTTTATAAGTAGAGTCACTACATCTAGTTGCCTAGGCCAGCTGGTCGACCAGAGTACCGCAAACCTCAGCCATATTGGGGCAAACGAAGCACGAAATTGTTCATTATTTGTTCTGTATTGAATTTAATCAAATCCACGTTTACTTTAAAAGGTTTTTCTTATTCTGAAAGATTAAACCTCTAATATGTCAAACACGTAAAACGTGGTTTTAATTTGTCCATTATTAAAAATCCCCCTTCTCTGCCCCAATATGGCGGCGGTTTGCGTTACTCTGATCGACCAGCTTGCCTAGGTGACTAGATGTAGTGACTCTTATAAGTAGTGACTTTACTTATAAGGTTCCCCGAGTTCCCTCTATTGACAACTTCTAGTACTTTTTGGCGAAATCTGTTACCTTCTGCAACTCCTGTCAATACTTTTTCATTTTAAGTTCTGGCAACCCTGGTCCGGTTAGTCGAGTAGTATATATTTGTTGCTTTCTTTATTCTATTGGCTATTTCTGAATCTATCCTTCCATCTCTACTTATGATCGTCCCCAGGTATTCAAAATTCGTTACTGTTTCTAACTTCTTTCCCTTACATGTGAAAACTTGTGTGTTATTTCCCTGTTTCCTTTGTATTTGCATTGTCTTGGTTTTGTTCCCGTTTATTGTCATTCCCATCGCTTCCACTTCCACTGTCCATATGTCTATTAGTTTTTGCATCTTCTTTGCCTTGTCTGCTATGAGGACTATATCGTCTACGTACGTTAGTGCTTCTATTTTTATTGGTTGCAGATCTTTGAACCCTACTGTTGTTTTGGGCGTCTTCTTCTCGGTGCAGTGCTTCATTATTCTGTCCATGTATATGATGAATAACAGAGGACTTAGTGAATCTGTCTGTTTAAGACCTATTTCCATTGGGAATGGTTCTGATTTTGTCCCGTTTATCTGCACTATGCCTTTATTCTGCTTATTAGTTCTGGTGTTGTTTGAATTTGTTTTAGGTAGTCCCATATTTTATCTCTGTGACTGTGTCAAATGCTGCTTTTAAGTCTATAAATGTCATATATAAGCTTGTGTTTGATGTGATTTTGTCTTCTATTATTTTTCTTAGTACACTTATATGATCCGTGGTTTGCCTTGCTGGCTTAAATCCTCCTTGCTCATCTCCTATTTTTCCCCCTATCTCTGCTCTTAGTCTCTTTTCTAATATCTTGCTACAGATTTTTAGTGCAACCGGTGCTAGACATATTGCTCTGTAGTTTTCTCAGTCTGTTTCATTTCCTTTTTTGTGTATTGGTATCAGTATGTCCCTTTCCCAGTCCTCCGGTATTTGTTTTTGTGC